>CM008280.1:0-600000 GCA_002319775.1 Fagopyrum tataricum
TCAACATAGTCCCAAGTCCGATTTTGTTGAAGAGCGGAGATCTCTGCTTTCATAGCAGGTTTTCAATGCGGATGTGTAACCGCCTCTCTGAAAGAAGATGGTTCCTGTTCTTGCTGAATAGAGTTAAGTGCAGCAATATATGCAGGAGATAATTTATCATATGATAAATAATTAACTAGGGAATAAGGCGTACCTAAGGAAGATGAAGGAGAGATGACGTTCGAAATGGGATCGTACAAACTCGCCTTTTGACACACAAAGTCACGAAGCATTACTGAGAGTTTGGTAATGCGGGTACTCCGACGAGCAGGGGTCGGATTGGGATTTAGTGATGGTGTGGCAGGTTGGGATGGGTCAGTAGTAACCGTTGGCAGGAGGGGAGTTTGGGCAGGGGTAGGTATAGCTGGGGTAGTTACGGCAGGAGCAGGAGTAGGTGGGTTAGTTATGGTAGCACAACAGGAACCGCAGGCACGACGTGTCGATCTTGCCAAGGATTTCCAAGAAGGAGAATGATGCGTCCTTGAGGTAACCAAGGATAACTTTCGGATCTAGATCCAGCCAAGCTCCAACTACTCCTTATTCTTTGTGCGGGGTTGTTTCGATTCAGATCCAAAGGGGCGAAGCGATGAAGAAACAAGGGTTGATTCGATCTAGAGAGATTGAATAAACCGTTTGTGGAGATCGAAAGTTGATTCTAGAAGAAGATCCTCGAATATGGTGTTCTTGGGATCAAATATGAGATCCAAGGAAGAAATTTGAGAAATAGACGGGAAGGTTTGATGCCCAAGCTAAGTCAGAGGAAAAGTCTTCTCAAAACCTAGTAAAATTGAACATGGAAAATAGGTGAGGCAAGAGGTCCTTATATAGAGAGTCTTGCCCGCCTATGGGCCAACGGCCAAAACAAACATAAATACGAAAAGCCCAACAAGGAAAAAACCTAAAAGATAAGGTCAAAGGAAATATTCTATAAGGAATATCCCTTTTATTACATAAAAGGAAAACATGCAAAAAAAATAGTCGAAAGTAAAAGCGTGGGCGGGACCGGTAGCCTATGCCATGGTGGTGTAGAGACACGGCATACCGGCGACTGGTCCAAGTGACGAAGTGGTGGCGGACGATGATAGATCCGGTGGCTCGGGCAATGGCCCCTTGGCTCGGGATCGGTGAGCGGTCCAATCTGAGCGAACCCTCAAAGCTCGTCCTCATCGTCTACGGTCAACGTAAGAGGAGCATCCAAGGGCGCATCAGTCCCCCATCTTGGCTGTGAAACGTCCCCGTTTCACCATCGTCAAAGAGGGGCTCAACATAAGGGCAAGGTCCTTGACGTTGAACGTCGGGTGTACTCCGTAGGAATCCGGAAGCTCTAACTTGTATGCATTCGGGCCATGGCGGCTAAGATGCGGAATGGCCATCACCACGGTCCGAAAGCTTGCTCATGCGGCGAGTTGGAAAACGCTCCTTCCTTAGGTGGAGCCAAACAAGATCACCGGGCTCAAAAGAGACGTCGCGGCGGCCCTTGTTGCGTTGTCCGGCAAGTTGGGCGGCACGACGTTCAAGTTGTGTCCTAGTCCGCTCATGAAGCTCAATGATTTGGGCGGCTCGGTTTGCGGCGATGATGTGTTCTCCGTCCTTGAGCGGGCGGGGAGTGAAGTCCAACGGGTGTGTGGATTAAGGCCGTAGACAACTTCAAATGGGGACAATTTAGTTGCCGTGTGCCTAGACCTGTTATACGAAAACTCCACAATAGAAAGTAAGTCCTCCCACCTACGTGGGTTGGTCCTAGTGGTGGCTCTAAGTAGAGCACCAAGAGTCCGATTGGTCACCTCCGTTTGACCATCGGTTTGGGGGTGATAACTACTTGAAAACAACAAGTTGGTTCCAAGTTTTTCCCATAGCGTTCTCCAAAAGTGACTCACGAATTTCACGTCCCGATCACTAACGATAGAACGGGGTATCCCATGTAAGCGCACCACATTGTCAAAGAACAAGGTGGCAACTTCACTAGCATTTTGGGTGCTCTTACATGCAATGAAATGAGCCATTTTGGAGAAGCGATCGACTACCACAAAAATGGAGTCTTTGCCTCGTTTTGACATAGGTAACCCGACCACAAAGTCCATGGATAGATCCTCCCAAGGTCCCATTGGTATAGGCAAAGGAGAATACATTCCATCCGGACCTTGGCGCGACTTTGCATGATGACATGTGATGCAACCCTTGCAAAACCGTGTCACATGCATACGCATCCGGGGCCAAAGAAATGCTCTTGGAGAGCGGAAAGGGGTCTTGGTAGCACCGAAGTGACCACGGCCCTCATGAGCTTCCTTGATCAACAAATGGCGTATAGATGAGCGGAATACAAAGTTTTCCCGCTCGGAAAAGATAGCCATCGTTAATAAAGAAAGACTCGTGCTCTCGGAGGTCGAGGCATTGTGCCCATATGTCCTTGAAGTCAAGATCCGTGGCATATAACTCTTTGATAAGAGCAAAGCCATGTATCTTGGCGTCCATATACACAAGAAGGGCATACCGGCGAGAAAGGGCATCGGCTACCACATTCTCCTTGCCTTTCTTATGCGAATGACATAAGAAAGGTCTCTAAAAACTCTACCCAACTAGCATGGCGCCGACTTAGATTTGTTTGACTCTTGAGATACGAAAGAGCCGCATGATCCGAATGAATCACGAACTCCTTCGGCCACAAGTAATGTTGCCATGTCTTAAGACAACGAACTAGAGCATATAGTTCTTTGTCATATGTAGGGTAGTTGAGCGAAGGACCGGAGAGTTTTTCACTAAAGTAGGCAATTGGACGAGTCTCTTGTAAGAGAACTCCTCCAATGCCCACATTCGATGCATCACACTCCACCTCGAAAGTTTTCGAAAAGTTTGGGAGTTGGAGTAATGGTGCATTACAAGGCGGTCTTTGAGCGCATCAAACGCTCGAGCATGGATATCACGCCACTCAAACGTGACACCCTTGGTAGTAAGCTCATGGAGCGGGGCCGCTACCGTGCTAAAGTCCTTGACAAAGGCCCGGTAGAAAACCGCTAAGCCGAGAAAGGCTCGGACCATGGTGACCGTAGTAGGAGTAGGCCACTCCGAATAGCACGAACTTTAGATTCGTCTACTCGTAGTCCGTCCTTAGACACGACATAACCAAGAAAGATAGTGGTGTCCGAGCAAAAGACGCATTTTTTCAAAGTTGACATACAATTGTCCTTGTGTAAGGCACTCGAGCACTTGGCGAAGGTGCCCGATGTGATCCTCCAAAGACGTACTAAACACCAAAATATCATCGAAATAAACAACGACAAATATACCCAAGAATCGGCGCAAGACATGGTTTATGAGGCGCATGAAGGTGGATGAGGCGTTGGAGAGGCTAAATGGCATGACAAGCCATTCATAGAGTCCATACTTCGTCTTGAACGCCGTCTTCCACTCGTCACCTTCGGCCATGCGGATTTTGTGGTAACCGCTCCGGAGATCAATTTTGGAGAAAATGGTGGCGCCGTGGAGCTCATCCAACATGTCATCAAGGCGCGGGATCGGGTGGCGGTATTTAACGGTGATTTGGTTGATGGCACGACAATCAACACCCATCCGCCATGATCCGTCTTTCTTTGGCACTAATATGACCGGGACGGCACATGGTGATAAGGATTCACGCACATGTCCCCGGTCTAGGAGCTGTTGCACTTGACGTTGTAGCTCCTTCGTCTCTTCCGGACTTGCTCGGTACGCGGCACGGTTTGGCAAAGAAGCACCGGGCACAAAGTCAATTTGGTGTTCAATCCCTCGGATTGGTGGCAAGCCGGGTGGTAGGTGTTTGGGCATAATATCCTGAAATTCGGACAACAACAAAGACACCTAGTGTGGCACATTACTCGGGTCATGAGAAGTAGATAAACAAAACGGAACAAGCAAGAAACATGGAAACTTGCCTTCCATGACCGGTTGCAAATCATGTCGGCGAGCTAAGAGTATCCTCGGTTCACACCGTCCTTGAATTACGGGGTCCGAAGATGGCAAAGGTGCGCTCGTAGGAACGATGCGGCCTTTACTACCTTTGGACTCGGTAGCATGGACAAGCGGGGCGGTGTTGCGGGATTTGGAAGTACTAGCACCTACCACATCGGGACTCCGAGGAGGGTCAGATTTTGCCGGCGCCTTTGCGGACTCATCTATAGATTGTTGCCTCTTCCGTTCCGCATAGTCAACCAAAATTTTGTGCGGAGTCATAGGCAAAAGTGTGACCCGTTTTCCATTATATTGGAACATGTACCGGTTAAGATAAACATCGTGAAATGTTCGGCGATCAAATTGCCATGGTCGTCCTAATAGGACATGTGTGGCGTCCATCTTGATAACATCACAAAGGACCTTATCAACATAGGTGCCAATAGAAAACGTCACCCAAGCTTGTTGTGTGACGGTGTCACACGCCTTATCGGAAATCCATTGGAGTCCGTAAGGTGTTGCAACCGCATATCATTCTTGAAGTCCTCGGGCACGTATTTCTTGGTCATGACATAGATCAATTGCTCAAAGGTCGCAATCGGTGCCCATCCTCGCCTTTCACGGGTGATCTCATACCAGTTCCACCAAGACTTGGCATCTCCTTCAAAGTAAAGAGTTGCCGCCTCGATTTTCTCGTATTCATCCTCATAATGACAATGTTTCAAGGCTCGTTTCATATCCTGCGCCCAATCAAGAAAAACACACGGATCATATTCACCATGAAAGATAGGGAATTTAACCTTACCTTCCCTACGAGCGCGGTAGGGGTCCGGGCGGGGCGGTGGATTGTATACATCATCGGCACGGGCTCGCCGGTGGCCGCCTTGACGCCGGTGACGCCCATGAACGGGTGGTTCATGCCTAGGTGGGGTTGGGGGAGGCAACCATTCTTCACCTCGGTCTTGGTTCTCATAAGGGTCCATGATGGGTGGGTGCCATGGACAGGCATGTGCCACCCGTTCCAAGTCGGACTC
The DNA here is from genome assembly GCA_002319775.1 of Fagopyrum tataricum. Lineage (NCBI taxonomy): Eukaryota > Viridiplantae > Streptophyta > Magnoliopsida > Caryophyllales > Polygonaceae > Fagopyrum > Fagopyrum tataricum. The sequence continues at coordinate 4,998 of CM008280.1, forward strand.
ATCACCGGAGAACTCGTTAAAATCGTTTTGCTCATCATACTCATCAAAGTCCAGGGTTGTCGGTTGCCGGGTTGACCGTTGGCGACGGCGTCCGGAACGATCATTCTCATGATCATGATTGCTGGTCGAGTCGGGACGGGACCGGGGCTCTTCCCGGGCTCGATGGTCGGTGCGGGGCGCACTAGGTGGAGGTGGAGAAGGGACATACCATTGGTGGTGAGGCTCATAATGCTTGTGCCGATTTTCCATATCGACTATGAGAAGGTCATCTTGAGTCGGGTCGGGGAATTCTTCGTCCTCTTCATGGGACTCATTTCCGTCAAGAGGTAAGGGACGTTGGCATTCAATGATGGACGCAAGCCGGGGACCGTTTGATGGTCCGGCTCCTAAAATTCCCTTGCCTTTCCGTTGTGCATCGGATGTGGAAGCATTGACCAAGGTCTCAATCGGAATTGTTGGGGTGGGACGTTGGGCAAGCCGTAGAGCCTTAAGAGCTTCCAACTCTTGCTTCAAGGCAATATTTTCTCGGGTCAAGGCATCAAACTTTTGTTGTGCCTTCAAAGCTTCCAATTCCTGCCTTATGGAGTCATTTTCGAGGGACAACGAAGCATTTTCTTGAGCCAAAGGTTCATTGGACTCTTGCGGACCAGAATCCTGAGAAGTTTCCAATTCAACGTTAGTCATTGCTCCAAATCAGCACACAATTGCAAGCAATCAATTGAGCAAGGTGACAAGTTAAGTCAACTTTACCCAACTTCAAGTGCGTTATCGGATTCTACTTTGGGGAAAGCCGTTTGGCGGTTAGGCAAGTAAGGCAAATCCAACAAAATTGAACCAATTACACACAAATAAACAAGTGATATTTTGCAAACGTATGTAAGAAAATGGAGAGGCGAAAGATGGACGGATTGTGCAGTCGGCAAGCTTTGCTTGCTTTCGGTCTTTGACCGTTTTATAAAATCCGATTTTTCGGATGGACCAGTTTGCCGGACGTCTTTTCACTTTTGTGTTTCGTTTCTTTGAAACGTTTTGAGCAACACCTTTTCTTTTTTTTTTGAACAGAAATCCGTATTGATGAAGAGTTGTTTTTTGCTTTGCTTGGAATATCAAATGCGAGATATCCGAATTTTCGTTAACAAAAATACCCCAAGAAATTTGGTGAAATTAATTAACAAAATTGTCGGATTGGGTCGGTTTAAGAAAAAAAGACGGGTTTGATAATTGGTTTGATGGCAAACCAAATATCACCTATTTTTTTGTTTTTCAAATTGATCAAAAGAAAAAAAAATCAGGAAAAATGGATGAACATGATGAAGAACATGAAGATCATGAAGAACAAATGAAGAACATCATGAACAAACGAAGAACATCATGAACAAAAGGCTAAATAGGTTGAAGATAATAACGCACAAAAACAAGAGTAAAGAGAACTTAGCTTTGATCCCTTTGCTCTGATGCCAATTTGATGCGTCCTTGGAGGTAACCAAGGATAACTTTCGGATCTAGATCCAGCCAAGCTCCAACTACTCCTTGATTCTTTGTGCGGCATTGGTTCGATTCAGATCCAAAGGGGCGGAAGCGATGAAGAAACAAGGGTTGATTCGATCTAGAGAGATCGAATAAACCGTTTGGTGGAGATCGAAAGTTGATTCTAAAGAAGAATCCTCGAATATGGTGTTCTTGGATCAAATATGAGATCCAAGGAAGAAATTTGAGAAATAGACGGGAAGGTTTGATGCCCAAGCTAAGTCAGAGGAAAAGTCTTCTCAAAACCTAGTAAAATTGAACATGGAAAATAGGTGAGGCAAGAGGTCCCTTTATATAGAGAGTCTTGCCCGCCTGTGGGCCAACGGGCCAAACAAACATAAATACGAAAAGCCCAACAAGGGAAAAACCCTAAAAGATAAGGTCAAAAGGAATATTCTATAAGGAATATCCCTTTTATTACATAAAAGGAAAACATGCAAAAAAAACTAGTCCGAAAGTAAAAGCGTGGGCGGGACCGGTAGCCTATGCCATGGTGGTGTAGAGACACGGCATACCGGCGACTGGTCCAAGTGACGAAGTGGTGCGGACGATGATAGATCCGGTGGCTCGGGCAATGAACTTGGCTCGGGATCGGGTGAACGGTCCATCTGAGCGAACCCTCAAAGCCTCGTCCTCTTCGTCTACGGTCAACGTAAGAGGAGCATCCAAGGGCACATCAGAGAACAAATGTCGCAGGGATCAATAGATGGCGATGAAGGATGGCCAAGGCGTTGATGAAGAATTGTGGAGGAAATTTGTGTAGCAGGGCATGAATGTGCTAAGGACGGAGGCGTCATCCAACGAAGCCAGTAGACCCCATTACGAGCTTTACCCACTCCAATCACCATCCTCGAAGTACGTACCTGTATTACACATAGCCGATTAGTTATCATAAAGACAAAATTGAGATATGTAGTCAATTGATTAATGGACAACAAGTGACACTCTAAACCAGGCACATAAAGAACGTTGGGAATAGTGGCATTCCTATTGAGGCGAATAGATCCGACTTGCTTGGCAGTGACAATTACACCATTAGGAAGTTTGATGAGTCGCTTGGAAACCGATTGAAGATCAGATAAATAACTCAGGGTGCCTAGCATGTGAAAAGATGCCCCGGAATCAAGAATCCAAGGAGAATGCACAATACTTGCAGTCGTATCATGATTAGCATGATTACGATTGGAATGGAGGGCGGAAATCAAAGAAGACCATTGGGTATCCGAAATGCTAGATCCGACATCACTACGATCCTGAGTGTTGAGAGATAATGGCGCCACTGGCATCGTGTGTGCCACTATAGGTGCCGACGATCGCGCCTCTTCCTCATCTTTGGCTTTGATTCTTTTGCCACAGGAACATGCACAACGACATACGTTGGTTTGATGGGACGCAACATCATCCCATAATTTTTTTAGTTTGCCGAAATAAGCACCAATTTGTTCTCCTTCTTGGAAACCCTTGGCAAGATCGGCACGGATTTGTAGAAGACGCAGACCATTTCCCGCATCACACCGTTGTTTGATATCTTCCCATAATAGGAAAGCGGATGCGCAATAACTTACAAATTTGCGAAAAGATGGATCCAGGGCTGCCATTATCCAACCCTGAAGCATGAAATTGACACAAATCCAATGCGAATAATCATCCGATTTGGAATCAGGTTCTTCATGTTCACCATTGATGAACCCAAGCTTTCGTTTAGCAGCAAAAGCATGGATCATAGCAATCGACCAATCTGCATAATTCTCCTGAACAAGAAGAATTGGACAAATTTGTTGAGCAGGGTGATCAGATGGATGGAGATAGTAAAGAGATTCAACCGTAAGAGCGGATAGAATTTTAGGCGGAAGAATATGGTTTGGATCGTTAGTCTGATACCATGTAAAGTTTGATAAACTCACGATCTGATTATTCAATGATGGGAATGTCAAATATATACACAATTTGGAAACCCTAGGGTTAACTTAATAAACATTGAATTACAAATATAACCCTATCACTAACAGGATTTGATCAGACTATTATAAAACTATTGGATCCGATATTTGAAAATGTCGACCTCCATCGTCGACTGCCCTCTAGAGTATACATATCATTATTGCTCACACTTTGTTCACGACTGTCCGACGAAGATTAGATTGAATATTCGACGCGGTCGGCCCCAACAAGAGTCCGACGTAACTAGCCGCGTCTAGTGCGCTTTGTATTCAATGTCTTAGAGGGTTATTACCCAAGTTGCATTACGTTGGAGAATCTACGTGACATCTCATCAAACCTCGTACCATTAGAGCCAAACAACGTGCTCTATACATCCCGTCGTTAGTCTCCGCGAGCTGATCAACCGCATTTATGACCTGCCACCGGCTTACTTGAGTTTCTTTGATGGATCTTTGTCCAACTCTTTCGAGATTAATGTAGCTTCCGGTGAAATAGAGGATGACCGACCCGGGATGAGTTGAGGACCATCTCTACGTACCTAACTCGAGCCACTGACCACATGGCATTCGGTAGCCGTGTAAGTAGAGGTTGTCCAACTCTTTCGAGATCATATGACACAACAGCTATACAAATTAATTTATTTACCGTTAGTTAAAATCATAATAGTAACATTTTAACAATCTGAAATTTATTTCAAAAATATATTTTTAATTGTATGAGTTAATAAAACTAGTTTTTTTTTTAATGTTTGAGTATGAATACTATTTATTTAAAATCTATATATAATTATATGAATAGGTTAAAGCATGGTAGCTCTAGCGTGGAATGAATTAAAGCAAGATATCTTTATGTAAGTAGAATTTGCAAGATAGATTAGAATAAATAAAGTTGATAGGTCTTCAATTTACTTGGCACCATCGATTTATTTTATGAATTAATATTTTATAAGTTATTATATTTATATACACGTACCGATCTTGTGAAATGAAATATAAGGATTTCATCGCATGTTTAAACCAGGTCTGAACACAATGCACAAGTCGAACGAGACAATTTAATTCACATTTTTGATCGATGTATATTTTTTTTAGAAGATAAGAACTTATCCATTAATGATGTCTATCATGCAACAATTTTACAATATCGGAAGGAATACAATCAAGCAAATCACCCACCATCGGAATTCTTGGCCTTTTAGCAGCAAGACCATGAGCAACCCGGTCTCCTCGTATGGACCCAGCGCACCTCGTGCAACCGATCAACAGTCCTCTATAGAATATGTATCACGCCTCCAAGAATGCCCCGCAACGGAACCCTATGTTGGGGAAAATCCGTACGTTTCCCGACTCACTCCGAGTATATATAAACGGGTAATTTATTGCGCACTCACACTCGTACAACAACCTCACTTACAAGCTCTCTATAGAAGCCTTTATTACTCTCTTCTTTGATGGAGTTACACAAATGAGGGGTGACCTCACCTATTTATAGTCATCTTCACCTCCTCTACGGGAAGGTTCTGGAACTCGATTCTCCTAGATTATTCCGGAGCCTTCTCACTCAATCCTATACAAGTCTAGAACTTTCCCTAGATTTCTAGTCTAGTCTACAAAGTTCCGTCGAGTTCTAGATGTCTCCGTCATCTTCCGGGTATATCCTCAACTTTCCGGAAGAAAGGTTCCGCCACCTTCCGGAATATTCATCATCCTTCCAGAAGGTTCCACTACCTCCAGAATCTTCCGCCTTCTTCCGGAATCTTCCGTCTTCTTCCGGAATCTTCTTCTACCTTCCGGAGTGACCCATCATCATAATATTTATATTTGAAATATGAATTAGTCTAACAATTCCTCCTTTAGTAAATATTTTCAAATATCTCCACATCATCTGAAAATCTCACCTTCATCTGTTTCTTAGCTCCGGTGTCACTGCATCCCTTTTGCACCGCCCTTCCATCTAAGAAGCATATATTCTTCTCATCCTTGGAGCCTCGCATCACCAAGCGTCTCCCCTTGAACACCTTGCACCATCTCCTCGTGCCGACGAACTTGAACTCCTCCATCGTCATCGCACCTAACGAGATGACATTAACGTTCGCCGATGGCACGTACCTCACATTGTGTAGAGTATGGCTTGTACCATTGTGAAGCCTCATCGTCACGCTTCCGGTACCTTCAACCTTCAACTTATCACCACTCATTGAGTTGAAGTGACCAAACTCTCCACCAACTTTCAAGGTGTCAAACATTGCTTGGTCCCGACACACATGCATCGAGGCAGCACTATCCATCACCCACTCTGACTTGGCGGTCTCCTCTCCTGTCGCCAAGTAAACATCACCATAATCAACTTCACCGACTTCACTAACCACATTGGTGTGGGAGTCCCCTCTCTTCTTTCCCGGCGACATCTCTCTCAACTTCCTCAGGTCCTCCCTCATCTGAGGACACCGGGCTTGCATGTGACCCTTCTCCCCGCAGTAGAAGCGACCTCACTCATATCTCGTCGCGAGCCTCTTTGTCTCGGGTCATCATGTCTCCTCCATTGACTCCTCCCTCGTTCTCTCTCCCCTACAACTAGTACGCGATTTCACCTTTGTCGATAACATCATTCTTCATCATTATCTCACTTTCCCGCAAAGCAGCGGTCACCTCATCCAGCGTGAGAGACTTCCTTCCTACAAGTAATGTCTGCACCAAGGACTTGTAGGACTTCGGCAATGATGCTAGAAACAACAACGCCTGCTCCTCTTCTCCGATCTTATCATCTACATTCAATAACTGGCATACTAGTTAATTAAACGAGTTAATGTGGTCATGAAGATTACCTCCTTCCTCCATCTTGAGCGAGTAAAGCTGATGCGCCCTTGACCACCATGACCGCGGATGAAGAGGACGATGCTTTGCGGGTTCGCTCCGATGGACCGCTCACTCGTTCCCGAGCCAAAGCCATCGCTCAAGCTACCGGCTCAATCATCCGACGCACCGTCACATCACTTGGACCCGTTAGTGGCATGCCATGTCACCACTGCACCATGGCATAGGCTTCCGGCGCCACGTCATCAAGCTAGCAAATATTATTATTATTATATTTTTCATTTTAAATAATAATAGACTTTAATTTTCGGAACATTAATTCCGGAACTTAATTCCGTAAGTTAATTTCCGGCTTTGATAGTCTAGACCTTTGGTTTCGGGAGTTGCCCCGACTTTATTTCCCGCCTTTATATCCGTCATTCAATTTTCGACTTTTGGTGTAGCCTTCACCCACTATATAAGGGATGCTTGACTTCACTTGTAAATGATGTCTAATTTTAATCAAGTATTTTGAAGGAAAATCCTCATTCTTGATCTAGGCATCACTTCCTCTTCAATCCCCTCAAAGTTCTTCCTTGGATCAAGTCTTAGATCCAAGAACTCACATTCGAGGATTCTTCTAAAGAATCAAACTATCAAATCCACTACAACGTTTGCTCGATCTCTCTAGATCGAATCAAACCTACGCTTCCGCATCCATATCAATCGCTTCCGCCCTACCAAACTTCTATCAAAGTTCTCATTTGTACATCAACAACGAGTAGTCGAAACTCTAGCTTGGTCTAGATCCGGCGTTCGTCCTTCAACGATTCCAAGGACGCATCAAATTGGCATCAGAGCAAAGGGATCGAAGCTAAGTTCTCTTTACTCTTGTTTTTGTGCGTTATATTTTTATCCTTCTTTGCCTTTGTTGTTCTTCCCTTCTTGAAGATCTTCAACTTGTTCTTCGTGTTCTTCGTGTTCTTCGAAGTTGTCTTGAAATTTTTTTTTTTCTCTCACCAAACAAATTTAGGAGATAGTTGGTTTGCCATCAAACCATCTATCAAAAACAATTTGTTCTTCAACCGACCCAATCCGACAAGTTTGTTAATCGATTTTACCAAATTTCTTGGGATTTTTTTGTTAACAAATTCGGATATCTTGCATTTTGATATTCAAACAGAAACAAAAAAAAAAAAAAGCAAAACTCTTCAACAAAGCGGATTTGTTTCCAAAGTGTTTCATCTCTTGCATCAAAAAAGTTGCAAAGTTCAAAAAAAAAAAAAATACAAAGTGAAAAGACGTCCGGCAAACCGGTCCATCCGAAAAATCGGATTTTACAAAACGGTCAAAGACCGAAAGCAAGCAAAGCTTGCCGAGTGAACAATCCGTCCATCTTCTGTCTCTCCATTTTCTTACATACGTGCAAAATATCACTTGTTTATTTGTGTGAATTGGTTCAAATTTTGTTGGATTTGCCTACCTTGCTTAACTGCCAAACGGCCTTCCCAAAAGTAGAACCTTATCGCACTTGAACTTGGGTAACGTTGACTTAATTCGTCACCTTGCTCATTTGATTCCTTGCATTTGTTTGTATTCATTTGGAATCATGACTAACGTGGATATAGAAAACTCACAGGATGCTCGTGAACGAGAAAATGCCTCCTTATCCGAGGAAGTTGTTAGTCTAAAGCAACAAATGGAGGAGATGAAGGCACAACTTTTGGCCCTTACGACAACTCCACGCCCCGCCCCAAATCCAAATGACACCATGGTCGAGACTTCCACGTCCGACGCTCGTCGGAAGGGCAAAGGTCTTTTGGGAACCGACCCATCTCAAGGTCTTAGGCTTGCCTCAGTCATCGAAAGCCAAACTCAACAAGACGGAAGGCACCACCTCAATGAGACCGAGAACAATAATGGCCCGACTCCGGATGATCTACTTTATGTAGATACAATGGATCGGAACAAGCGCTTCGAGCGCAATCGTAAATGGTACGGATCGCCCCCACCTTTATCAAATGCACATAATACTAACCGTCCCATACAGGAAGAATATCGGCACACCAATCAACAAGATCGTCATCCTCGACGTTCCGGTAATGATCGATATGAGCAACGCCACCAACGACGTAGCCGACGTTCATCATACCGTGACTATGATGAGTATGACGAGAGGGACGATTTTGATGAGTTCTCCGACGATGAAGCCAACTTGGAACGGGTGGCTCATGTCCGTCCATGGTACCCACCCGTCCGAGATCCATTTGAGAACCAAGACCGAGGAGAAGAATGGTTGCCTCCTCCTAACCCACCAAGGCATGCACATCAACGAGCCCATCATGATGATATGCCACCTCCCCGCCCGGATCCCTACAAAGCTCGTAGGGAAGGTAAAATTAAATTTCCAATATTTTATAGGGAATATGATCCTTGTGTGTTTCTTGATTGAGCACAGGACATGAAAAGGGCTTTGAAGCATTGCCACTATGAGGAGTACGAGAAGATCGAAGCGGCAACCTTGTACTTTGAAGGCGATGCAAAATCTTGGTGGAACCGGTATGAACACGTCCGTGAGAACCGAGGATGGGAACCGGTTGCGACGTTTGATCAACTGATCTACGTCATGACGTCATGACAAAGAAGTATGTCCCCGACGACTTCAAAAATGATATGCGGATGCAAATTGCCGAGCTCCAACAAGGCAAACTCACTCCGGTGGCCTACTTGGCCAAGCTCGAGGACATGCATATGAAGGCCGGCATCTCGGCCTCGCCCTCCGCCTTACGCACCAAGTTCATGAGTGGCCTCAATCCATCAATCCGACGACCCCTTGAGATCGTTCCATATAGGGACTTGGGAGCTTTGTGTCATGCGGCCATGAAGCTTCACAAGCAACAACAAGAGACTCCAAAATACTCAAGGTATAACTCCTCTCCAAATCAATACGCTTATTCTACTAACACCCGTGCTCGAGATGTATCTAGTTATCAAGAGTCCGGCGCCACCAAAGGAGCCCAACGGATGGTCCAATCCACCCGACAAGCGGATACCGAGAGGGCACCACAACGTGGTCCCAATGTCCGGCACAAGTGCCTCCCGCCCGCACCCCTCAAGGACCTCCACCGGCGGCACGGCCAAGGGAGCCCGTGTGTTATAAATGTAGCGGATTCGGTCACGTCCAACGTGATTGCCGAACACAAAGCGTGTGTTGTTTGCCAATCCCTCATATGAAGATGAGGAAGATGAAGAAGACGGCGATATCATCATAGAGGATGACCAAGACGCCGACCCCTACTACGGCATGGAACCATGCGACGAACAAATGGCTTGCGGCCCGGCACAACCCGGTAAGTTCGCCCTTGTATCTCGTAGAATTTTAGCCGTTAAGGAATTTGTCCCTATTGACCAACGCGAGAATCTCTTTCACTCTCGTTGTTTGGTCAATAACACTAGTCTCTCTCTCATAGTTGATGGGGTTCTTGTTGTAATATTATCAACGAAAAAGTGGTAAAACACTTTAAGTTGCCTACAACCCCCCACCCAACACCTTATGGAATCCAATGGATTTCCGATAAGGCGTGTGACACCGTCACACGACAAGCTTGGGTGACGTTTTCCATAGGCGGCTATGTTGATAAGATCCTTTGTGATGTTATCAAGATGGACGCCACACATGTATTATTAGGACGACCATGGCAATTCGATCGCCGTACATTCCATGATGGTTATCTTAATAAGATACATGTTCCAATATAATGGAAAACGGGTCACATTGTTGCCTATGACTCCACATGAAATATTAATTGATTATGCGGAACGGAAGAGGCAACAAACCATTGATGAGACCACTACGCCGGCAACATCGGACCCTCCTAGGAGTCCTTCCGATGTTGTGGGTGCTAGTACTTCCGGATCCCGGAACACCGCCTCTAGTAACCGTGCTATTGAGTCTAGAGGTAGTAAAGGAAGCATCGTCCCAACGAATGCAACTTTACCATCTCCGGAACCAATAATCAAAGGCCGGTGTGAGCCGAGGGTACTTTTCGCCCGGAAACATGATGTGACACCGGTCAAGGAAGGCAAGTTGCCATGCTTCTTACTTGTTCCTTTTTGCTTATCTACTTCCAATGACCTTAGTAATATGCCGCACGAGGTGTCTACTTTGTTGTCTGATTTTCAGGACGTCTTGACCGATGAACTACCACCCGGCTTGCCACCGATCCGTGGAATTGAGCACCAAATCGATTTGGTGCCCGGCGCGTCTTTACCCAACCGTGCCGCTTACCGTGCAAGTCCGGAAGAAACTAAGGAGCTACAACGTCAAGTCCAAGAGCTCCTAGACCGGGGATATGTTCGTGAGTCACTTTCACCATGTGCCGTGCCGGTCATTTTGGTGCCCAAGAAGGACGGGTCTTGGAGGATGTGTGTCGATTGCCGAGCCATCAACCAAATAACCGTCAAGTACCGGCATCCGATCCCGCGCCTCGACGACATGTTGGATGAACTACACGGCGCCACCGTGTTCTCAAAGATTGATCTCCGGAGCGGGTATCACCAAATCCGGATGGCCGAGGTGACGAGTGGAAAACGGCTTTCAAGACAAAGTACGGATTATATGAGTGGCTTGTCATGCCGTTCGGACTCTCCAACGCCCCATCAACGTTCATGCGCCTCATGAACCATGTCCTTCGCCGTTTTTGGGTAAATTTCGTAGTTGTTTATTTTGACGATATTTTAATTTTTAGTAAGTCTTTGGATGAGCACATCGGGCACCTTCGCCAAGTGCTCGAGTGCCTTAGACAAGAACAATTATTCGTCAATATTGAAAAATGTGTCTTTTGTTCCGACACAACTATATTTCTTGGCTATGTCGTGTCTAAGGACGGACTCCGAGTAGACGAATCCAAAGTTCGCGCTATTCGGGAGTGGCCTACACCTAGTACGGTCACCATGGTCCGAGCCTTTCTCGGCTTAGCGGGCTTCTACCGACGCTTTGTCAAAGACTTTAGCTCGGTAGCGCGCCGCTTCATGAGCTCACTACTAAGGGTGTCACGTTTGAGTGGCGTGATACCATGCCTCGAGCGTTTGATGCGCTCAAAGACCGACTTTGCAATGCACCACTACTCCAACTCCCAAATTTCTCGAAAACCTTCGAGGTGGAGTGTGATGCATCTAATGTTGGCATTGGGGGGTTCTTCTCAAGAGAATCGGCCCATTGCTTACTTTAGCGAAAAGCTTTCCGGTCCACCACTCAACTATCCAACCTATGACAAGGAACTATATGCTTTAGTTCGTTGTCTAAAGACATGGCAACACTACTTGTGGCCGAAGGAGTTCGTGATTCATTCGGATCATGCGGCTCTTTCGTATCTCAAGAGTCAAACTAATTTGAGTCGGCGCCATGCAAGTTGGGTAGAATTTTTAGAAACCTTTCCTTATGTCATTCGCATAAGAAAGGAAAGAGAATGTGGTAGCCGATGCCCTTTCTCGCGCGATATATCCTCTTGGTGCATATGGACGCCAAGATCCATGCTTTGCTCTTATCAAAGAGTTATATGCCACGGATCTTGACTTCAAGGATATATTTGCAAATGCCTGACCTCCGAGAGCATGAGACCTTCTTTATTAATGATGGCTATTTGTTCCGCGCGGGAAAACTTTGTATTCCGCGTTCGTCCATACGCCACTTGTTGATAAAGGAAGCCCATGAGGGTCGTGGTCACTTCGGTGCTACCAAGACTCTCGCCGCTCTCCAAGAGCACTTCTTTTGGCCGAAAATGCGCAAGCATGTGACACGGTTTTGCACAAGTTGCATAACATGTCATCATGCCAAATCGCGTCAAGGTCCGGACGGATTGTATTCTCCTTTGCCTATACCAATGGGACCTTGGGAGATCTTTCTATGGACTTTGTAGTTGGCCTACCTATGTCCAAACGAGGCAACGACTCCATTTTTGTGTAGTCGACCGTTTTTCCAAAATGCTCATTTTATCGCGTGTAAGAGCCCCAAAATGCTAGCGATGTTGCCACATTATTCTTAACAATGTGGTGCGCTTACACGGGATACCACGTTCCATCCTTAGTGATCGGGACGTGAAATTTGTGAGTCACTTTCTGGAGAACGTTGTGGGAAAACTTGGAACCAACTTGTTGTTTTTCAAGTAGACTTGTTGTTTTCAAGTAGTTATCACCCCCAAACCGATGGTCAAACGGAGGTGACCAATCGGACTCTCGGTGCTCTACTTAGAGCAACGCTTAGGAATAACCCACGAAAGTGGGAGGACTTAATTTCGGTTGTGGAGTTTTCATATAACAGGTCTAGGCACTCGGCAACTAAACTTTCACCATTTGAAGTTGTCTACGGCCTTAATCCACACACGCCATTGGACTTCACACCCCGTCCACTCAAGGACGGTGAACACATCACCGCCGCAAGCCGAGCCGCTTCAATCATTGAACTTCATGAGCGGACAAGAGCACAACTCCAACGTCGTGCCGCCCAACTTGCCGAACAACGCAATAAGGGCCGTCGCGACATATCTTTCGAGCCCGGCGACCTTGTTTGGCTCCACTTAAGGAAGGAGCGTTTCCCATCTCGACGCAAGGGCAAGCTATCGGATCGAGGTGATGGCCCTTTCCGGATCCTATCACGACATGGTCCAAATGCCTACAAGTTGGAGCTTCCGGATTCCTACGGCGTGCACCCAACGTTCAATGTCAAGGATCTAGCCCCTTATGTTGAGCCCTTATTTGACGACGGTGAAACGGGGACGTTTCACATCCAAGATGGGGGGACTGATGCGCCCTTGACCACCATGACCGCGGATGAAGAGGACGATGCTTTGCGGGTTCGCTCCGATGGACCGCTCACTCGTTCCCGAGCCAAAGCCATCTCCCAAGCTACCGGCTCAATCATCCGACGCACCGTCACATCACTTGGACCCGTTAGTGGCATGCCATGTCACCACTCCACCATGGCATAGGCTTCCGGCGCCACGTCATCAAGCTAGCAAATATTATTATTATTATATTTTGCATTTTAAATAATAATAGACTTTAATTTTCGGAACATTAATTCCGGAACTTAATTTCGTGAGTTAATTTCCGGCATTGATAGTCTAGACCTTTGGTTTCGGGAGTTGCCCCGACTTTATTTCCCGCCTTTATTTCCGTCATTCAATTTCCGACTTTTGGTGTAGCCTTCACCCACTATATAAGGGATGCTTGGCTTCACTTGTAAAGCATGTCTAATATTAATCAAGTTATTTGAAGGAAAATCCTTTCTCTTAATTTGGGCATCACTTCCTCTTCAATCCCCTCAAAGTTCTTCCTTGGATCAAGTCTTAGATCCAAGAACTCACCTTCGAGGATTCTTCTAAAGAATCAAACCCTCAAATCCATTACAATGTTTGCTCGATCTCTCTAGATCGAATCAAACCTTCGCTCCCGCATCCATTTCAAATCGCTTCCGCCTTACCAAACTTCTTTCAAAGTTCTCAATTGCACATAAACAAGGGGTAGTTGAAGCTCTAGCTTGGTCTAGATCCGGCGTTCGTTCTTCAAAGATTCCAAGGACGCATCAGGAAGACTACCATATTAATGGGGACTGATCAGTGTATGCAGAGTTTTAAGGAGTTGAAGAGACGTTTGACTACTGCTCCTGTTTGGGCACCGCCAGAGGAGATAGAGGGATTTGGTCTGATTAAAGTTGGACTTTTGGTTTCCGGATGAGGATGCCCGGCTGAGTACTTTAGAGGTTCTACCTGATCTGTTGAGTGACATCCAACAGAAGTAGGAGACTTGCTAGATCTTGATGAGGGTACGAGATAGGATGTCTCGGGATGAGACACCACAGTTCCTGCTGGGAGCAGAGGGAGTTTGGAGACGCCGTGGTCGCGTCTGTGTACCTGCTGATACAGAGCTGAAACAGAGATTTTTATAGAAGGATTATTGTACACCTTACTCTGTACATTCAGGTACGGGTAAGATATATAAGGACTTGAGACGTTTATATTGGTAGAAAGGGTTGAAGCCGATGTAGCCGATTTGTGGCACAGTGTGCGACCTGCCAGCAGGTCAAGATAGAGCACTGCAAACCTGGAGGTGAGCTCCATCCCCTTCTTGTTCCATAGAAGAAGTGGGAGGACGTCACCATAGATTTTGTGACCGAGCTGAGACTGAGCTGGAGTTTTGATGTCATTTGGGTCATTGTGGACAGATTGACGAAGACGGCACGTTTCATTCCTATTAGGGAGACGTGGCCGGTGAGCAGATTGGCTAAGGAGTACACTAGGCATATAGTGAGACTCCATGGTGTACCGAGGACGATCGTCTCAGACCGAGATGGACGATTTACCTCAAGGTTTTGGCAGCAGATTCAGACTGCTTTTGGAACGAGTTTGCACTTTACTACTGCGTTCCATCCTCAACCAGATGGTCAGTCAAAGAGGACCATTCAGACGCTGAAGAATTTGCTGCGAGTTTGTGTTTTAGTATGCATCTGTTGGGATGGCCCTTATGAGGCATTGTATGGGCAGAGATATCGTACACCGTTATGCTGGGATGAGCCTGGTACAACCAGGGGTGTGACACCTGATCAGATTCAGGATGATATGGCTCGAGTAGCACTGATTCGAGATTGTATGCTGACTGCGCAGAGCCGTCAGAGGTCGTATACAGATAGGAGGCGTAGACCTCTAGAGTTAGAATTGGAGCCTAGTATGGCTGAGAGTGTCTCCGACACGAGGTGTTAGATGCTTTGACATTAAGAAGAAGTTGAGAGTGCAGCTTACAGATAGTCATGTCTCCGAGATTCGAGGATTTACCCTGGGTTTCATGTGTCTCAGCTGAGGGACTACATACCAGCTCCGAGACACACTGTGAGTTATGATGATTTGGTGGTTGAGCCGGACCACATCTGTATTGAGCATTCTATTACAGTCCTAGGCAGAGACATGAGATGTCTGCGTGTATAGAACAAACCTGTGTTGAGGATACAGTGGTTGAGACGAGAACTTGATGAGACTACGGGAGAGACTGGGATAGTATCCAGAGGAACTATCCAGAGTTATAGGCGAGGATAGATATACCTATAGGATCCAGGAGTAAGTCTTAGGACTAGCCTGTGGAGCGATATGATTACGTGCTTATGTGTTTATGTGCTTATATGCTATGCTATGTTTATTTTCGTGCTAGCTATGATGTGTTTATGATCTTACTAGATCCTGTTGTGCTAGTACGACTGCTAGGTATAGCTGGAGATGGTTCTTACCTCCATGCTATTGTGATACGACTGTTAGGGATAGCTGGAGATGGTTCCTACCTCCATGCTATTTTGATGGACATAGCTTGGTGGAGATGTCTTCTCCATGCCCCGATGATGGTTTGGCTAGAGATGTCCCTTTATGCCCCGGATAGTAGTGTGATCTTTTGAGGTATAGTGTCACATGGGTTGATACCTTATGTACGAGATATGATACCTCCGATGGAGAGAGTGTATCCCGGTTTTGAGTTTGAGTGCTTTCGGAGTTTGTACAAGTTTCGGGACGAAACTTGTTTTTAGGGGGGTGAAGTGTAAGAGCCTTAGTTCTTGGACCGAGTTTGATCTTTAGCCGAGACTAGTTTTGACCGAGTTGTGGCTTAGCCGCACCCGCGGATGGGGGTGCCGCCCCTGCGGGCTTCCGCTCCTGCGGTCCTGGCTGCCGCCCCTGCGGTTTCCGGCGGCTTTGACTCTTTGACCCGTGCTTTACTCTTTACCTTTCTTAATCTTTGCCTTGGCTGATCAAGGGCTTGTTCTTCACTTTCCTTCCAGCTTCCCACGTCCCTAGCTTCCCTTGCTTCCCTTTGACCTTGATCTTGGTTTTGAAAGAGTTTGGCTTGATTTTTGTGTGAGTAGTGGTTGTTGTTGTTGTTGTTGTTGATTGTGTGCATGCTGAGCTTGGAAGCCAGCCTGGAGGTGTGTGAGCTCTTTTCTGCAGCTAGGACCACAAGAGTGATAAGCAATCTTGCTCCTTCTTCTTTCTTTCCTTGGATTCAATCTCTTAGCTTAGGTTTAGATGCATGTATAGGTGTGTATTGATGTTTGTATGTGTATGTATATGTATGTGTTTGAACCTGGATGAGAGAAGACGTGTGTGATCACGTGAAGAGCTGAGGAGAAATCGCAGAATCGTTCTTGCGTTGTCGCCGCCCCCGCGGCCGAGAGTCACCGCCCCGCGGCTACCGTGTCGCAGCGCCTGCGTCGTGCCTGCGTTTGCCAGCGTTCCTTGTCACCGCCCCCGCGGCTACGTTCCGCCGCGCCCGCGGTACCTGTCTTCCGCCCCTGCGTCTCTTGTGTCACGCAGGTGCGTTTTGTTCCGGTTCTACCTAAAGTTAGGTAGATCATTTCCTTTCCTAGTATGAGCGTTAGTAGCATGCTAGGTACGAGTATAAGGTTAGAGTGAGGTTGAGTACGGTATCGTTTATGCCGGTTACGGCTTTGAGGTTTACGAGTTGGAATATGATCCTTATGGATCCCTTGGGTCTAGGTGTGACCCCTGTTATGGATATGAGTGTGATATATGTGTTATACCTTGTTTAGGCTGTGTTGATCTCCAGAGCGGAGCCGTTTGAGTTTGAGACTCCCGAGGTTGAGGTAAGTCCATAGGACTTACTTAGCTGCCATCCTTATATTGGATGTGTGCATGAGTGGTGTGTGTATATGTTTGATAGCAGTGTTATGATATTGTTATTACCGACCTATGGTCTATTGATTGCCCATTGTAGGGCCGTGACAACTTGTTCTTTCATCCCGCCGGGAGTCTGGAGGTTCTTTACGGGCAGGCCAGTATGGTTCAGTGGGCCGGCCACCTGTCCACTCCCATAGGGTACACGGGAGGTGGGACCGGATCCCCACTCCAGCTGGTACTATTCCCGAGAGGCGAGGGTTATATTCCCCGTGTCACATACGTTCATATTGAGATAATTATATATATGAGTTGAGTGTTGGACTATGATTATAAAGATAATAAACCGGGTAAATGCGTGATATCATGATGAGGTGTTTAGTACTTTTTGATGTGTGTGTGTGCTCCTGCATCTTCTTATATATGTGTATGGTTAGCTAACGGTTTCATACCGTGTTGTAGATCTTTTGCAGGTTAGGAGAACTGCAGAGTGATCCAGAGTGGGCGATCTGCTGAGGGCTCCGTACACTGGGGTTGTACTCGTGGGCTACGGGTTATTTTGACCATGTATATACGTTATGTTTTGTTTGTACTCAGCAGCGTTGTATAAACCTTTTGATACTTTTATAACAGTTTGATGTTTTGTATTTAATCTATCGGTGCCTTGTTGTAAGATTCAGTGAACTTGTTGTCAGGCTAAGGTCAGGATCCATTGTGAGATCCTAGTCCAATAGCACTCCGAGTCCTACGGATTTGGGGTGTTACAGTTATAACATAATATTTCCTATCATGTAGAGTAATTAAACTGAGTGCTCCAATATCCCTTTTCTTCCTTCGTTTTTTGTAATATGTTAAAAGGCATTAACATGATAAAAAAGCATCAATTTAAATTCTATAACCACACATCCGTGACAAAGAATGTGTACTGAACTTTCATTTGTTTCTTACTCTTTTGTGTGTTCCTTAATTAATACACTGCAACTATGATCAAGAACGACAAAGATTCGTACGCTTACAAGACACGAGATGCTTAGTTTTAAATTTATAACTTGTAATAATTACCTAACTAGTAGCGAACCCACAATGTATGGGACGTTACATAATACGGAAAATACTCCAAGGTCGAACACAAAGACATTGGCGGTTCAATTTGCACGAATTGATCAAAGATAATATAAGTCTAGACTAAGAAATAGAAAGAAGAAGTGAGGGTTAGAAGATTCATATTTTTGGTTGGTTTTGGGTTGTTCTTGATCAAATATCGATTTCAATCAAAAACAATTAATAAGATTAAAATACACACAAAAGAGTTAGGACAGAAATTCGGTACAACCCGCAAAGCTTAAATAATAAAATGTTAGAGGGATGAATGTTTCTTCGGTGATTATCTATTATCGGGTAAGTCTCAAGATCATCTAATTACCTATTACCGATAAGTCTCAAAATAGTTAGGACAGAAATTCGGTACAACCCGGATTCTCTATCTAAGGACTAGATAACCCCTTACCGGGTAAGTCGAATTACCTAACTTAGGTAGTAAGCCGGCACATCTCAATCCAATAGGGATTTTTCACCTCTATTACCTATGGTTCATCTAATTCTATATCCAAGGAGGATTATCACCAGTAAGTCTCTATTCCAACTCAATTTGCTAGTTTAGAGTAGTTCTAACCTAGATTTAATTCAAATCAACCATAGGGTTTCAAGCAATTTTATACCAAAACTAACATACAACCTAATCAATCATAGTCCAAGCCATAAATAAAAATCTATCCACCCTAAAATCACAATGATTCTAGCCAACAATCAACATATCAACATCTACAAATAAAGAGGAAAAAGACAAGCAATTCATGGTATTAAAAATCAAGAGAATGAAGAGAAACAAACTCATATTTATAACTCCCAAGATTCAGCAAAACGAAATACTTCTAGGTTCCCAACTGTTCCAATAATATTCAGTAATAAAGCAGTGATTTTTCTCCCAAAAGCTCTAGAAAATCTGAAGAAGAAGGTATTTGAGGTAGAAGAGAAGAGAGGAGGCAACCCTAGGCTATATATAATTCGATTCTAGGTTAAAATTTGGCTCTCTATTTCAGTCTTCAGGCTTTCCTTTTATACTCAAATCTCGGCCAAAAATAATAGGCCGGGCAAAAAGGCCTTAAATAAATCTGACGCGTTAAGATGGGAAATCTCATGCCTAAATCCCGAGATGCAGGCTAGGCAAATCGGGCCCGAGATTTTAGGCGTTGCTCTTGAATTTCTTTTGCGGTGGCAAATCTTGGTCTGAATTTCCTGGGATCTCGGGTCGGGATGCCACCCGAAATTGCTCTCGACTTGGTGGATCTCATCCTCAATTAAAACAATTCATGGATCTCGGGCCGATATGCCTGCCCGAGATTGCTCCAAAGTCCCTTTTACGCCCTTTAACTCGAGTCCTTGCCCTTTCCCTCACTCGTGTGGTCACTCCAAGACATCCACTCTGAGACTTGATCCTCATATGCATCGTTTTAGCTCCGAAATGCGCCAAATCACCTACGTATACAAAACCACCAATAGAGTGTGTAGACATCTATCCTTGCAAAATAGAACAAAACAAGTATAAGTGACACAAATTAAGGCTTATTCATGAGTGCGAAAGAGAAAAATCTACTTAAATTCATGTCTAATCTAGGGCAATAAACCATATTATCAATGACTATTACTCTTTTCTTTGAACTGCAACAATGAAAACATATTCATGAGATAAAATGGAATAAGGACAAAAAAAAGGAAGAATAGTGATCACCTAGGTCAGAATGGTCAAGACAGAAGAAGCCTAGCTCAAAGATCTGGCTGGCTGAGACGAGGGGTTTTTCCAACTGACATTGCTTGAGATGGCAACATGGTATCTGATGTCTGTAAAGACTTGTGAATGATCACTACCTTGACCAGTATTTTGATGAACATGAGAACAACACGGAAAATCATTGTATTGAGTATGGTGGAAGCAATTTGATGGAACATGATATCTAATGCCTGTACAGACTTCTGAAATATCTGGCTGTCTGAGATGAAGGATTTCCACTATGATATATCTTCATATTTTCAACATTTGACAAATTATGCCCTCAGATGCGACATTAGCTCGTTTGGGCTAGAATGGGTTGGAATTAGGAATCGGATTGGAATAATCTATTTCTGATACTTATTGTTTGATTTTATATGAATTATGAAATCAATACTCATATCATACAATTGTTTGCCAGAAAATAAAGATTATTTTCTGCAATTCAGTTCAGTTTCAAGAATGAATGTAAATCCTAGCTAGTGTCAGGTGCTTAAGATGGATAATCAATCATTCTGGACCAGATGAAATCAAGAGAATCTCTTTAAAGGAGTCAACTACTGCGAAATTAGAGGAAACTAAATGGTTATGTTGTTCTCTCATTCAAACTTATTAATTTTCTCAACGCTTGGATGCACATGCACGTGCTACAACAGATTGTGAGGATGATAGCAGCTTAAGGTAACGTGCTTTAGTTACCAAAGGATTAAAAAAAACTACAGTAAATAGTACAGGTGAGAAATAGATATATCCATATTAGATCAATGAGTGATATACATCCTGCTGGAAGTACTTACAAGAGATAACATATCAATCAACACCCTTGAACATGGGATTCTGCAACTTCATTAGCAGAATCTATCTCGACGTGCACATATGATGGACTTTCTGGAAAAAAACAATGGCTTCTTTGGCTGCGAAAGTGGCATAACACTACTCAACATGAGAATCATTGTTGTCATAGTTTGCCTGTCATCTGCACGGTCTTGAACGCAGACAAGTCCGACATGAATACACCTTATAACTTGATCAGAATCAAAGTTAGCCATTCTAATTCCCTCACTTCATTCCACATCTTTCATGCCTAAAACACGTTGCAACACACTCTTATGATGAGATCTGTGTTATATGCTACAAATTATGTCTAAAAGAATAAACAAGGTGGTAGCGTTTTTGCATACATAGCTCAGAAGTCAGAAGGCCAATGGTTTCATTATTGTTGTCAAATCTGTTGATTTTCTTGCCACTAAGAGCACACACTAATGGTTTTTAAGCATTATTTATATTAAATTTTTATGAAAGTTGTACTTTTTGCTAAACAACCACATTTTGGTTGCTTACTATACAACCTCTTAGAAACCAAATAAAGCACATATATATAATATTTTACATTTGTTTAGTATGGACAAGTACAAATACAAGATAAAGTTTAAACAAAAAAATAAGAAACCACTAGTGTATAGAAATCAAGAGTGGTTGTTAAAAATAAGTGGAAGAAAGAGAAATGGAGAATATAATTTAAAATTTGGGTTAAAAAACCATTGATGTACATGCTCTAATGATCTCTAACACTAAAACTCCAAAGCTGAATACGTTAGATTTCTCAGAAAATACTCCTCTTAAGGCATACTCTGGAGACATGTATCCACCGCAGATGTGATACAAACAGATTTTTGTTTATTTGACATAAGCAGGTATACATGATTGTTTCAATGATATACTCATGAATAATCAAAAGCATATAAAGTAAATTTGAAAAAAAAACTTTTTAGGTGAAATGTGATTTGTAGTATGAATTTACCGTGAGTTATTATAAAAATTAATGGAAACATTATTATCCATTTTGTCTTCCACTAATAATTAATTTTAATTTTTGTGGGGTTTATACATTTTTTATAAGTTTTTTTTTAATATCACTCATTAATTTGTTAATATTTTTTTTATTATATTCAAGCCGGTGTAATAAAATGTTTAAAAAAAATTGTAATGATTTGATTAATAATTTACTTGAATGACAAAGCAAAAAACTATAATTATATTGTTAAAATCTTGTAACATCAAATAAAATAGTTATAAGTCAACGTTATATCTAACTCATTAGAAATAAATGACTCTAATCATTTTAATGTAGAATCGATACTTCTAATCCATATAAACTTCATATTTTATACCTTTTTAGATGTGTGGTTATTTGAATAAATATATTTAAAAAATTTATATAAATTTTTAAATTTTGTATTAATCTAATAAAATATAAACATATAGTAGGATGGAACAGTATATTTTATTTGTATATTATTTTATAATAACAAAGTTAAAATCATATATAGTTATAGACGACAATATAAATTCAATTTAAATATATAATTATTCAATTTGATAGAAAATATTAAAATTATTTCTACAATATAAATTAATACTTTGAATATTAATAATCTTAATTAAGTGGGAAAAAAATAAATCATATTCTATAATATAAAGATTACATGTAGTAAAATGGTTGTTTTAAAATGGAAATTACTAAACCAATAAAAGAATAAATTATATATAGTTTTAATTGGTACAAAATAATATAAGATCAATCTATTTTTATAATGGTAACATCTTTATTTTCATCTCCATAAATAAATAAAAATATGTTAAGAAAATGACGTGGCATAACCTAAAGACGACATATGGTGCAATATGTTGTGGCATAACGTGAGAATGTCATGTGACAAAATCCGATGTGAGTTAGGTAAAGAAATATTTACTTGTGTAAACAAATTTTTGTAATATATTAAAATTATGTTAACTTAGGTAAGAAAATATTTTCTTGTGCAAATTTAATATATTTACTTGTGTAAAGACATTAGTGTGACCGTGTGAGTGAGTTAATAAGGAGTCATATTGAAATTACATTATTAATAAGACATACTTTTTTTTACACAATTTTTCTTAAGCTTTTTTTTTTGAACCATGGTCACGAGGTCCAGTTCGATCGGTTTTGCCGCCTACGTCTAGACCGGGTATATAGTCGTGGCCCAGTATTGAGGGATACCCTCCCAATATCAGTTTTTTCATATAACTCTTAGCTATGAGACCTACACGCTAACCAACTGCGCCACCACCCCTTGATAGAGCCTATTGAATAGTACATTAGAATATTTAGGTATACTTTGCAAATTCACCCATAGTAAACACAACCTCTCTAATTTCGCATCCGAAGTGTGTAAAGCAGTGCTTGATTAATTCTGCATTTAGGGTCCGATAGCGAAGTTCACTTTGTTGGTGCAAATGTAAAAATGTGTTCACCGAATAGTAACTTTTTAAAAATGTTTTATTTATTTTTACAAAGTTATAACTTAAAGGTAAATTGTTAAAAATTAATTGCTCACAAGTTAATTGTTGCAGTTCTGAACTCATGCGTCAATGAAAATCTGATTAAAGAGTATTGGGTCTGAGGCCCAAATCAAAATTTATTGAGCAATATATAAAACTTACCATATATGTGCCATTAAAAATCTAATTAATTTGGTGAGAGCTTAACTATTGCTCTATATCCATACGTCGGTTAAAAATCTGATTTCGAGTTTTGGGCCTAAGGCCCAAATCCAAATAATCTGATTACTAGTATTGGGCCTAAGGCCCAAATCAAAATATTGTTGAAAAGCTCAGAATGTTTTGGACAATACATATATATACTACCTCGATACAAGATTATCAGTCAATTAAACTTCTCTCGCGCCTTTAGCCCTTTACACAACCAAATCCCCGATCAAGAAACTCATCCACCAGCAAAGATGTATAATCTTTGCGATTTGCCATCGATCCCTATGGAGCTAGAAGATCTAACCAAGGAAGATCTTCAATGGTTTGATAATCCGATAGTCGGAAACGCCGTTCAGCCTCCGCTGCCACCACCGCCTGCTGAAGAGTTGGATAATTTCTCCGTTGAGAGATCTCTTGCTCTGGGCACCGCAGTTGATTCCGAAAAAGAGTTTGAAGACGAATTTGATTGTTTGGTGAAAAATCTTTCAGCCAAAGAGTCACTACAACAACACCAAGAAAATGGAGCTGTCTTGCCAACGTCGCCGGAACAACAAGAAAATGGAGCTGTCTTGCCAACGTTGCCGGAACAACAAGAAAATGGAGCTGTCTTGCCAACGTCGCCGGAACAACAAGAAAATGGAGCTGTCTTGCCTCCGTCGCCGGAACAACAAGAAGATGGAGTTGTCCTGCCTCCGTCGCCGGAACAACAAGAAGATGGAGTTGTCTTGCCTCCGTCGCCGGAACAACAAGAAGATGGAGTTGTCTTGCCTCCGTCGCTGGAGATGCATCCGAAGAGAATAAACCGTTGGTCTAAGGAGGAACATAGGTAAGTTGGCAGCGTTCAACGGTTTCTTGCTAAGACAAATTGGCCGGCGACAGGAGGATTAATTCTTATATTTATGTGCAGGTATACCACAAATTTTAACAAAATTAAAATATTTAATCTAGTAGTTAATTATCAAAAGATTTGTGTGCTAAATTTGTTTTATGGGCAGGCGATTTTTGATTGGACTCAAGGTATTCAAGAAAGGAGATTGGAAGAACATTGCAACGTATGTCAAGACACGCGATTCAATCCAAACCGCAAGTCACGCGCAAAAGTATTACAAGCGTCAATCAAACGAGCTCAATCCCTCCACCTCCACTACCACTACCACTACCACTACCAGGAAGAGAAGAAGAAGCATCCACGACATGACAACGGATGATGTTCCCGACGTCATCGAAGGAGGTGTTAGATTTTGATCATATTATGTTACGTAGTTGACTGAATAATTAAAAAAAACACATAGTGAAATATCCTGGCTTGGCAGCCCCCAGACGTAGTCACAATTGTGGCGAACTGGGTCACCAAATCTCGTGTTCATTTATCTTCTCATCTTTTAAGTAGTCACCTTAATTGTTCTTCAGCTATTCAATGACAATACGCTGAAGATTAAGGTCATAATGGAATATTTTTACTAACATTCTTCAAGTAGTTGACAAAACAGTCTCACCAGTACATTTGAAATTTTACAAAATTAACAGTCCCACCTGGACACGGTTTGAGGGTATCTGCCTACTAACATGTACCATAGTCTTGAAACTCTACAATTCACAGACAAGCTTTCTTCATTTTTGCCATATAGGTTTCCCCCTGCTGCAAATATTCTACCGCCTTGGATGCCCAGTTTGATCTGACATGGACACTTGTGTATTGAATGTTTGTATCTAATACATTTCAATTAGTCATAATACAAACCCACCTTCGTACCCAATATACAAGATCTTCTACACCAATTTAGCTTACTGCAAACACTATACAAGATCTTCTACACAGATTTACATGTTATTTCAAACAAAAAAATCAAGTAAATAAAATAACAAAAGCAACCCATGGCCATCTCCGGAAGATTCCTTTCCGGTTTCGATACGCATTTCTTCAATGCCTTTGCTGATATTATCAATCTCCATCTTCTGCACCTGTTTTGGATGATAAACTTTTATAAGTGGAAATTTTGTCGATAAGATTAGAGCTTAAGAAGCTGATGAGAATTCACCTTCACCCTGGATGCTTTCCACTTAAGTTGGGAGACCCTATTGTTTGTCAACCAATTTTGACAAAACCCAGAACATATCACATACGACTAATGTTGGAGATAATTTGTCCCACATTCATCGAAAGATTGAGACTACTCAACCTAGTATATAAGGTCTGTGTTATTGCCGATTGGTTTTAGGATGGAACCTTTATGTGCTGGGCTTGGGCCTAACGTGCATGTGCGCACGGATGCACACGACCCCCGCTCTATCCGGTCCGTATGTATCGGACTTTGACATGGTATCAGAGCGGTTAGCCTCTATGTGGCTCGCGATCCTAACCTGTGGGCAAGTGCAACTCGGTCTATATCCTTTACTTGCACTTGCGGGAGACTACCCAACCTAGTATATAAGCTCGGTGGGCTACTTCTCTTATTGTCAATTGGTTTTAGGATGGAACCTCATCGGATTTATGTGTTGGGCTTAGTCCTAACGTGCATGTGCGCTCGGATGCACACGACCACGCTCTATCCGGTCCGTATGTATCGGACTTTGATAACTACCAACAAAAAAAATGATTCGGCAATTCAAGTTGGGAGACCCTATTCTTCTCGCTGAATCTCAATGTCAAAAACAATGTGTAGGAAATTTGCAAGCTAATGTGGAAGATCTATTGTGAACACCTTTTGGTTGGCTAACTGATGAATGGAAGAAAGATGCAGCTTTCCTCTTAACTCTCAGATTCCCAGCATAAGGAACACAGCCTTTACCAACATGACCATACAAATTCAAAATCAATCAGCCTTTATTGTTAACAATACATGTTGCTAAATTATTTGTCAACAAATTGATTTTCCACGTGTATGGTACTTGTTTTGTTTGGAGGGGTTCAGTGAAGGTGTATAAGGCATTTATTGCTCCTTATCTGCGGGGGAAGGTTCACAATGGCAGACATGTTCGTTTTTGGCGGGATAAATGGCTGGATGTGGAGCGTCCTATCAACTCGTGTAAGATTGGCCTCTCTACGCAGATATTTAGAGATCGACAGGGAAGCTCCTTTGCGGAGTGGAATGTCCATTTTTGTACCGGTGTTTGGTGGTTGTGGAAGGGGCGGAACAAAAAGGCTTTTGATGGGAGTGATGAGGAAAGGAGTAAGGTCGCTTCGATCAGATTGCGCTATCAGGAAACTATCACTACGTTTAGGTTCAAGGAACTAACTCACCGTACTTCACCCTGAACTGAGCTACTTTGATCAGTTTGTTTTTTCGTTTAATAAAACCGCTCTAACGCGGAGGGGTCTCACCAAAAAATTTATTTGTCAACAAACTCATGTTTTATTTTACATAATATACAATGTAGTAAGATTTCGCGTATAATAAGAGTCTGTTATTATAAAACACTTTTGCATAATTTTATCTAATAGATTAATATGTTATAAAGTTGATTGTTTATAACTTTGTGAAGTTTATTTTCTATGATTTGTGAATGATTAAAATATGATAGACTTGGTCTATTATGTAAGGTTATGCATACTGGAAATCACAATGATCTAGCGAGCCCAAACGTATAAGGTATAATAACCGAGAATTCAAATCCGTCAACCGATCGAATTACGGGCTTTTGATCGAAGAGAAACCTTGTTACCTTTGTTTTTCATACAAGTTAGCCGGCCCAATATGCTCAGGCCGACGAGCAACTCAGCTGAAAAATCATTACCGGCCTGCCTTCCATTTCTTTCCTAATTTCTGTGGCCCAAATCCATTTTTTTCCCTTGCTCTCTCCTTGTGAGTTTTGTGGGCCCAATACTCTGTTGGCCCATCTCTTCTTCTTTTCCTTCTTGGGCCAATGCAAGCCGGCCACTTTCTTTCTTCGGCTTTCTCCGTAAGCATTGGTAACGGCCCACTCCCTTCCACCTTTCTCTAACCCAAGACAACGGAACCGGCAAATCTGGACGCCTACGACCCGATCTTCTTCTCTTCTGAACGTGAGCAACTGCTGCCGGAAATCTCGCCTTCTTCGATCTCCTTCCTCTTCTGCGTCCTGCCGGTGACGCTCTGCCCTCATTCAACTTCACCCCGGTATCAACAAAGAGAAGCAGGACCTTCAGCAACATCGTGTGCTCCTTGTCCCGATCGCTGCAGCAGCACGCTTGAGACCACTTCTACTCCTCTTCATCGGACCAAGGCTGGCCAGGTCGAGTTACTTCTCATCGGAACTGGGTGCTAAACGGACCATCGTCTCCCTCCCCTCCTTCGGGCAAGTCAAGCAATCGGACTATCTTCTCCTCCCTTCACGATCGGTAGCAGAACCAGGAAGCTCCATTATCTGCTTACCTGACTGTAGTGGGCAGCAGCAGCTAGGAACGTGGTGTAAAGTCCGGGCTGTGCAGGAGAAAGCTTTCCTCCTCTCCATTGAACCAACGCAGACCATGGAATCGGTGAGTCATCTCCCTCTCGTCCTCTTCTCGCGCTAGCATAGTTACACATGAAATGATAGCGTAGGGTTTTTGTGCTCTCCCTAAGATTCGAACTCGTGATCAGTTTTGTGGTTGTGGAAATTTTGCTTCTCGTGAGTCTCGAACCTGTGACGTGTAGGTTCTGTGTTGCCTCAGTCATGCTGTTCACAAGACTCGAACTCAAGATCTAGTGTAAAAAACCAGTTTTTCCAAATTTTCCAGATTCGAGTAACCAACCGCAGGACTAATTATGGATTTAGATGTTGTAAATATAGTAGTGTATAGTTTAATGTATTAAAATTTGGGAAAGATTTAACGGTTGTATTTAGATTTATAAGCTCACAAAGTTGGTATGAAACCTAGTTTTGAAAATTGATCGATGAAAAATGACCAAGTATGGATTTAGTGTATTTATGAAGGCATCTTTGGAATTTTGTATAGAACGGATGAAATGTTGTTTAAGGTTTTTGAAAGTTCTAGTCAAAAGTACTTATGGCATAGCGTGTATAGGATTTTTCTCGGAATTTTCGGGATTTAGTAGAATTGTTTTATCGTAGGCCAAATTAGGGCACTTGATCGATTTCTGCAAGAAGTATGATTTAGGACTTGTGACTTAGGATGTAAGTTTGAGTATATTCGTTATGGATCTTTTAGGGTTGTGAAATGTTGTTGAACAATAGTGAGGGTCCTAAACCCGTTTTGGGTTCTTTTCGGAATTTTAGGAAAAGTTATGGGCGTTTTGGTAATTTCCGCAAAAGTTAGGGTTTCTCAATCTTTTGTTCCGAAAAATTACTCGCTAATCTGGGAACCTTCTAGAAGTGTTGTAAGTGGTATAGTTGTGATTCTAAGACGTTCTCTTTAATCAGGTAGTTGATAGTGATTGCACGATCAGACGATAATTAATAATGGCCGGTCGTCGAACAATACATGTAAGTCTTACGGACTTGCTTAGCTAATGATACATATATGAGTGTGTATTATTGTAGTGGTGTGTGATGAGTGTTTATAATTATAACTTGAGTATGATAACGTTAGGTATAAGTAGACCCAAGTGTATGAGAACGGGTCGTAGCATCACTGCCCATCGTTGTCAGGTTACTGGGAGGCTCTCTATGACCAATCCATACCGGTATACGGTGGGATGCATTGGATCCACTCCGGTTGGTTTATGGGGACAAGGCGAAGGTCGGGAGACCTTCGTGCCACACAATAAGTTGAACTAATAGAAGTAAACCATCAAATGGAAGATAATAATAGGATTGAATGTGAGCATGCTATGTATTTAATTTCCGTATTGCGTGTGTATGTGCTACTTAATATGAACTGATATGTAGAATTGTTCGCTAACGGTGTATACCGTTGTTGATAGACCTTACAGGGTAGACAGCTGTTGAGGGATACGAGAGAGGCGGTCAGCCGGATTTCCGTACTAGTTTTTTTGAAAAGGTTAAGTGTTATAATTAAGAAGAAAGAATGGGGTTACAAGAGTTGTTTACTACTGGGATCAAAATACAAGAGCATACAAGAACATGGACTGAAAGTTACAGGCGAGTGATGCCTACTGCCTAGAGCTTTAGCCCAAGAGATGGTGTCGTCTTTGCGGTCGATCCAGTTGGTGGTGGAGAAGAGTTTGACTGAGGAGATGATATTATTAGCACATTCATGTGTAGAGATCATTTTATTGGAGAAGATGGTGTTATTTCTAGCTTTGCAAGTGTGATATGTGACGGAGCATCGGACATAGTTGATGAAAAGAGTTGGCACGACTGGAGGATGTGGTCAGTTAATCCATGAATGCAAATTGGTAAAGGTAGTGTTGGCAAGTGATTGAAGGCAGCGGAGGACACAGGACCACACAATTTTTATCAATGTTTAGGTGGATCCTTCTCTTTTTTATGTATAAAATAAATCAATAAATAGTAATTAACTGCTTAATGATAAAAAAGCGGGCGGAAATATTCGATGAATAATATTTGACTTAACGACATTTAACCTATAAACCTTTGTATTTTAACCCAACGGGTGAACTTCCTCTTAGCTTTATACTAGATCAACAAGTCATGAGTTCAAATATTTGAAAAAAATCCTTCTAATTTTTCAATATATTTTATTAAAAATACTTTTAATATATGCGTTTATTTATTTTTGATCCTAAAATCCTAAAAATCGATTTTACATTAACATAGGTCCTCCGAGAATCATAAAACGACTATAATTCTTACGTAAACGATAAGGTGACATGCAAAAGTCACTTGAATCTCCTTGTAAGATGATCATCATGCTATCATTCAAGTTTACAATGTCAAACCCTATATGCATTAGTATAATAACACAAGAACAACCAAACTTTTTTTGGAGTTTGAGAATCATTAACACTATCTTTGCAAATGCAAGGAATATATTTGATGAGCTAAGGAAGGTAAAGCAAAGCAATATCTTTGCAAATGCAAGGCTCTCTATTGGGCTTTAGGGTTAAGAAGGAGAAGAGAATCAAGCAAAAAAGAAAGGACCCATGCTATTATATTCCATCCTGCACTATACAATTCTTCTTGCGACTCCTTTATGCAACCAAATCTGCAAAGCCATACAAAAACACATATCCTAACCAAAGAAGAGAAGAAAAAAGGTGTCATAATCTACTACCTTCTCTATTTTGCCTTTTAAAAGCATTATATTTCATATTTAAAATGGAAGAAATTGAATATCACCTTTTTAGGTTCAACAATCTTTTCTTAATGCATGTGGAAAGTCACCTACTTTCTTTCTTTCTCCTTGGCTTTTATAATTTTACTCCATCCAACAAAAAAAAAATTACGCAATTTTTAGAGCATCTTCATTGTAGAAAAATTTTTTATATCACTCATCATATTATTTCTTAAAATTCTGTCCTTGTTCTAAAATTTACTAATGTTTCTTAAATTACTATACTGAAAAATACGTTAGTTAATTTTTTATACGTGTGTAAACAGAAAGTTAAAAAATTATTTTATTTGTGAGTTAGGCAGAAATCTGTCAAAAAATTTTTTTTACTCATTTAATCATTATTTTACCCATCTTTCATTTATTTTATATTTCTAATTTGTTAAAGGAAATATATATATATTTTTTAAATGTAGTGGTCCTATAAAGATTGGAGAACTATGTACTAGCGAAGTATTATATAAAACGTAATTTACGGATAAATCATGACCATCAATAATGACGTTAAGATACACGACACATTAAAGGTCGCGTATTTTGACAAGTGTAACACATGTCCAACTTTACTTCAAATAAATGAAATATCAATTTATGTTGGTTTATATATATATATATATTCAATATTCGTTTGTAACCATGTAAATATTAGAAACAGATTTGATTTTAACATTGTTAAAAAAAGCTAATAACCGTTATAACAATGTATACATTTAAGAGTAACAAGGTAAACTTCAACTCAGGCTAATTATTTTCAACTGAATAATTTATCTTATTAATCATCACATATTTGATGTTATCTTACTAATTGTATAATATTAAAAATTATAGAAAAATATTAGTTATTAATAGAATTGATGACACATTTACTGATATTATTTTCAATTCTAAATTTGATGGATGAACTGTGGATTTTGAACAAAAGATGGTACAATGCCTAGCTACTATTATCACGTTATCGGTTATTATAAAACCTTACTATTGTATTATTCTTTGATAAGAATATATACATAATTATATATATTTTTCCTTTATTTTTTTGTCTTTTACAGTATCTAATTTCCACCGAGAAGGCTCTCTCGAAGCAGCTGTATCTATGTTGATTTGGCCTTTTTAATATAGTCCATGCATTACCCAAATTCCCTGCAATTTCCACCACGTACTGTCATTGCTAAAAAGACATCAATCTCCGTCTTTCTCTCGTACGCACATTTCACGAAGCTCAAAAGTCACAGTGGTGATGAGTGATGACGTTGCATTTCAAATTTTGAAACTCACACTTCAAATATGTTAATTTACGTTAAATCATGGATGTTGTTAGATGTACGGTTCAAAATCTTTATTCGTCACTTAAACTACACAATACGGGTGCATAGTTATGTTTTTTACCGTCAGATTATAATTACGCGTATGAAATGCGTAGTTGAAGTCGATATCGAGCCGGTAAGAGCCGTTGAACTACACGTATGGTCTGCGTAGTCGTAGGATAATTTTTTTTAAAAAAAAACAATATCACTGCTACTATGCGTATGATATGCGAAGTAGTAGTGAATTTTATAAATAAAAAAAATTCTCCGGCTGTTTTGATTCTCGAACAGAGATTGAAAAAAGAATGAAGCTTCAAGTTTATGACTTTCCTCCTCTTAACGTTCGAACTTAGATTCAAATAGGGTTAAATTTTTGGGTTTAGAATAAAACAATTTATAGGCTTTCGTCCCAATAATTCTCTCCGGTACATAGAATCA
Organism: Fagopyrum tataricum; assembly: GCA_002319775.1. Classification (NCBI taxonomy): domain Eukaryota; kingdom Viridiplantae; phylum Streptophyta; class Magnoliopsida; order Caryophyllales; family Polygonaceae; genus Fagopyrum; species Fagopyrum tataricum. The sequence continues at coordinate 37,199 of CM008280.1, forward strand.
ATTAGGGTTCGACCTCAATCGGATTCAGTTTCACCGGAAGACAGGCCTCACTGGATTGGTGTCGAAACCGATCACTTTCACTGGAAGGCGGACCTTAATCGAATTCAGTTTCAAACAGAGGCGAAGAAGCCTCACTTGGATTGTGAGTCGAAGCCCCCTCCTGCAAATCTGGTGCAAATCTGGTGTTTGAACATAGAAGATGAAAAGTTATGCCGTTGAAGAAATGTTTTTCCGTTCAGGTACGCTTTCGGCAAGCGTAGTTGGATTTCATTTTTTTTCCCGTATAAATACGCTAATGGGGAGAGTAGTTCATTGGCTTGCGATGGCTTGATGTCGGCTACAACTACGCGATCCATACGCGTAGTATGAAACCCTAGAAAAAAATCTTAACTACGCACCCGACGTGCGTAGTGTTGATCTTTATTAAAAATTCTCACTGGTACGTCTAGAATCCACGTAAATCATCCCTTAAAGTCAAAATGAATAAAATAAACTATAGCTCAGATTTAACCCACTATGACAACGTAGAGGGATTGGTATCACATCTTACATGGTGTAGGGTATTGGTATCACAACGTAGAGGGATATATAAGTTTCCAAATTAGGATACGTGATCGATTTGTTCAAATCAAAGTTGAAAAAAATATTTAAGGCTCGAGTAACAACAAGACATTAGAGGAACCTATTTTATGGATCATTCGAGAATCTCTAAAAAACATATTCGATTTGAATAAACTAACATTGGTGAATTTATCTTTTATATATATTATAGGAGTAGCAATCCTTGCCACGTGTCATGCAGGAAAATAGTCACTGCCACGTGTTATTTCAGCAATTTTCCGCAGCCCACCAAAATATTAATTAAGTTTATTCATTAGAAAAAATATTTAACGAAATATTAAAATCAAAAATAATAATTACGAAATATTAAAATCAAAAAAATTAATTAACAGATTACGATCACAACAAATTTTAGCAATAAAAAAACGAAATATTAAAATCAAAAATATTAATTAGGAAATATTAAAATCAAAAATATTAATTAACAAATTACAACACACGAAATATTAAAATCAGAAATTTTAATTAACAGATTACAATCACAACAAATTTTAGCAATAAAAAAAACAAAATATTAAAATCAAAAATATTAATTACAAAATATTAAAATCAAAAATATTAATTAACAGATTACAATCACAACAAATTTTAGCAATAAAAAAACGAAATATTAAAATCAAAAATATTAATTACGAAATATTAAAATCAAAAATATTAATTAACATATTACAATCACAACAAAATTTAGCAATAAAAAAAATAAAATATTAAAATCAAAAATATTAATCTTTTCTTATCTATCTATATACTAAAGCAACCCGTGAACTTACACGTGGCACACTCTGGTGAATCCACGTCATTAAATTTACACATGGCACAGTCTGATAAATCCACGTCGTTAAATTTACATGTGTCAATTTTATGTTAATATAAGCCCCACCATTTCAAAACAAATTATTTTAAATATTTAATTAATAAATTTTACTAACTAATTTTTTATTAGTCCTCTATCATTAATTGAACTTTAAATATTTTTAATATAAAAATCGAAATAGTTAAAGATGCAATCTAATTTTGAAGATGTCAACTTATATTTTTTAATTTTATTTAAACTTTATACTTTCTAAAATTTATAAACTTATTTTAAATTTAATCTTATTTTAATTACTTATATTTTTAAGTGAACTGAACGATTATATCTTTTTTACAACTTATAAAAAAAAAATTCTTTAAAATTTAAAAAATATTTTTTTATTTTTTATTTTTAATTTTCAATTTTCAATTGAATTTTTTTTTTCTAAAGTTATAAGCTAACAATTTTTATTTTCCAACGATTAATAAAATATTTATTTATTATTTTAGAATAAAGATTTTTCGAATTAAAAAATTCATTATTTTTTTGAATAAGTGTTTTTCATTTAAATAAAATTGATTTTAATATTTTTGAAAAAAAGTTCAGATATTTTAATTTATTTTATATAAAATAAAATAAACATTTAATAAAATACTTTTAAATGATGTTGTATAGAAACACATAAATTTCATATTAAAGATATACTGAAAAATTCGGAAAAAAATTCCAAAAATATTAATTTTGATTTTTTAAAGAAAAATATGATATTTTTAAAAATAAATAAAATATTTTTAATAAATTTACACAAAAGTATTTAAAAAACAAGGAAAAAAAATAACGGAAAAAAAATCAAGATAGTTTTTCTTTAATAAAATTTAAAATATTTTTACTTAATTTGTGACTTTTAACATATTAATTTATTTAAAAAAAGACACATTACACTAATAATCCTAATATTTAATAACATTGAAAAATCAGATGTCAAATCATTACCGGATTTATAATTATTTTTCCGGAAAAATAAGTTTTATTGGTTTTTTATAAATACGTTTATAATATGTATCATTTCCAATAATTTTCAAAGTTGGTATTATTTTTAATTTAATTGATAGTTGTTATTATTTTAACTTTTTTATTAAAAAAATCTTTTTAGTAATATATATTATTTTAATATCTTCACATATGCTATTAGTCCTACTAATTGCTACGTAATTTACTATTTACATTTAACGATCTGAAATTGTAATTTTTGACTTAGACAGACATGCTACTTATGTTATATAAATCTCTTTCAATTATATTTTAATATATTATTTAATATTGTTAATTTGAATTTTATGATTTGTTCGTATAATATAATAAAACAACCATTTAACTGATACTTGACGTAATTTCCTGCGGTCACCTCATAAATTTTATAATGTCGCCTATTCGTTAACCCAAATCACGTACTCTAACATTTAATTTAATAAACCGTAATTATTTCTAGGATTGATACTATTTTGGCAATCGAGTATCTCAAAGGATGTTTCGAAATCCTCTTTCCCGATTGTTATTGGATGATTTGAATTTTTTGACACACAATTAAGCCGAGCACTTAAAAGCCGGCTTTTCTCTATATATTAAAGCAACCCGTGAACTTACACGTGGCACAGTCTGGTGAATCCACGTCATTAAATTTACACGTTGCACAACTTGATGAGTTCACGTTGTTAAATTTACACGTGTCAATTTTTTGTTAATCTAGGTCCTACCATGTTTAAACAAATTATTTAAAATATTTAAGATTTTGCAATCAAAAAAAACAAAAATCATATCATATCATGTAACCGAATCCGAAATGCCTTTTTAAATATATAGTTTCAAACCAAAAATTTTAAAAGAATGGTGGCTTCAAAACGTCACCCAAATTTAAATTTTTTAATTTAGAATTTTAATTTATTTATATAAAATTAGTATTTATTTTAAATCAATGTAATCCCCTTATACGTTAGTTTTTTAAATTAAGATTTTGCAATCAAAAATAAAAGTAAAAAAATTATATCATGTAACCGAATTCGAAATGTCTTTTAAATATATAATTTAAAACTAAATTTTTAAAAGATTTTGTTACTAGAATTTAACGTGGTTTCATATTTATCTACAAGACTATCTTCAATTTAATTACATATTTTTAAATCTGAAGTTTACGAACTATATATTTCGAAAAAAAATGATTTTTTAATTTCGAATTTTTAGAGTAAAACCGAGTTATAACAAATTAATCTTTATCTAAATCTTAACCATACTTAATATTTTTTTATTTAATAAAGTTATATTGTTTTTATATCTTAAATAATTTTTTTAAAAAAAATTTGACATTTTTTTTCAAAAAAAAAAACTTTTTATTAATCTTTTTATTATAATAATTTGACATATGCTATTAGTCTTATTAACTTTTAGGCAATTCACTATTTAAATTTAACTATTTAATATAGTAATTTTTAACTTAAACATACTACTTATATATTATATACATCTCTTTCGGTTACATGTTAATATATTATTATTTAATATTACTAATTTAAATTTTATGATTTGTTTTATCCTTCTTTTTTTTTGTTAGTATATGTTTTACATATTACTTATTATCTATCTTATACATTAAAACAACCCGTGAATTGATACTTATCGCAGTTTCGTGTGGTCACTTTATCATTTTACAGTTTCGTCTATTCGTTAATCCACATCACATACTCTAACATTTAGTTTAATAAAGTCTAATCCTTTATGGGATTGATACTAACTTTGACATTCGAGTATCTTAAAGGATATTGTCCTGAATTCCTATTCCCGATTGTTATTGCAGGATTTGTATTCTTCATTGATTTCCATTCATATTGTGAAAAATACATACTTACAACAATTATCACATAACAATTAAGTTATTTCTCAACATAATAAATTATCAAACATTTTTATGACACGTAATTATCGTCTAACCCGTGCAGGGCACGGGTATTAAAACTAGTTATTATTTATATGGGTCATTGATGAACACGAAGTTGTGTTTGGTCACAAACCTAAGTGTGTAGTCACGCACATGTGAATGCAAGATTGTTCTCCTTATTGCACGATCATGTATTTATTACATGTATACAACAACTTATATGTGGGGGGTACTAGGAGTATAAATTTTTTGCAATATGTTACACCAATATATATACACAGAACAAATTATTTTAAAATGAACACAGGCCAATTGACAATTATGCAAATATTTGCGCAAGTTTTTAATTATTATATCATGCATGCAATACCCATTTCATATGTGTAAATTAAATTTTCAGTAATACTTTTGCACAAATAAAATACTCTTACATACAAATTTTTACACGTTTTTACACATACGCCTATAAGAGTAAAAAAATATTGCCCATTTAAAGTTTTTTTTTTTACAAAGGATATTTTTTATGAATGAGAAACATATATTTTGTAGTGACAATATTGGAAACAAGAACAAAAAACGAGCATTGATGATGGTCTAACTAAAAACAAAAGATGATTTGGTAATGATGATGGTGATGTTTTTTATGCATGTAGGGGCTGCTCTGGTCCGGTCTGGTCTTCATCTTCCTCCTTTCGTCTTCTTCGATCTTCTGATGATCAGTAGAGGACAGCAGCTTTACTTGCCTTTCTTTTCCTTTTTCACTCCAGCCCTTCTTTTATTTTCACCTTTTTCTTTTACCTTTTTCCCTTCATCTCTAGCTAGCTCTTTCACATGGGCCACTGTGGGTACATCAGTTAGTTTCAGTTGAGCTACCATGACCGAGAAAGGAAAGCCAAGAAAAAGGAAAAACAAAGAGAGAAAGCTAGTGTAGGATCAGTTAGTTTAAACTATCTTCTCCTTTATGTATGTGATTAAGTTTTCATATTATTTGTTTTCTTTATGTCGTTGTAGATCGATGCTTTAATTAAGGATCAGTTTCAAAACTTCAATCTTCAACAAAGATTATGAAATATTGATGAGTACATGAGAAAATGAAGTTTATTAGGAGTGTGTGATCGGTCCGATCCGGACCGATTTATCCAGGTTCGGCCTGAATCTAAAGACTGGATTTTCAGAAATATGGACAGGTTATCCAGTCTGGAGGATCGGAGTTTTTAAAAAATCCGGACCGGGGACCGGAATTTCGGTTCAACCCGGAACCGGCTAACCTCTTTTCTTAGTTTTTTTAACTTAATTTTATGTATGATCCGGTCCGCCGATCTTTACTAGTCCTACACTAGAACCGGACCGGAACCCGAAATCTAAAAAATGGTGGGCCACGGACTGGATTCGGGTTTCTGGCTCTGGTCAAATTTGCACAACCCTAAAGCTTATTAATTGGAAGTGACGTAGGTATAAAATTACATAGAAAGTTTATTTATTATGTGAATATAATTCGTTATATTTGTAATATATCATTCAATAAATTATTATAATCTCCGTAAACTTTTTCCACGTAATTTATAAAATGAAAAGAATATAAGTTCCAATAAGTTATTTGTAAGCTCGAGCTTCAAATGCTCACTTCCTATCTTTTTTTTTTCTTCCATAAGCTCCTAAAACTAAGGGTCCCAAACGGACCTTAAGTTACTCTTCATGTATGACATGGCACATAATTGGAGGGCCTCTGCCTGTAAAATACAACTACAAGGAGGCTAGTTTTACGTAAATGTGAACAATAAGTACAGATAATGTTGCATTTCATAATTCATATATATCATAAAACTATCTATAACAAAATAAAAACTATATATATAGTAGCTACATTGTATGTATGTGTATAACTTTGCTCTTATTTCTCGATCCTTCATAGTTCTAATGCTTATTTGTGCTTCTGATTGGATCTTCTTTTAGCTCTGATGATTCGGGTTGTCAGGATCATGCCAGAAATTGGAGTACTTCAACCATTCTGCCTCTTGTGGGTTTGCGATGGATGACTGTAAAATCACAAAAGAGAGGTAAATTTCAAAAGTTACTATTTGTACTATTCAGCTGCAATGTAGAAATCTATGTCAAGAACAAGGAAACTATGCAGAAACTGCCTTTTCCTGTCATTTTATGACTTCTTAGCCATGCATGCCATTTCTGTTTTCTTTAGGGTGTATGCATGTAATTCGTGAAAAACTGAAAGCCCGGAAACAAATCTCAATTATACCATTCATTCATGCAAACAAAGTTTCCTCCCTAGCCTCCATATATCTATTAAAGTCCTACATACGACGTACTATGGAGCAGGGCTGTGCACATACGTTCTGCAGTAGTACTCGATGTGAGAACCTATTATCTCCAACACGTTCCCGCAAATGCAACTAGGGTATAGACATAGTTGAACACAACTTAAGGATCGACAAACTCATTAGAGGATAACCGTTCAAAGTATAAGGTATTTTAAAATTATTAATTCCTCAAGAAGGCTACACAAACCTAAATATGATTTGCATAAAGATCTAGGGCTCTCTCTCTATATATATATACACATTTGTGCATGGAAAAGATATGTTGTAGGAATAAAGGGAAAAAGGAGCAAGATATATATAATATAGAAGAGCTGAAGTTAGAGCGAGTTGTATGTTCTTCAAGGAGCTCATAGTAGCAAGTATCTTACAAGAACATGAAATCAAAAGAACGAAAAAGGAATAAAGAGGAAAAGAAAAAGGGTTCTTATTCATCTTAAATCTCTTTGAATTTCTGCATTAAAAAAATATATGTGTGTGTATATGTAAGTGATAGCTAGTGGTTAAGAGAGGCAAAGTTGCATGGCCTATAAACATCTTTTGCTGCTTTTAATCTCCTCTCCTTTTAGTTTCTTTTCATTTTAATTTCATTTTTCTTTACCATGATTGGAGGGTTTCACATAGATTTCAGGGCTAAAAGGTGTGCTGTCAAATTAAGCTTTGACAGATCGATTTAGTCATTAATTAACATCGAAGTAATAAATGAAAACTAACTTACTTCCTTAAGTTCAGCTGTTGATGATGAAGTACATCCCATTATGATATCCTCCAACCCAGATGCAGACCTTCCCCCTAGCTTATGATGTTGTTGCTGAGTCTCTTGTTGCTGTGTTTGTTGTTGTTGCTGTTTCTCAAAACAAAAACATTCAAAATCAAAATATCATAAATCGATACTAAGATATGGGTATTAATATATTTTAATGTATTTTTGGGTTTTTTTTTAGTAATAACTAGTTTTTTGATATTTCATGTACAAAAATCTATGTATAAACACAAGTATACCTAGTTACACCTTAAGGGTATGTTTGGTTGATCATCCATAATGAAAACAGAAGCATATACAGATGTTATAAAATGTGAACATATATATATGTACCTGAAAATTGTGATGAGGGAGGATGATTCTTGGAGCATGAAAGGAAGCATGATCATCAAGAATGATGGAGGCGTGATGCAAAGGAGGCGGCGAGATTATCTGTGAGATCGGATTCGACGGTCTGCTGATGTGGAATGCCGCAGTCGCCAGGTGGTGGTGTTGTTGCTGATGTAGATGATCATGTTGGCTTGTCATGTGATGACTTGGATCACAAGTTGCTGCTGACATGGACGATCTTATTTGTTCTGCTATACTCTCTCTTTGTCCTCCTCCTACTATTCCCGCCTTCAAAACAACAAAAACATATGATATAATTCATTTTTATTAGTCTGTTCTCATCTTTATGAACATCATTATTATTTAAACCTATTTTTAGTCTCACTGATCATATATACGAAATTGTGTACCTCGTCGAATCCTTTACTAAAGGAAACGAATCCGTAAGGATCGGTCTTCAACTGATGAAGCTCCAAGGCATTAGTGTAAGCAACGCCCATAGACATCATCTCATCACTATGATGAGCTGAGGTGGCAGCCATAGCCGCGGCTTCCTTTGAACTAACCGAACCACTAGCCTCTCCGCTCCCTTCACCGGCCACCACATTTGTGGGCCCGGAGACACTTAGCGCGGCTTTCTCGGCCGAGGATGACCAATTACATTGCCTAGGTTGTGTTTGGTAGAAGATCTTGGAAACAACCAACTCACCTTCCTTCTCCTCCTCATGTTGGCCTAAGTGATATTGGTGCATTACCCAATTGGTCTTTTCAGGTTTTCGATTCTTACCGAAATTGGTATAAAGAACCAAGATCTTCTTACAACCCTTTTGTTGCCCATTCACCATTACGGGTCGGGTCTTGCCGGTTTTGTGCCACCGGGTCTCCCCTTGAAGATCACACTCGGTTTGGATCTTCCTCCTTTTTCGAGTTCCGGTTGTGTAGGCTTTAGATGGCCTATGGAAGAAGTGTCTACTTAATCCATCTCTTGTCACTCCTTAATTTGGATAACCAAACATAAGATTAAGATTTTAAAAAAAAAACATTATAAGTTTGTTGGATTTAGGTACAACAACTTAGTTAATCCATTTTCTGTTCAAAGTAGCCTAGATTTGGGGATTGATTCTCTTTGAGGAAAGTCAAAACAACCCATGTACTATCTTACAAACCAAATTTGTTTGATGTGAAAAATGACAAACTTGAATGACATACCAGGAAGCTTCTCAGGATGGGTGTAACAAATCCCATCTTCACCATCAAGTGTAGGGATGAATTTATCTATCAAAGGATGAGCTTTGTTGCTTTCCCCTTCCACCACTTTAGCTTCAAGATGCTCTATAAGTTCTTGATCAGTTGGGTCAAATTTTACCCCTGCAGGTAAACCTACCCAATCCTACACCCCAAAAAAGTAAAAAAAATAAAAATATTACAAACCCACTTCCAAAATCACAAAACTCATAAAAAAGATTCAATCTTTACCCGCTTGGAAAGTTTGTGACCACATCTAGGACATTGTCTTGATGCACAAAGTTGGTGTTCTTCGAGCTTCGCATCGATGAGATCGGTTGTGGTGGTGGTGGCGGAGATAGACATCAAATGACTAGTAATATTATTATTATCCATTGCTAGTTAAGTAGCAAGAAATAAATATACTCAAAGAAAGGGACCCTCTTTTTTCAGCTTTGCTTGTGGCCCTTTTCTTTCTGGGATTTGCTTCTTCTCTACTCAAATGGAGGACCTGTCCATCTGTTTCAAATCGTCTGAACATAAAATAACATTCGACCTCTCCAAAGTTAACCTAGCTGTTCTTCGTGATTGAATCGAGAAGAAAGTTTGGATCTTCGAAGGGCTTATTCTACTGGAAGAGATCTACTGGAAGATTCAGCACAAAGGGAAAGAGGGTTTGAGGGAGGAGGAAGATAGAGTTGGGATCAGACAATAATTAATAATAAACTAAATGAAAATTACAAAAGAAAGAATGAAACTTACTTGAAAGATGAGGTATTCGAGGTCGAATTTAGATCAGAACAAGAATTTGGAAGATACCCAGATGAGGAATTCCCTTGAAAAGAGATGGGTTCTCCTTAGAAAACCTTTAAGCTAAGAGAACAAGCAGGGATATAGAGAGAGAGGAACTGTGAGCAGATAAAATACTAGTATATAGTATAGTAGTAATGCTTTTATGTTGGGTATAGATGAGAAAAAATAAAGGGAAAAAGAAAAACAGAATTTAATAAAGAGGAATAAAAAAAACCCAGAATTTGCTCTTCTTCTTGCTTTAACTGAAGCCAGTAAGATAAAGAAAAAGAAACAAGTGTACCAAAAATATACCTACAAGATATAGAAGCCACTTTGTTTGCTAAATTAAGGTCTTTGAGAGAGTTCTTTAGTAGGTTTAAGCAAATAAATTCTAACAAAAAAGTTCAGAAAATTTGACAATTGAGTAAATTGACTATTGTTTTTTGTCTAGGAAATGGCCAGAAATACCCATATTATTGAAAAAACAAATTGGTTGGGAATTTGGAAGATATGCTATTTGTATCAGCATTGTAGAAGAAGCTTCACTGTGCGTGAGTGAGAGAGAGGAATAGGTGAAATAGAGTGAAAGAGAAAAGAGAAAACAAAAAATGAAAAGGCTGGGTGTTGAAATCATGATTCTTTAGCCATGAATGTTTTCTTGCTTGACATGCAAGGCAAATGAGCAGTGTCATGTATTTGATGCACAAACCTATTTATATAAAGATTTTCCCTTTTTTTTTTAATCTTAAGTACATTTTTTCTTTGATATGAGCATCAAATTAGGAAATAGTTTCCTTTTTTATGATAGAACTTTGTGAAAATGATACTATTTTATAACAATAGTGATATAGTTATTCTATTGTCTAATGATTTTTTAGTGAAATATCACTGAATTGATGTGGTTGAAAGGTTATGGTCTGACCCAGGATGGATCGCCCGATCAGTAACGGTTAGGGCGCGTTTGGTATGCGTATATGAATGAGATTGGAATTAAGATAAATGATCTAATTCGATTTATGAAACATGATATTTGGTTAAGATTATAAATTAAAAGTTTGGGTTGAAAGTACATTAATTTTATAAAATAATGATTAATTAATGTCCTAATTTGGAAAGCTAAGTAAACATTTTTTTTTAAAAAAAAACATCGAATGAAAATATTAGAATCGCTCGTTCCGATACCTTTTTGCTACCAAATAAAAGAATCGGTTTGGAAGAATTCTGAAACCGATTTTTGATTTTCAGAGAATCGTACCAAACAAACTCTTAGAGTACGTGTCAAGGTGAGATTATCCAATAATAAACCGCTAGACTTATGTGTCAATTCTTAAGCATATATATGCGCTCAATTAGGGGTGGACATGGGACGGGGTTGAGATCATCCCAATTTCATCCAACTATTTTACATGGGACGGGATCGGGACGGGCCTTGATTATTTTAGATTGAATCCCACCGGGTCCTATTCCGGTTGAGATTGGGACAGGATGACCCAATCCCGCTTGCCCATTAATTTATTTAATGTATTTTAATTTTACTCTTTAACCATAAGAATATTCGTATATATCGTACTTAAAACGCAAAAACATTAAAGTTTCCAAATGTCCATAATAACATATTACATTTTACACTAAAATTTTCAAATATCCATAATAAAAAACATCAAAATAAATTTAGGTTATTTGTTAATTTTGACGGTTTGACCACCATGGTTTATTCTAAAAATATATTATATCAATAATGCTTAGAGATTTTATTGATATTTTAAATTAAAAACTTTATTATGTACGGGACGGGACAGCCCTGACGGGATGAAAAAGTTAAGGCTCGTATTCCATCTTGGATAGCTTTTGACGGGACCAGATTTCTAATTTTCAATGAAATTTCGCAGGAAACGAGAGGGGATCGAAATTGGCGGAATTTATGTACACTTCTAAACGTTGAAAATACTCGCATCATGTCGATCCATCAAAAATCTGTCAAATGCAAGTTATCAATGTTCTTGTACTCTATGTTTTAACGTCTTTAAAATCTAAATAAGATACATAAGTTGTTGCAGGAAAATAAGAATTTGGAAACTTTATTCCTATTTCGGACAAAATTTGGTGTTACGTGATTCAGGGAGAGTTCTGTTTGTGTGGTCGTATGCATTTTTTCATGTTTCAAGATTTTATTGTATGTTAAAAAAAATTGTGATGATTAAGAGTCCTAAATTATAAAGTTAAAAAAAGTTTTAAAAAAGTTGGTGATTATCTTTTCTAAATTAGTTAATAATATTTTTATATTCCTTTTATGAGGTTTATAGGTTTTTTGGGTGATATATGCACAAAATTATTAGAATTTTAAAAAATAGTTGGAAAAATATACACAAATTAACTTACTTTTCAAAATTGTAAGAAGTAAGGGCCGTTTGGCATCCGTATATATATGGCTGTTATATATGTGTGTAGATATCAACTAGAGGTGGACACAAATTCCGTCAATTTTGGTCCCGTCTCAATTCCGAACCCTTTCCGTCAAAAACTATTTAGGACGGGATACGGGTCTTAACTTCTTCATTCCGCTAGGTCCATTTTGTTGCGTATATAATAAAGTTATTAATTTAAGATAATGAATATCAATAAAATCCCTAAGCATTAGTGATATACTTATATAGTTGTGCTTATATATTTAAAAAATAAATCATGTTGGTCAAACCGTCAAAATTGACAAATGGCCTAAATTCATTTCGATGTTTTTATTATGGATATTTGGAAATTTTAGTGTAAAATGTAATATGTTATTATGGATATTTGAAAACTTTAATGTTTTTGCGTTTTAAGTACGATATATACGGATATTCTTATGGTTAAAGAGTAAAATTAAAATACATCAAATAAATTAATGGGCAAGCGGGATTGGGTCCGTCCCGTCCCGATCTCAACCGGAATAGGACCGGTGATATTCAATCTAAAATACTCAAGGCTCATCCCGATTCCGTCCCATGTAAAATAGCCGGGATGGAAATGAGATGAGCTCAATCCTATACCATACCACCCGTAATGTCAACCTTAAAAAATCTAATATCTAATGTCCGGTACATATAAGTACATATTTATATACCAAACATTAGATATGTGATTTTTTATGAATATTTTTTTTTCTTAAAAGAAGAGTTTCAGAGAGAAATAATAAAAGAGGAAATCAAGATGATATCTTGACATATTCTCGATACACTTTTTTCATCTTTTGATATAATACGAGAACTAGTGGTATCTCATCTGTTATATTTATCTTCTCTCTTTCATTTTGTCTTTTTCGAAATTATTTTGTAGAAGAAAAAATCATAAATTTTCTTAAATTTTTATATTGTAAGTTATATACTAAAATCTATTAAACAAAGATATTGGATATCAATTTCATACACATATCTTAACCGATTCATGATACGATACTAGATACTAAATTATATTATGACATAATTAAGTTAGGGACAAATGTGACGGGCCAACGACATGAAGATATTCATTAGGGTAGCAACTTTGAAAGGTTTACATTACATTTACATGCATGCTACAATAAAACATGCACACACGACTTTTGTTATGAATCATACTAAAACACAATTGCCATGCATAATCATACAATCACAAATCTTGACAAGTGTACTTATTGATTTGTAAACATCATTAAAAGGTTCAAATTAAGTACAATATCTTTTGAGATCCAATTATATACGGCTTAGAGGTGAAAGATGAATTACATGACCAGGTGGTCTGGAGTACATTGATCGTCGACAATTCATTGTTGCGTCAAATTCACATCTTCTTTCATTTCTCACACCACAGTTTACTTTCACTTTCTATTTATAAAATTTATATGCATCGTTAAACTTATGTACAAACTTTTCTTGTAGGAAATTATCGATCTACATATTTCATGGTACCATGATAAAATCCATTCAATACAGAACCAATAAGCTCAAGGGATATATATATAGAGAGAGGGGTACAACATAAAATATGAGTAAATTTACCAACCTTATATACTAGGTTCGGATTCTCTCAACCGCAAGTATATCTAAGGTATAAACCTAGTTGACATTTTGACAAATTAAACAAGTACATCATCTCACGTGTTAGTATCGACGGGATGATTAGAGGATAACCGCTCTAATAACATGTCAACTCCGATACATACTATAAATTGGACATTGCATACGAGCAAACATTTGTGTTAGGTCCAAGCTCAACACATCAGCCAATGAAGTTTTTCCAATTGGAAAAATGATGAGTAGTCAACCGACCTTGTATAAGCATACCTTGTATACTATGCTTGGATTTTCTCAACTTTAGACGTGAGTAGTTATTATCTACCCCAACTTATTCCATCAATCAACCAATAAGTTATATTATCAAATAAATGTAAATGTTGAAAAAACAACACATAGACAAACCGCATAATAAAATTTATAGTCAGAACGACCCATGATGAATTGGGTCCACTTGGGAGTCTTAGTTTATGTAGTTTATGAAGCTTATCAAGCCTACGAACCTTATGAGAAAAAGAATAAACTAGAAATTAAGTGGGTGTATGAGATCACGAAATTAACGGAGTTTGTGGTGGTTTAGTGTAGCTTATATTCTTTTCATTTCATAAGCTAAATGGAAAACAACTTACGGAATTCATAATAGTTTATTGGGTGGTATATTACAAATATAACCCTGTAAAATATTATATTTAAATAAAAATTAAATCATTTTACCTAATTTTACTCATACATCAATATAACTTATGAAAAAAAAATTATATTTACAATCAATTATCTATTTATATACCAGTAAATTTCGATTGCAACTTCATCTGTTATAATTTTCGGTTTTAACTTCAATAGTGTAATCAAACCAACCGATTATTATACTTAAAATGTTATGGTCGGTCTGAGTCTTTGATAACAGTATTTCTATCAAAAACAAAAGGGAAAAAGTGAGACCCCACTCACCAAATTCGAAGATGATTTTGAGAAAGGGGAATGCCATGTGAGAGTGGGGTTTGCCGTTTGTGGCTATTGAAAAGGTACGTAACAACTTCAAGTGATCGACTCATATTTATGACGTCATATTATTTGGAAATTTATTAAGTTGAAATAGCTTTACAAAATTATACATTTTACTAAGTAAAAGCCACTCTCAAAATGTTGTTGACGGTTGATCCATATTATAATCTCGACACCTGACGTCAATTAATCTTATGGTTTTAAATTTTACATTTTCGTTCGCAAAATAATTGTAGTTTATCTTTTTATATATGTTTTTTTTTAAATTTCTTGTCGAAATACAGAATGTCATGTATACTCAAAGAATGAGGATCAAAGCATTTGGGATCTATACTTGATGTGAAAAACGTGAATATATATTTTGGCATTTTTTACTTTGAGAAAATTCATTGTTATATTTTTCTTTTATCAAAAGTACGGTAATAGATTTTGTTAATAATAGTGGATTTCATGCATAAAAGGAGAGGATGAGAGTGGGAGACTGAGAGTACAAGAAGCCATTTGAATTGGGCATGCATCCCAACAGCATCATTATCAACATGCCTTTCTCTTTTCTTCTTGTCATATCCGGATTACACATAATCATTACTTAAAAACTACAATAATAATAATAATAAAACAAACATAGTAAAATTATATATTAAATTGATTTCATTAAACAAAGTTAGAAACTTAGTACAGAATAGGTTTTGTGTTCGATCTACTTCTTGAAATTCATTGTATAGAGCGGGGTCATGTGTATACGAGCGTAAATACGTTTTAAATTCAAACCAAATATATATGTTTGGTGAGAACTGAGAAGTATTCTATCGGTTTATATACTAGGTTTGAAATCTCTCAACTCTAGATGTTGGAACTTATATCTTCACCACGTTCCCACAAATGCAATTAATTAACACTTTAAGTTAGGATCAAAGGGTGGTTTAGATGTTAAACACTCTGATACCATGTTAAAGTCCATTGCTACAAAGCCGAGATCGTGTGCATACAAACACACATCTACGTTACGACAATCTCAATATATAAGTCCGGTGAGATTTTGTCCTATTAACAATAGGTTCAAAACCTTCCAACTTCAAATGTGATGATTTATTATCTACGGCATACAATCCTATGTCCATTCATTTGATATTTAATAATGTAAAAAGTTACGCTTTGAGTTATATGCATAATATTAATACATATTTTAACTTTATCTCTAAATATATTTTATCATTATTTATTGAATTTAAAAATATTTTTCAAAACAACCATTAACATCTCTTAATAATAAGTTTTGAAAAGGAAGCTCCCACCACTAGCTTTATATTCAACTTAAATGAATTAAAAATACCAAAAATTATAGTCATCTTATTTAGTGTACATAAACTTAACACATAATAAAGAAGTATGTTAGCAAATATGAACTATTTTATTCATACTATAAATTGTGAAGTTTATAGAGTTATGTAAATTTCCTATTTTCTTTATTTATAATCTTGTGATTGTTAATTAATAACATAGTCATTTAATAACTAAATCAATTATAAATCAAGAAAAGAAAAAAAAGAGATGATAAAATATAATAGTATGTTGATATGGGTAAAGAGAAAAAGAAGTCGTATATCGATCAATAGGATACAAGCACGTTTAATGATTGTTTCAAATGGTGGTAAGTGTAAGTATTTTTAACGCAAATTATCATGCGAGCAATAGATCGACAATCAATATCTTAGTTTTTGTTTCATATATATAGATTATGAGGTAATCATTGTTATATTCTTTTTTGGTCCATAGTAATCATTGTTATATTTGGATATTTTCCAATGGTTTTAAAGATAAAGGGACTTTAGCAGAATAATTAGAGATGTAAGTATAGAATAAATATATATTCTTTGATTGATGTTTATATATATGTATAAATGACCATTAAAAAAAAAGAAGAGAAGAATATATATGTATGTTTCTTTGTACGGTAATGGGTTAAAGTGCTTTAAAATGTACACAAACACAATAAGACTTTTTAAAATTCTGTCGGAATATTATTTCCTTTTCCAACCAAATCTTCCTCACAAATCCTTGGCACAATCTATATCTATATATATCTATACATCAATATATTATACTAATACAACAGAGAGGTAAAAAAAAAAATTACTCACGTTCGTTACTTCGTTTCGCCTACATATCGCGTTGTGAATTAAAGTCGATGAATTTCTTTTTTTAAAAAAAAACTATTTAAATTATATTTTACTTTTATTAACATTAAAATAATATAAAAATAACTTCTATTAAAATCAAATACAACTTTTATAATTAGACAATTTTTATTTAAAAAATATTATTTCATTTTGATTACAACTTCTATTTAAATTATAATTTACTTTCATTGTAATCTCTGTTTTTTAAAAAATATTCAAACAAATTTTAAGAAATTTAGATTAGTCGACTTTTATTTGTTAAATAATTATTTACATCGAGCTAGTGGGGAGACGGGCAACAAATTACGCCAACAAGTTACGCCGCCAACAATATTTTATAAAAATTATATAATTTAAATTTTATTTAATTAATGAAAAATAATAATCTTGATTTAAAATTTACTAAACCACTAATTGTTAGTAGTTGACAACTTCATTTAGTTTTACAACATTCCGATTCGATTTCTCGGGGATATAGAATAAAATTAATCTTGGTTTAAAATTTATTATCCAAAATTGAAAAAGACGAACCTATATTAATCAATCAATTTAACAAAAATTCTAACTAAATAAGTCTTGCAGAACCGCTCCTAAATCAAAATCTTGGTGTACATAACCTTTGATATTAACTTACAAAAATTATTAATTTTCAACATTCTTAGCACTTTTCTTTCGACTTCCGTTTACTCTTGGGTCGTTGTAGATATTTGTTTGGCCACAATGTTACTGTATTCGCCGAGATTATTATTTTCTTAGTCAAATTAATCTCATGGATAGGACTGTTCATTTTCCGGTCCAGGTCCGGACCTGTGAACAACCTTACTTATGGATGTTTGTCCTTACACGATACTTATGTTCTTTCGGCTTCCTATGAATATCATTACCATTCTTAGAAACCTAAGGCCCGGAAGAGTTTGTCCTTAGCACACTATACTTATGTTCTGGATTCGCTTACTGATGTATGGTCCTCCATAATTTGATCAGCGTTTCATAACACTGTTGTGTGGATTGGTGTTAGAAGTGGTGCAATGCCAAAGTGTGTAAAGACGCCTTGTTTCTAATGCCATGATAGCTTTGTGAGGAGACAATGAGACATACCCTTGATTTCGTG
Organism: Fagopyrum tataricum; assembly: GCA_002319775.1. Lineage (NCBI taxonomy): Eukaryota > Viridiplantae > Streptophyta > Magnoliopsida > Caryophyllales > Polygonaceae > Fagopyrum > Fagopyrum tataricum. The sequence goes on from CM008280.1 coordinate 55,308, forward strand.
TCCGCATTGTGAGTGTCGAATGTATATCTCATGTCAGATTATATATAAAGATCATAGGTAATCCACTAATCCATATATAACCAGTAGATTATTCTTCGTATTGTATGACCAGTGAATTTTACTAGCATACGTGCCACCCCCAATGAATAGTCCATCGGACTTTATTGCAGGAGTACTAAAGAGTGTGAGAGACTATTTCATGCAAGAGGCCAAGGATGTGATGTGTTTTAACTTCACTGATTGGGCCTTGCCTGAAATAGACTCCCAACGTTTGGACAAAATAAGTAGAAACCATGTATAAACTTCTTGCATTGGATTATTCGGAAAATTATAATATCCGTGATAGCTGATAACCCCAGTTGCATTGGATTAAAAAAAAAATGTCAAAATAACCTCTCAGAATAATCTCTCCAATCCAAATAATCACAGACAAACTCGTGCTAGTCCCATATTTACATCAGAAGCTAGCAAGTTTGAAATTATTGTTAGTATTATTGACCCAACATATATGCCCAATGACTATATATTAAGAAGGTTATGATGTTAGGTTCATCAAATATCTGCTTTTCTTGCTTTCTTCTCACGCCGATTTACAGAAAATAACCTAGGGAATAATTCAATTAAGTCAATTGCTCTTCCTTTCAATCTCTACTGTAAATAGTAAGAATAGATACGTTTAACCAAGTTCAATTCACTTAATAAGCATTATTAAAATCATTCCTGAAAAGAATAATAACAACTAATTTCATTAAGACAGATCATAAATATTAACCAAACAATCGGGACAAGGAAACTACCTTGTACGTACAAATCCCATGTTTCAATAGGGCATATACAAGCAATTTATTAGGATCTGCGTGGCCATAGAACAATAGGAAATACGGGTTCCACAGGAAAATCACAGATGAAACCAAACAGAACCTATTAAAAAATAAAATACTAGACAAGTCAAACGAGTATTAAAAGACCTAACAGGACTACTAACAAGATCTTGTGCAAATAAGGAAGTAGGTCATCAACCACCAAATCTTGTCTAGCAAACTTGCAACACGTATGAATGTATGATATTGAGCTAGAAACCAGCAAAATGAATCATAAGTCAATGCGAAAATTAATCACCATTTCTGGCCCAAAACACTCACATAAATTATTTCTGGTTGTGTAAGTTAAGAGAGCATGGAATTTTATTAATGAAATGCGGAAAGAATATGATATTCAAAACTATAACACTATAGAGATTGAATTGTTGCCACGCGAGAAAGTATACCATGATGGAAGAACTTCCACCTTGCTTTTTTTTTTTTTTTGAGAAAAACTTGCACCTTGCTTGAATGTGAAAGATATGGGCAAGTTATTTCACCATGGAACACATTTTGTGCTTCCATATTCTTATTTGAATGAGAATCAAGACTTCTTACACTGATTGGAGAGGTAGAAGTGATCAGAAAAATGTTGTATCTCACTTGACAATTCTACTTTGCATGGAATTTGCTACTGACTTGCTCATAGCTTGGCACATACAGAACTGAACAAGTAAACAGGAATGGATTACTAAAGAGGGTAGAAGGAAAATAAGAAATTGAGAATTCAAGTACTCAGTGGATTACCATCACCATAAGAAGCCATTGTCAATGGAGAAGAAATGAGCTTTTCAGCCAAGGATGCAATATCCTTCACCGTAATGTCATCGATGGCTTTTAGGAATTGCTCCACAGGTTTCCTATAAAGTGCAATACACAAGCTAGGTAAGTTAAAATCAGCAGAAGATTTTATGCTAGAACTTTGTGGTACTTGACAATCCAGGACTAGTAGATGTACAGTAACATAAAAGAATTACTACAATCTTTTAATTGCTTGATCAGAATATTCTAATATAATTGTAAAACATCATTTGTAAAGATGAAAAATAGATGCATTATCACTTTAGGTGGATCAATCCTACTTGATAATGAATTTCAATAGAGGTCATAAGCAAGCACAAAAGATACAAAATGACTATGCAGGTCACAGAATCAATAATCTTTGGTCAAACTGATCTTAAATTTTCAGGAAATTATGAAACTGAACTCTACCTCTCTCCATAAGTCAAAAGTTGTCTGCCAATATCTTCAGATACGACCATCTGTGGAGCAAGCATCAGAGTTTCAAAACAGATACCAAATTTCCCAATTTGTTAACAAATAAAGCCTACACATTTTCAATACATACTCTAGATTCCAAGTTCATCAAAATAGCCGACTTTGTTGTTGCCTTAGCACGTTCCAACTGTACCTGGTTAACTGTCACTCCAAAATGAGAAGGATTTAGGAACATAAGAAACCAGATTTACATAATTCTTCTTTTTTTAGTAGTAGATAATCCTGTGATAAAGACTAGGATAAAAAAAAAGAAGGTGTTTTCATGTATGATGTCCAGGATGAGAAAGATTTAGGAACATAAGGAACCAGATTTACATAATTCTTTATTTCGTAGTAGTAGATAATCCTATTATATAATTGAAGACTAGGATAAAAAGGTGATTTCATGTACCTTCTCCAGGAGTTGCAACAGCAATCAGCTCCTTAACTGCAACGTCAATTGCTTTTGGTGCAAAATCAGAGGTCTAAACATAGAAATAAACCTTCCATGAGACGCTGTTAAAAGTTATTGCCATTAAAGGCAGAATGACAATTGAAAAGCATAATCACTTATTCCGATTTTTGTTATCATCACCTTACATTGTGCAACCTAATTGCCAAAAAATTTCACTCAATCATATTCACTGCCTAAAATTGGGAAACAGAATACCCGGGGAATGCATTATTATTATTATTAATGACTTGTTTGTTCTAAAACAATTAGGTCAGTTGTTACTTGTGAGGGTGAAACCGTGCGAGAAAAATTATTGTCAACTGTCAGAAATGAATTCACTAACCCAAGAGGTTGGTTTTAGAATTAGTTAAAGTGAAACACAAATTCAGCTAAAAAGACAAAAATAAAAGTAAAGGAAAAAAAGGAGCAAACAGGGGCAATAAAAATGCTATGTTGATAAGTGTAAAGAGGGAACACTAATGCTGCAGTTTGTTCCAATTTCCATGTATATGTAGGATTTACTTACAGTGGTAGCTTGAATTCCAAATAGGCCAGTGTGATTGTAAATGCTGCTAAAAGCAGAAAAAGCCTGAACTTGAGGATATTCATTCAGCACTCGAAGATCTGACAACACAGTAAAACACGTTTAAAATCAAGAATTGTATCACATAGAAGTAAAATATTGATTCAATTAAATTAGGAAAACAATGAATTTGTGGACACATCCACTCAGCACTAAAAAACTTGATGATACCAAATCGACACAATCACCAATCATATTCACATTGAAGTAATTGAACCAGTAAAAACAGTTTTCTGTTTAAAATTGAGAACGCAATTCGAAAGAATTTAGAGCATAATATTAGCCACGAGTATATCAGTGAATGGTCTAGCCGCCAGACTGTTTTTAAGTCTTCAAGGTAACTGCACAACTCTTGCAATGCACAATAACCTCAGTTGTTAACAATGAGCTTAACTAGAATCTTTGACCATAAGTCCATGACTTACATAGACGTGAATACATTCCCTTTCCAGGACCACCAGCTGAGAAAGATCCACCACCTCCCATGAGCATCTACAACAAGGTAACTACATTAGATCATCTTTCAAAAGTTACTTTACTTCAGGAAAAACAAAGTCTGAGCAAGGAAAAAGCGTAAAATCAACAGAAAGATAACTTGTATCATAGAAAACATTAGAAGACAACAGTCATTATAAAAAGGCTCAATAAAATGAAATACTACCTGAAGAACAGTCAAAGTTATAGCATCTTTATCCTTCACCCATCCACCAGGAGCTTCAAAAGCAAGGGCAAAATGTGTCATCTGGAAATTGCAAGGGGCATTGTAAGACTTCGAATCAATCAAATGGCAAATAACCAATACTCAAAAAGCATATTTTACAAAATTTAATGATTACACACCCCTGAACCAGCTTGACAACGGTAATCGCCTCCTCTGTAAAGAGACCTTGGTTCTTCAGGACGAGGCACACTTGGCATGTCAGACAAAAGCGATTCTGCAATGGACAGCAGCTCTTCATGCTCGACGCCAGAAGCAGCAAGTACCATCCTGGGAGCGGTGTAGTTCTCCTGCATTTCTCGAAGGGATACATATATGAGGAAAACATCAGCTTATATCAATTTGGAAGAAAATCATTAAGAACAATAGTGTCATAGTTTTGGACAAACAGCAACAAATTCTTCCAAAACAGAACTGTTCAATTGATTGATGGCAGATTCTGGAGCAAGGAGAGGATTTGCCAGAGCACCCGAATAGCCAGCTGAATGAATAGCCTCCAAGAGCAAGCCTTGGGGATTGTTAGAAGCCTCACGTAGCTCAGATTTCAACTTCAGAAGCTGCATGAAACTAACATTGCTTGATTAGACAACTACAATGTCAAGGAAAAGATATGGTGTGTACCAAGAAACTTACCGATTCCTCAACCTCCCAATTCAAGAATGCAGGATTCCTCACACTATCAACAAGCAGTTCCACCATTTCTGGAACGTAAGTCTTAAGTGCATCAAAAGTATAACCCATCTGCTCTCTAGAAGCTGAAGCTGCCACATTACCACCAATGGCCTCTACTTCACGCACAACACGGAGATGGCTCCGATTTGTTGTGGTCTTGAAAGCCATCCGCTCAAGCAAGTGTGTCACACCAAAGGAGGAAGGTTTCTCGTAAATGGAGCCACAGTCAACATATAATCCAATAGAAGCAGCAGGGTTCTGCACCAACAGAAAGGCATCAGTTCTAGCCTAAATGATAATGGACCTGACATGGAAATTTGAGGAACTGAAGAAGAGATCATGCAAAATAATGGAAGAAACACACATACTGTTGATGGCTCAGAGGCTACTTTGATGCCATTTGGAAGTGTAGTTATCTTTGTTTTACCCGGTTCAACTAAGTCAGGAAGAGGGGGAGGTACTGAAACCCCTTCAATCGGGAAATCTAATGAAGGAAGGGAGCTAGATGAACCCCCAGTTACCCAGCTGAATAGTCCAGCTGAGGTGGATGATTTGGAAGCTACAGCAGCTGTAGCAAACCTTGCAACGCATTTGCTGCTTGAACAACCCTGCAAGATCATCTAAACTGTCAACATTGATTAAAATGCAAAATCCAAGACATCAATCGCATCCTTTTCAACAGTACTAAAGCGTTGAAATCAATACTAAAATGAGTATTTGCCCTAAAATATATTTTCACTCCACAAGCTACTACATTTAAACACCAAAGCTATTCAGTTTTCACAAAGTCACACTGAGGTGCAACTTATAACAAAGATACTGGAAGAGTTTCATTTGTGATCTTTTATAACACGGAAAAGAGTAAAATCGCGAGTAAAAAAATAACCATGAACCAGCTGGCAGATTTTTGTAGCTTATTGACCAGCTCTTATAGTCATATAAAGGAGTCAACATTCCGTAACGAATACAGACAGCACAACCGATCGGATCTAACAAGAGTAGGTTACGAACATACAATCTCATTTGTTTCGTCATATTCAGAATCACAAAAATGAGTTTACATATAACGAATGTTTTTTTTTTTGAAAGAGATCAATGCGTTCAATATTCCCGCATATTAACAGGCTGTGCGCAATCAAAATTAGGTGTTTTCAGTTCATTGAATGATGCAGGACAAATATTAGAGAATTGAAGAGGACAGACCTTGAGATGTCTAAGCCGAGAACCTGCGAGCCGGTACATGATTGTGATTGGATGTTAATGCAAATCGGAGCTCCGACACGACTATCGCTATCTCTGTCTGTGGGGGTAAGCCGGAGGTTCTGTACGAAAAAAGAAAGCCGCCGAAGGGCGTAGACTGTAAGTAAATGGCTTCTGGCCCAATTAAAGAATTGGGCTGGGCCTACACAAGCCCAACCCAAACACAGTGTTCATTTCGGGTATCATTACGGGATAATTTCATAAAGATGATTTAAACTCAAGTTTACGAAATTATCGAAGAAAGCAAAGTTTGATGATGTGTGTTTGGCAACTCGTGTTTATAAGAGGTTTTTGTAGTTAATGTAAGCTTCTTCTTCTTTTTTTTCTATTTCAAAAATGAATTAAAAAAAGTTTATTAATAATTTAATGTCTAATTAAACAGTATATTGTAAATATAAACTAATTATTTTAGCTACCATATAACTTTCATTTTCAACTCAAAAAACTATCGGTTTTCAAATAGATGGTACCATTTTTTTTTTATTTGTACACTTTTGCATACAAAGTTTTATTTGTTTTAATTATTTTTAGATAAAATTAGTCTAACTAGCCCATTTTTAACATATTCATAATTGCACGTATTTTACTACGATAGTCATATTCTTTTCACAAAATATTTTAATTTTTGCAAATACGATAAGTGTGATAAGAAACTACTTATACGTTCTCGAGTCTTGAACCTACTCTCTAAAACATTATATTAATAGGAACATGAGTACATAACTTTGACCCTATTAAGTTAGACGGTTGAGAGATTTTATTAGATTCGGGTTATAAGGTATTGAATTTGTGTAATATTTAGTTAGGTTTGCAGTTTTCATTATAACGGTTTCAAAATGTGATAAGAGAGTTGAGATTTCAGCACGATTCCATCGTCATTTCCCCTTTTTTTAGAGGTAAGATCATAAGAAATATTTATCTAGTTGAGATCGGAATGACGGTATGTTTGTTCATAAAAAGTTGGTTTGAAACAACTAATTCATAATTAATGCAAAGTTATTTTGATCTTTTGATCATATCAGATTTATTTAAACTAATTCAAATTTATTTAAACGAGAATGAATCAAATTTTACTGAACATTAACTTTAAAGTTTTTTTTTTCCTTTCAAACAACGAGTACTTTTGATCACTTTACAATATGGTGATCATTTTAGTGCACCGAATTAGGCCCGTTTATTGACATGTACAAACTAACCAATGGCACAGGCCCAATTAAGAAGAGTCCCATTATTTTTACTTAATGTTATTAATTATAAAATTCAATGTAAATTCTCTTAATTACCCATAACCCGCTACTTCCTTAGCTTTTTAATTTTCATTTACACAATTGTAATTAATTGACCATTGATTATAGAAATTACTGGTCCTTAATTTTCTGTTCGTTCAACCAATTTTTTATCCGCTGAAAATTTTGTTCTAGCTATTTTCCTTTTTTCATTCATAATTTACCCCACAATTCTTAAATTATTCAATAGTTCTTACTTCTTGTTTTAAGTTAATAATAAAAATTGAGCCTAAAACTTTAAAGTTAATTATTTTTCCTCTTTTTAAATACTTAAAATTGTTAATTTTATTTTAAATTTATCAACATGTTTTAAACTATTTTTATATATATTTAATTCTAAAATTATAAAACTAATTTTATCATCTTGTTAAACCAATTGAAGAAGACCACCAAAATACCGGCCCCGCAGAGAATACTATAATAAGCAATTTTGCCACCGGATTGATACACTTATAATATATTGTTTTTTGCAAATTAATGGAGTGGGTGATGACGTCAGCTAACATTTTTAACACTCGGAATATTCCTTTTCTCACTCCGTGACGACGCTATTGTGTGCTTATTATATAAACTTTAGGCGTAAATCAATGAATAAGATCTATAAATACAATAAATTACTTGTGTTTCACCCTATGCGTAGCACGATTTTTTATATATAGTACTTTGAAACAATTTTTTTTTTTGAATCAATATACTTCAAAAAAAAAGAAGAAGAAAGAGCATTACATTTAATGTAAATTGTTAATATTATTAAGAAAAAAAAAAATTTATACACGGGAAAAAAATTGCTGGCCTATAAGTGAAAAAACAATTCACTAAATTACGATATATGTGTTAGTGATAATTTTACTAATTTACTATCCTGTTTTATTGGATAATAACTGAATATAAGTCACAATGAAATCACATTATATTTATAGCCTATGAAGTATTTGATAGTTTCATTTTGACTTTACTTTTCCATTGAAAATTTAATTCAAACATTTGAGTTTGAGCTATATAGTAGTGTAATTAATACTAAACAAACGGAGACGTCACTTTATGTGTATAATGTTGATTTTATTTTTTCTATTGCTTTTATCATTTGATGTAACTTTTTAAAATTTATTGTATCTGTATTCTTTTTTAAAAAATTTGTTTGGCCATGCAGTCATGCATTATGATACCTGTGACCATCCGATTGGCGTTGACTCTTCTTTTAACTACGTGAACCATGAAGGCGTGAACGGCCTGACCCGTGATGTTATTAGTGACAACAACAAAATAAAATAAAACAAAAGAATTAATTATTATAGCCTTCAAATAGTCGACATAATTAATGTTAAAAAAAATTTAAAAAAAACGTAACTTGGTAGTTAAAATGTCTTAATATCTGCAAGAGTTTAGTTTCCGCTAATAATTTCGATCAGCGGAGAAAAATATCGACCAATTTTATTTGTATAGATAATTTATCACGTAACAATTAAAATGAGTGTAGCGTTCCGCCTCCGACTTGCACTAGGAGTGCGTCCAAAAAACTACAAACTCTAGAAAATCCTTCTTGCGAAATTATGATCGTTGCTCCAAATGTTCGAATTTTAATGAGTTTTGGAATATGAGATGTATTATAGGTAATGAAGTTGGAGCGCATTTCCATTGAGCACGGGCACATCTGTATACGCGCGAAACCAAATCCAATGTATAAATATAATGGTTAGAGTTACGACTGTGACTCTAACTGACAAGGTTTAACAAATGGGCGCCGCAGTTTTATTAAGCTTGTGGGACACATATATAGTGCATTTATAAGGTGAATATATGGTGTGGCTGATAAGAGGATTTCAGATCGGGAATAAATGAAAATATTTGGATAAATAGCCGTAAACATCATATTATTTTAATTTATGAATAACTGATAATAATTGTTGATGATAATAAAACTATTATGCACGGTTTCATAAAGTATGGGCGATTATAAAGACATGGTGGTGGATTTCACAAGTGCGCGACGATTTCGGTAATTGGGGCCGTCACGGTTTCACAAACCGTGGAAAACTATCCACGGTCACGGTTTCCGGAACTGTAACGGTCACGGATCTCAAAACAATGATAATTTTGTTTGCAAATTTTACCAATATAGAAGAAATATATATATATATATATATATATATATATATATATATATATATATATATATATATATATATATATATATATATATATATATGAAAGAGGAAGAAAGGTCGGCGAAAATGAAAGAACTGAAGAAAGGAATATGGATGGGCTCTGTGGATTTTAGGATTTCCTATAACGAGATTTGATTTTTATTTTTTCGTTCCCTTTATACCCTTTAAATAATGAGTTTTAGATTTAAAACATTTATAACAAAAATAGAGGGGCCTTTTTTTTGTATCAACGATAAAAATAAAAAAAAAAAAGTCATACTAACTCATCCATGACTGTTAGATTTTTTATTTATTTTTCTTCTATATTGATAAAATGCATAAAAATTTTTTTGTCACGGTTCCGAAAACCGTGACCGTGATAGAATATCCACGATCATGGTTTTCGCAATCGTGATGACTTCGATTACCGAAATCGTCTTGTAGTTGTGAAATCCACCACCGAGTATTTATGCATTCCGTAAAGTATTTGTAACAGTATGGTCTGTATATGCCGATGGGTCAAACCTTACAAAATTTCCGTGTCTTGCACGTATCACCTAGAATGTCAAATATTATACCCTTTAATCCTGAACAAGTGTATTTCTCATTCTGACTAAACATTTGCTTGTTTTAGACACACCTATATATAATTTAAATGCAAACATTAGTTCATTAAATCATTAGCATCACTTTACTCAACATGATAACGGTCAATAACATGCCCGTACCCATATTTAAATGTTATAATATTATTCTTCTAATTATTTTATATTTTCTGATAACAATCAAAATCAATGGATCGAAATCTAAAGGATTGGATCGAAATCTAAAGGATTAATTAAGTTTAAATTTGAGGTTTTTATTTGGGGTTGCTAAGAGATTTTATGTGTACTTTATCGAGTGACACAGTCTATGTATTTCTCTCTATTTTAATTGTCTAGCGTTTTGTATTGTGATTCTCTTATATCGGTTGTTGGGTGTCTCATAATCTCATTGATTGATGCAATGCGTTATATGATTGTTTTTTTTTTATTTTTTCTAATCTAATAGTTTGTCTAAACATGACGATTATCCGTCTCTGTCACTTCATAACGTTTCGATTCATTAGTTTTGGTGAGTAAAATCTCAAAAAACTACATTATTTATTTCTTGTCCAAATTACGGTACTTCATTGCTAGAATCTAATAAGCAAAGTTCCATAATAATTAATAAATAATGTTAGTAATCAAACTAATTCAACTAAATTATACTTGAGGTCTATACATCACCGCATCTATTATATATTACTAAAACGGACCACATTTTGTTTACGTGACGCACTGAAACATCACAAGACATGCCACGTGAGATTTTTTCGAGTTATTTACAGATTTGTCACAATATATTTATCGATTTTCCATTAATTTTTGTATAAAACAATTCTTATTACTAAATAGCCAACATCCCCATCATCTTTTATCAAATGTATCACATGACACGTCATCTTATTAATTTAAAATAGATTATTATCAAAACATAATAAAAAAGATGTTCGGTTACTTTAAATACCAAATTTAAATTAATTTATATTCTATCAAAAAATAATTTTAAATCGAATTTCATAATTAAACAATAATAAAAGTAAGGTAGTTTTAAAATTACAAACTCTAACTCAAGCAATTTTATACTGCACTACAAGTTTGTAAGAAGGTAGTATTAATTACTCTAATTTTTCTAACATATAATAAATTTTATTTAGATTAATATTAATATATAATAAAAACTATAATATAATAATTTTATTTAAATAAAACTCACCCGAAATACGAACATTAAACTAGTTATTTCTTAAACATCTCCATTTTATAGATGATAGCATGCCCTCAATTTACTTTTGCCTTAATATTTTTCTATATATTCACGCTTCAAACGATATGGATCCCTTGCTAGATTATAGTTCTTTCTTTCTTTTTATTCAATTAATTTTGAATGTTGGTCTACTACAATATATTCCAATAATAAATTCTATCTAATTAATTTTATTTTATTATTACAATTAATTGAGTCCTATCAAATAAAAATTTATTATATATTTTATGATTTATATTAGAGATTTAAATTCTATCTAACTGCTTCAATTAATTATATATTAACGCTAGGATAAAATACACGTTATACTAATTAAGTATAAGATCTAGATTGACAAACTTGGAATTATATCCAAATATATTATTCAATTAATTCTATCTAATTGTTTTAATAAAATAAACTTTATCTATTAGTTTAATTTAGAGCTTAAGATAAATTATATCTACTAGTCTAGTTAGGATTTAAAGTTAAAAAAAAATATGAAATTTTATCTATCAATTAGCATTCATATATAAACATAAGGACTTCATGAAAGTGTATGTATTAAGTTTTCTACGATCTTACACATTAGGGTTTTGTACATAGATCTGTCAAATAGATTGCATACTTACCTTCCATAACTTGACAAATTTGAGGTTTCCTTTTTGAAATAAAATTTTAGTGATTAATACTATTTGATTTTTTTATCTTATCTTATCTTATCTTATATATATTATAGGAGTAACACTCATTGCCACGTGTCACAGAAAAATACTCATTGTCACGTGTCATTTTAGCATTTAACCACAACCCACCAAGATATTAATTAAATTTATTCATTTCAAAATTATTTAACGAAATATTAAAATCAAATCTTAATTAAATTCATCCCTTCCAATCATCTTTTTTGTTATCTGAGATTGTGTTATTTCTTAAATTAATTTATATATAACAATTAATTTAACACAATATGCTACCAATGTACTATTTATATTAATATATGAATCAGTATAATAAGGGGGAGAAAAATCAAAATATAAATTATTATACGGTTAGATATTTTATTAATGTATTATATGATATTATAGGTAAAGTGTACAAATATTTATTGCTTATTATCTACTCTATCTAATGACAAAAAAATAGTTTATAAATAATCCCTTAAAGAAATATAATAACAAATAATATTTTTTTTATCAAAATCCCGTGCAAGGCACGGGTAATACACTAGTATATATTATAGGAGTAACACTCCTTGCCACGTGTCACGCAGAAAATTGCTAACTGTCACGTGTCATTTCAGCATTTAACCTGCCTCCAAAAATTTTAATTAAGTTTTTTTTAATCTTATATATTTTGTTGATTATTAAAAGAAATTAATGCTAACAGACAATGAAGATTTTGAGCAACTAGATTATCGGTATGCAGATCTTAAATTTTAGAATCTTATATATTTAATTTTGATTAAAAAAAATTGAGTCAACCAATTGCATAAAATTATTTGCATTTGATTTTTTTTACTTCAAGAAAAGTATAACGACAATTTTAAATTTCTAATTTATAATTCCTTATCAATAAATCATACTAGCCTAATTAATTTAAACAATATCTGAATGTTTAACAAATATTTTTTTTGTTTATAAATAAATTATTTTCTACTCTTATTATCTTATACTCACACTATTTCATCAAGATGGGTTACTAAATGAGTATTATTTATTTTAATATTTTATTGTTTTGTTGTGTTAGAATTGAGTCAACCAATTATATAACTAATAAAGTTAATCATAATAATAACTTAGTTGATTTTCAAATATTACTATGTGTATATAGACCAGAAATATTACTTAGAAATTAATAAATCATATTACAAAATAAATTTTCTATATACACTATTTAATTTGGTTACAATATTATTTCATATATATATATATATATATATATATATATATTAAAATGTATATATAATTATTATAAAATAATATCTAACTATTTTATGTTCAGACAATATAATATTTTATGCATAAAAACTCAATGATATATATTAAAAAGATAAATTTATTGAATCCCGTGTAAAAGACACGGGTAATACACTAGTATATATTATACGAGTAGCACTTCTTACCACGTGTCACGCAGAAAAATGTTCAATGTCACGTGTCATTTTAACATTTAACCGCAGCCTATCAAAATATTAATTAAGTTTATTCATTAAAAATTATTTAACGACATATTAAAATCAAATCTTAATTAAATTGGGTCAACCAATTGGGCCAGTTATACAACAAACATTATTAATCTTAAACGTAATTAGTTTTTATTATAGATTGTGTTATTTCTTAAATTAATTTATATACAATAATTAATTTAACACCATATACTACCAATGTACTATTTCTATTAACATACGAATCAATATAACAAGGGGGAGAAAAATCAAAATATAAATTAATATATGGTTAAATATTTTATTAATGTATTATATAATATTATACGTAAAGTGTAAAAATATTTATTGCTTATTATCTACTATCTAATGAAAAAATAGTTTATATATAATCCGTTAAAAAATTTAATTACAAATAATATTTTTATCAAAATTCCGTGCAAGACAAGGTAATACACTAGTTGTTACAAGGGAAAAAGAAAATAAAAAAATTCGTATCAATGCATAATTCATCACTTTCCTCTTTGTTTTTACATTCTTATTCTCCAAGCAATCAAGCAACGACTCTGCAGTCTTTCTTGATTACCCGCCCGTCAAATTCTATCAGAAGAACCACAGAATACTCTTCAATTTCTATATATATTAGCATCATAAATCATATTTCAGCCATTGTTTTCTATAAAAAAGCTTCAAAACTGTACACCTTTTGATTTCAACGGCGCTCGCAGACTGGAATCTAGAGGGTCAAACCTTTGAATCATGTACGTAAACACCTTCCTCCTCACTTTCCTTCTTTTCCGGGATTCATAAATATATATATTTATATATTTGGATTCAAAGATCATAGCGAAATTCAGTTATCTTGGAAGCTCTTTGATTCTCTTGCAACTTGAATTTCAGTTTTCAACTAGAGTACAAGAAAGCAGTTACGTTTGAGATGGATTTGAAGGGGAATACAAAACCGAAGCTTATTGAGGGCAATTGCGGATATATTCTCGATGATGTTCCTCATCTCTCCGATTATCTGCTTGACCTACCTGTAAATATTCTCTCTCTAACCTTAGTTGGTGAAATGTTTGGGGCTTAAGTTTGAATTGAATGGACTTTGGGTTGCGGAGTGTGTTTCTGATCAAAATTGAAAGTATGATACGAACGTTGACTGATCTTCGTTCCGTTCTTGTATATGTGTATGCAGTTTTATTCGAATCCTTTGGAGAAAAACCCTGCTTATGCAGGAGTCAAGTAAGTCAGATCATCTATCTCTGTTGAATAAAATCAGTCCAAATTCTTTGCAGATTTTATAATAATAGATTTGACGCCTTCTGTTCCTTGTTTTTGGTGATTTACCAGACAGTATTTTGTTGATTCTGAAGACACAGTAGTCCAAAGGGTAAATTTCTTCATCTTCTGTACATACAAATATTCTCCATTATGATACTAAACTGGATTTTCCTTAATAATACAGGCAATTCAGCATAAAGATGAGGAAAGGGGGACACATTTCCGACGAGCAGGTCCCCGACAGAGGGTAAAATCTTAGTTTTTAATTTCATAGTTACCAAATTCATCTAGTAACAAAGAAATGCTTTTCCTAGAAAGTGAAATTGGACTGACCTTTTCTTATTTCAGGTGTATTTCACATCAAAAGAAGTAAAAGCTTGTATTGTAACTTGTGGAGGTTTATGCCCAGGGCTCAACACGGTGATTAGGGAAATCGTTTGCAGCCTGGATCACATGTATGATGTCAAGGATATCTGGGGTGTCGAGGTAATGTCTCTTTTGATGATAGAAGCTGCAAATTTGATTTGAATTATGATATATGCTGAACTATTTGTTGTGGCTTTTTTAGGGAGGATACAGAGGCTTCTATGCAAGAGACATGGTTCCCTTGACTCCTAAGTCTGTGAATAATATCCACAAGAGAGGTGGGACGGTTCTGGGGAGCTCGAGAGGGGGCCATGATACCACCAAAATTGTAGACAATATACAAGATCGTGGTATCAATCAGGTAAATCTGGATGCACTCCAAGAAACCATTACTGACTTACTGACGATTATGTCAAATGATTAAAACTATAAGGTTTTATATGTGTAATACTAAACAGGTTTACATCATAGGAGGAGATGGAACACAAAAGGGGGCATCAATAATATACGAGGTGATTTTCTTTGGTGATTATACACTTCCTTTAAGAAACCATTTCTTGCTTTGATGTAACAATTAGGATCATCCAATCTGCAGGAGATAAGAAGGCGAGGTCTTCATGTGTCTGTTGCAGCGATTCCTAAGACCATAGATAATGACATTCCGGTAATAATATTTCTTTGGTTTCTGCTGTTTCATTCTTCTCATCTGACTATCTACTTGAGTGTTTTTTTCCTTACTATTTGTGTGTTTACTGGTTGCAGGTTATTGACAAATCTTTCGGATTTGATACTGCGGTGGAGGAGGCTCAACGCGCTATAAACGCTGCACATGTTGAGGCTGAGAGTGCTGAGAATGGGATTGGTCTTGTCAAGCTAATGGGTCGCCATAGTGGTATGTTGTTAACAACTTTTGAGCTAATACTTATCTATGTTTGTGAACAGATTTTTGGTGTCCAAAGTTCTCAAGTACTTTTTTTTTTATCTGCATATTGATATGGTATGACATGCATTGTGACTTGTGTGCAGGATTCATTGCAATGTACGCCACCCTTGCTAACAGAGATGTAGATTGTTGTCTGATTCCCGAGTCACCCTTCTTTCTCGAAGGGCCAGGTGGACTTTTTGAATTCATAGAGAAACGGCTCAAGGAGCATGGTCATATGGTCATTGTTGTTGCTGAGGGTGCTGGTGAGAAGAGCGGTCAAGTTGATCAATCGGGAAACCTCCTTTGTAAAGATGTAGGCCAGTGGCTGTCTAATATGATCAAAGTAATGTTATTCCACTCATTTCTTATTTTTCATTCAGAATATAATAATTTTGCATTTACATCTTGATGGATGTCATTAATTCTGTTTTTTCCCCTTACAGGCTCATTTTCAGAAGAGGAAGAAGGAAATAGTTCTCAAGTACATTGGTGAGTTACTTTTTTTTTTTTTTTTTGCTGTTGAAACAGCTGCACATCATGGTCAGTTTCCGAAATACTGAATCATCCTCATTTGCAGATCCAACTTATATGATAAGAGCAATTCCAAGTAACGCATCAGACAACGTTTATTGTACTCTTCTTGCTCAAAGTGCGGTTCATGGAGCAATGGCCGGTTACACTGGCTTTACAGTAGGACAAGTCAATGGCAGACAATGCTATATACCTTTCCATGTAAGTAATTTCATGATTATCTTTATCTTGTTAAATTTGAATGATCTAAAACTAAATTGGTTTTGTGATCCTGTGCAGCACATCATTGACAAACACAACCATGTAGTAATAACTGATCGAATGTGGGCGCGTTTACTATCCTCAACAAATCAGCCATGCTTCCATGCTATCATGGCCAAGGAGGAAATAAACTTGCCCCAGAATCCAGTGAATATTGAGAGCAAATCAACCATTGACGAAGATAAGAAATTGGCAAATGGTTTCTGAATAGAACTACCTTTTGAGTTTTGACTTACCAAAACATTGTATCCTTATGCTCCCTTATGTATATATGTGTAAGAGATTTGAGTTCTGAACAAATCCGAATGATCAATAAATGCAATACAAGTATGAAAGATGTTTTGCTCAAGTGTTAAATCCCTCTTTACTGATGTTTCAGATTTGTCATGTTGAAGATCTGTATCTAGAATGAAATTTACAAGTGAAAAGCAATCAACACAATGTATCAATGAATTTGTTTTACATTGTTGCACTTGGATCATGGATTTGACGAAATTATGCGGAATTATGAGGAAGAACAAACTTCAATAAACAAATACAAAAAAACAACAACACAGATTTATACAGGTCCCCTTGCTCGCCCTAATTGAATCTGCAAAGTGTCACATTCAAGGCATATCAACCACGCTCCACAAGCCTCCATAAAGCCTCATTGGTTGGTTTTCCGGGAAAGGAACTCCGATTGATTCTATGTTATTGAACACTCTTATTGGGGTTCAATCAACACAGAACCTAAGACCATGGACCCAGATAAGAAGAGAATCAATGCTAGAATTTTCTTTTGAACAACAGAGGTTTTATTCAACATAAAAGCTAACATCAAATTTTATTTCATTGTAAACGATATGTTAAATGATACAGAGATACAAATGGAAGGATTACACATATTATCAATAGAGCCCAAAACATAAATCAATCCATAAAATAAAAAAACTCAATCAAACATGACAGATTCGATATTCTTTGAGTTCATCTCCTCTCTTATTTGTTCTTCCATCAAAACAAACAATTTCTTCGCCATCTAGAAATACTCTCGAGCATCAGCAGTTTCCTTTACCACCGAAGCTTCGATGGGAAATACTGCATATCACAAACACAACAATGTCATAATTCAGATCATAACTTACAGCAAGATTGATCTCAGAGGAGTTACCTTATTGATCAGAGACATATAGTACGGCTTAACCTTCTCCACATCAACCCTAACATGACTCTTGCTGTATAAATCGTACTTGCTGCCAAAAAAATTCAGACATTAAAAACAAATTCAAATATACAAACCAGTGAAGAGATTTAAAAGCTATTGATTACTTGAAGATATGAAGCCATTTCATGTTCTCTCTGTCGTCATCGTTTAACAAGTGTTGATATGCTCCTGCTTGGTGTAGAGCTTCAAATACATTCGAATTGAATCTCTTAAGCTCTAATTATAACTTAAAATAGATTCATAATATCAATAAAAAGCTTACAGTAGAAAGAATGGAATCGGATGATGAACAATGCAACAGGAGGTAGAGTAGTGCCATTTTCTTTGGCAACCTGCAAACCAAAACTCGATCATGAGCTTAATTAGGGTTTTTTGGATAGATTAATGGAAAATGACGTACCAAGTACATGTAATCATCGTGACCCCAAGATATAAGGACATTTTCGAGCCCGCAGCCTTCAGAGTAGATGCCATTCTTGGTGTTGTACTTTGGGTTGTCAAAATCAGGGCTTTCCTTGAAAAACTGTGTCCACAATAATATATATTATATATATTTATATATATATATATATATATATATTTTTGAATAATGTATGAAATATTTTGTAACCTTGTGATGGACAATGGATTCGTCAAAAGCACAGCCAACTGGGTAAGTGTCCCCAACAACAGCCCACTGTGACAGGGCACCAAAGCTTGGATGAACCAGAACTTTTCCAAGATCTTGCAGTGGTAAATGTAAAATATATTCAGTATAAACTATACAATTTTAAATGTAAAATATACATATATATATATATACATAAATAATTCAAATAATGTACCGTGAATAAGACCGGTCAATTGGAGCCAATCTTGATCAGGATAATCTTGCCTGATGGCCTCAGCAGTCTGAAGAAGATGCTCAAGTTGAGGCTCATCCAAGTCAGGGTCACTTTCATCCACAACAGTGTTTAACAGCTCACAACATTCCCATATGCTCATCTCCACCTTATTAAATTTTGTGTACTCTTGTCTCATCTTCTTCACCTGCCCATCCATTTATTTTAAGATATTCAATCTTATCTTCTTCTCTTCTTCTTCTTCTTTTTTTTTTTTAAATAAAAAAAGTAGGCTGGTGTAAGATATACAATCACATAAATACGTATATCCATCAATAAAAATGAAACTAAATTGGTTGATCAAGGGCCGTCTAGTCAAGCTCCACAAGTGTATACTTATTCGGTCAAACAAGTCGAATGTGAACACAATTTTAAACCCAATTAGAATTTGGGTTGGGATGAGTTCATCAAATTTTGGTTCATTTGGGTCTGAAACATGCAACCCTATATATAGATGTTTGCCTTAATCAACTTTTAATAGATTTATTATATGAGCCAAGTTGTTTGATTCAGACTCGTTCATTTGACTAAACAAGTTTTACCTAAACATTTCGATATTTCTGCTGAATAACAATCAAGATGCATGCACGCACTTATTTTAGCATTTAGTGAACAAAATATGTTGATAAACTCTAAGGCAAAGGGTATCACTAACTTCCAAAACCAAGCATATTTCCTTTTTTTGTATATTTATTTATTTATTTATTTTTAATGGATCCAGGTAATCGAAGCATGCGTATGCGAAGCTTAAACGTAGGAATCAAGTATTTATTTGAATTGACCAAGCAAATATATAATAAACATGGTAATTAATAAAAACTTACAAAGTCAACAGTTTGATTGATGTGATTTTGTCTATAAAACTCCTGGACGATCTTCTTACGATGAGTTTCAGCTTCATAATCCCTAAAGGAGTTACCAAATGAGTTGCTGTCAGGAACATCAAACCCTTTGGCTGATGCCAACTTAAGATCATCTGTCCCTGAGGATGGCACTTTGAACCCACCGTCCAATAACAACTCCTTCACCTCCTCTTTTGCATTCTCCACTTGTGTTTCTTCTTCATCCAAAACAAAAATCCCATAAGAATAACTCACATGGTGTTTGATTAGAAGGATGAAATGTGAAAACTATTAAAGAAGAAGAAATAAAAATGATCACATTCCTTTCATGTGTAAAACCCTTCTAACATTCCATTTTTATTTCTAAACAAAATCATGTAATGGTCGTTAAAATTTATAGATTATTGATCTTTCAACCCTATCACGATGTCTTAAGTTAGATTACCACCATCATCCTTCAATATCATTTTCCAGACTTATTCGCGTTTACCCATATCTTAGGAATATAGATCGGATCCATCCATATACCTAAAAGGTATGATGTTTTATATCCGAACAATGCAACAAACGTATTATTGAAGAAGAAGAGATGCAAAACATACCGAGAAGAGGTTGCTCGACGATAACAGTCATAGCTTCTGCCCTAGAAACGGAGAAAAAAGGTACAGCAAAAGAAAGATAGATTTGGTAATGAAGAGAAGTTTGAAGGATGGTATGATGAATGTGTGGTTTTGCAGTAGTTGTTTATTTATAGTCCGAAAATGAGTCCTTGGTTGATAATCGAAGGATTAGATAAGTCCTCGTCTGCTAAGATAATGGAGTCCTTCCTTATAAATAGGAACGAAGATGAAGTCCTTGTTGGGAAAAACCATAGCCTCTCACATGTGAATCCCGAGTCCTTGCTGATAAATTTGGACATGGTTTTCTGTCCTTGATGATAAATTTTCGGATGTCCTTGCCTATAAATATCTAATCCAAATGTGTTTTTTTATTCATTTTTGGCAAGTTGGTGGTTTCGTTTTGTGATTGGAAAGATTCAATGAGAGGCATCCAAATCTTTAGGATATTAGTTTTAGGTGTTGACTCGACTCTCTCTTCTTCAGGCGCGTTTACAGGCAAATAACACAAACCCTAAAACTAAAGCACAATAAAAATAAATACTTTTTATTCACAATATTTGCTAATCTATTGTAATTTTTCCTGCAAATTAAAAATGAAATACTTATTAAATGATATATAATGCACGCACTATAGGAGAGATTGGTGGAGAGGAGTGGAAAATTAATAAATAAGATAAAATAAATAAATAATATAATATTCTGTATAAAAATGAAGGGATGAGTCAGAAATGCGTGGATCCGAATATTCAATCTTCCCCATCTTTGGATGTATTGGCCCTGCCATGGCATCTACTCATTGCCGTATTATCAACTTGCTTCTACATTCCTATACATATATATTATATATGATATAATATCTTTTAGAACTAAGCAGGAAGCAAGAGAAAACGACGATGAAGTGAGCAAATTAAATGGATAAAATATATAGATTGCAAGGTAGCTGTTCTGCAACTTAGTGATATAATATATAATTCATTGATGATCTTAAATATTGTTATCATCAGCCTCACAAAAGTGTGGTTGCTGCTAAGTGCTAGCTGCCTTCCACCTATGCCGTACGGTTATATATTCGAAAATAAAATGAAAACAAATTTAGTTTATTACTAAACTTCTTCCTGAAAAGTTTTAGGATCATTTTCTAATATTTAAAGTAAAATTTGATTCATTTTAATATCTGAGAAATAAAATGGAAGCATGCCCTATTAAATTATTTTTTGTGAACTAACGATGACATTTAAAAGAAATAGATTCGCTTTCTTTATATTCTCGGAGTTTGAAATCAAACGGGTCATCACACTATTATCATTGATTTTGTACCATAGGTTGTTCATTTGGTCAAAACTAGATTGGAGTTCTCAGAATTCTAGAACAGGATTTGGGTTCGGTCCAGACCGATTTGTCTAAGGTCTTTCTCTTAGATTTTTTTCCCCTTCTTTCTTTACTATTAATTCCGATTCAACTTGGATCACCGGTTTTTCCCAATCCTAAACCGAACTGGGATCGGAGTTTACCTTATAGCTGGACCGTAGACCGGATCCGGTCCGAGTCTGGACAGTAAAAACCAGTCCAGTTCAAAAATACACACCCCTGTCTGGAACGATGAAGGTAGAAGACCAGATCCGGTCCAAGTGTAGACCATAAAAACCGGTCCAGTTCAAAAATGCACCCCCTGTCTGTAACGATGGAGGTAAAAGACCAGACCGGTTTTTTACCGTCTGACTGAAAAGTTAACACCCCTGTCTGTAACGATGAAGGTAAAGAACATAGAGATGCAGAGAAACAAAGGGCAACTAAAAATCCATATTACAATAATAGCTCCTGCTCTGAAAGAAAATATAGGCAGGAATTGTCTGACATTAGTTGCAGTTATTGATCCAAATACAAGATACAAGAGTTTTTCACCACAAACTATTTTACATGAAACCATAATTAACAACAAATCACATATTTACAAGATAATGCCCTCTATTGGCATCT
The DNA here is from genome assembly GCA_002319775.1 of Fagopyrum tataricum. NCBI lineage: Eukaryota > Viridiplantae > Streptophyta > Magnoliopsida > Caryophyllales > Polygonaceae > Fagopyrum > Fagopyrum tataricum. Next base: position 77,427 of record CM008280.1, read on the forward strand.
AGAGAAACAACTACCTGTACAGAGTAACTGTACATTAGCCAGATTCCTCTGTATCTGCTTACTTTACCACACAGTAAAACACCTACGTCAATTTCAACGTCAGTCTTCCAACTCAACAAGCTGTGCTCGCCTCTCAGCAGCTTTCTTTCTAATGAAAAATCCCCATCTCATTGCTGCTTTGATCTTCAGCCAGCCAACAACCGCCTTACCTGACCGTCCACGTTCTTCCTCGAATCCGAAGTTTGGAGCAGGGGAAGGTATGTATGGCGGGAATGAGAATCCGTCTTCAGGCATATTTATGGAGCCGTTGCCTCCCATGCTAAAGAGCCTTAGCAGCTGTTGCATGTCTTCATTCTCGAGCATTTGATGACTTCTTGTACGGATTTCTTCTTCTGTGAGAAAATCGTCTACGCCCCTATCACGATTCTGTGACCAGTCGTCATATGGGTTGAGATTTTGTTGTTGCATTGATGGATCTAGAGATTGAAATGAATTTGTTGATGACTTTGATGATGATGATTCGGAATGTCCCAACTTATTGTCGTCTCTTATAAACTGGCTCTGTTGTGAGGCGTATAGATTGTTGTCGTAAAAGTTCTGAGAGTTGGAGTTAATGTATCTAGAAGTTGTCAAGCTATCATTATAACCTGCATATTTGAGAACAGGATCATTGGATCAAGCTGGTGAAGCAGAAACATGAAAGAAACAGACGAGAAAACAAAGAAGCTGAATATTTACTTGAAACAGGCAAGATAGACTCCATGCGAGGCTCCTCTGAAGGTACGGAAACAGGCAAAGGAGGCAGAGCCAGTTGATGATCAGCAGTGTTCGAGAAACCAGCTGGACCTGCTGAGAGTTGATTCCGAGATGATCTTGTCACCCTCCTGGTCTGCTTTGAATTGATAAGAGACTGGCCTTCGTACTCTGTAACTTGATGCCAATTCTCATATGCTTTCTTCACTAGTGTATCCACATAGACCTATGGGATAAATAAAAAAATTAACTGTAATTTTAAGAACTTGAATGGAAAGTACAGAATAGTTCCAGATTCATTTTGCCTACTTCCATTAACACTATACAAGAAAGATACAATACAATACCAAACAAGGGTACAAACATGACCAACCTTCTGCTCATCAGAAAGTGAATCAGCTGGGATGTATTGCTCTCCTGCAATGAGGCCACTGAGCTCATAAATGTTGTTGAATGCAACACCAACATTTCTTGTGTCATCAGCATAATAAACATAAAGTGTCCCGCTTAAAACACATGTCTTAGCATGCTCCATGAGAGTATCCCACATCCTATTTGACATACCACTTCCAAGAATCTACACGGCATCAAGAGAGGGATCGGTCATCTAAGATAATCGTATTGAGTCAAGCAAGGAAAAATCTGAAAATTTGGCAAAGCTAGGAACACTAACACTTCGTAGTTTTTGAGAGTCCTTGACAGCAACACGGAGAAAATCTTCAACACTGTAAATCCCATCATCATTTAGCTTCTTGTGGAAGGAACCATCTTTTCCAATCTTCTCCAACCTCCACACATCGTCATTTAGGGCTGGTGGATAGTGCTTCTTGTACACTGACGAAAACAACAACAGATGAGATTTGCAACAGGAAAGGAGCTAATAAGCATGTGAATAATTAAACGGAAATTACATTCCCCTCGATGATCCTTAACAGTAAAGGCTTCTGTTTTTGCCTCACGTATGCGTATGCTATCACAAGTTCCTGAGATGATCCTCAGGCCCAGTCTGAATTTCCGGCTTCTTATCCAGCTTGAATTATCAGTGAATGAAAAGTCCCCCAGTGTCCCTACCCCTTCCTTGAGTGCCACCTGTAACTCTCCAGTCAAAAGTGGCCTTTTCCCCTCTCGCTCCTTCACTACATGGCTTTCAAATTCTTCTTGAGACCAATCCTCGTCACTCTCATTGTTAAAGTCACCCTCGAGGACAACAACATTGAGCTTTGCAGAGGATTCAGACCCTGATGTCACCACATGACCCGTGCTGGCATCAATCAGTACAATATGTATAGCAGCACCCTGCTCCCCTTCGACCTTTCCACCAGTGAAAAGGGGAAGCGATAACTTGGACCTGAAGTGCAGTTGTAAAGTCCTTCCATCAGAACCTTCGATTCTCTTAGGGGAAGACCTGAATGGGAGAAGTGAAATGAAAGCATAAGCATGAAATGTAGAATATTTGATAGAAAATAGAAGAAGCAAGTAATAACAACATAGTCAGCTAATCATAACATGGAAAATATAGGAATATGCTGAAGTGGAGCTTCATTTCTATTATAAAGTTGAAAATTTCTTCATCAATAAATAAATGAGATTGTAATCTTCAAAATACCTTCCTGAGAGTCTGGGAGGGCCCAACCTGGCCAATGCACGCTCAACTTCTTCACTAACCTATTTCACCAACAGACAACAATCGGAACATCAAAAATAAAGTATTGAATGAAAAGTTGTAATAATTCTTCTTCTGTTGCAGCAGGATAACAAGTGATACTGATTTTCCATAACATGCTTAGTTGTAGGATTGTTATCAATTTGAAAAAAAATATATTCATTTTAGTACTTTAATATCCACTAATCTTTAGTTCCAAGAAGAAAGAATATCCTATCTAATGATATCTTTGATAAGAAAACTGTAGCTCACACATCTAGGGATGTGCAAAATTGACCCAGAACATAAATGTAAAGCAAGAGTGTAATCTGGAATCTACACAGTAGTATACTTTAGCGTGTATTCAATTGTGTTGAACACTATCTGTAATAGAATGGAGAAGTTCCTGGAACAAAGCTGAAGCTCTTGCTACATACTTATTTTTGATGAATTAAGTACTGAATAGAAGAGTCCACATGTGACGGCTATTGCAGTGAGGCAGATTTTTTTATAAAGTCACATATGGGTGAACGAGGACTGACATATCCTATAAATAATATTCTAAAGCATTCAGAAAGTATCTTGGTATCCATATCTAGATATGGAGATATGGGTATGAGGTATCAAAGTATGGGTATGAAATTGATATCTGATACCTTTGTTTCGGAGAGGAAGAAAAGAAGAGGGAGGAGCAATATTAGATATGTGATACCTCCAGTTTTTTGAGTATATCGAAATAGGAGAAAATGCATATTAGGAGTATATCAAGATATCAGTTTGATATCCATATACTTGTATATCAAACATAGGTATGAGTTTTTTTCTATCGATACCCATATTTGATATCTAGATATGGATACCAAACAAGCCCAAGTGTGTAACATCTCTCAACTCAGTAAGTCTATTGTGGAAAAGGAAAGTAAAAAGATAGCCTAAAGAGTTTCACTACAGCAAATCCAAGGGTTTCAAACTTAGCTCATCTGTAGCAGCTAGGGCATAAAGTTATCTATAATCGCACATGCCATCTAAAGCAGAAAAGGTTGGACTTCAAATGCTGCCACTTGGCACAATCTCCTTACGAATTATAGGGAGCTTATAAGGACAAGTTCCTTATATTGCTCAAGGAGTTTGTGTCAAGAGAAGCTGCAGCTAAAATTAACAGAGTGTTTATAAGGTCCTCAAACTACAGAGCAATAAGAAAGTTAAGTGTAACAGGCAAATAGTTGAAATAGACTAAAACTTCAGAAATTTATCTTACAACTCTACGGAGAATAGGTTCCAAGGATGAGCAAAGCCTCTGCAGACTGTCCACCTTGAGAGCTTCAACAATCACACTGCAAGAAACACAAATGTTTTAACAAGGGATATACACTTGGGCACATTTAACTAATAGTTTCAACACCTTGCCAAAACCCATGGTATTAACATTTTTAGGAATGTGACCATGGTACTGAACAGAATTTTTCATTTACAAGCAGCAGCCCATCACATAAATTAAATAACCGACAAATGTTTACCTACAAATCTACAAACAACGATCCAGTGATCCCCAAGTATCTCCGAAACACTTCAAAGATTATCTTGCAAGCGTAAACTAATTGCATGATTATGCAAAAAGTAAAAAAAGGTTTATAGTATGGTAAAATGAATAGTCTTCAACTCTCCATCAACCTAAAGCCTAAAGCGGGAAAAGGTAGGTGTCAGTGTTGAATAAACACAACCATAGCCAACTACATCTTCATTATCTTCAACTTATAGCCAGAAAGATATCCACCAACTTTCTTGTGTATATTACAAGCAAATATACAAATTTTTTAACCAACGAAATGACTGCATTTAATTTAGTACCGGCAAGATACCTACCAAGAACTAAGAACCCAAAACAAAAATAAGACATGAGTGCCAGGAGAAAAGACATGTAATATCAGAAGAACATGGTACCATCAATGAATATCTTAAGACCTGTGGAGAAAAGGCATCTTACTCAGCATTGTCTATGGAAACAAAAATCATAATAACAAAGACCAATTTTCTGCCAAAATTATCATGAACTCCTCACATAATTTTCGAACTCCATTTACCTCCCTTACTGATGAAAGAAAATACATATATCTGATATCATCTCATATCGAAAACTTGTCTACGTGCCTTCCAAAAGGCCAACTTCACAAAAACAAGTAGCAAGTACCAAGAATGATCACGATTCACGAGTCATCTAAGCTCACCCATGAAGTACTCATACAATAAGGCAACTGCCAAACCCTACAACTAAGCATAAATAAGCGAAAGACAGAGGTCCAAATTCCAAGCTAAGTGAAAGTAACAACTTAACCTTGAAGTAATAGCAACCAAGAGTTTGGCCGTAAACTAGCACTAAATCTAACACAGGAAAATTGAAAGGAAAAAACAAAAATGAAAAGAAAAGAAACCGTCAAAAAGAATAAGATCCAGGAAAAAGCTGATAGAAAAGAGCAAAAGCAGAATAGTGATCAACCTCGCCAAAGCAGGCCGCTTCCGCTCCGGCTGATCATTACCATCGCCGCCGCCTCCAATACTATCCAAGGGCCGCTTCCCTCTATTCATGCTGTTCGATCTCTCCATCGACTTATTCTGCTTCTGCATTCTCACTGTTCACAGCAAGCAAAAACAGAACTCCTTATCCCGCAGATCTGTAAATACCAAAAGAATCACCAAATATGAGCTTCAATTCCGCTGCAATTGAATCGAATCTCTCAATCTCCAGACCCTACAGATTAAGAGCAACAATCCTCCGTTACAAGCTCGAGATTCGACAAAAAAATCAGTAGCTCCAGAAAAGCCCTAATTTCCACAACAACAGTGAAACTACGGGAGAGGAATTTGTGCTGCCATGGTAATTGGTAAGGGAGAGAGTAATGCTTTGGTGAAAAGGGGGAGACTTTTATTTGGTGAGAGTGGTCGTCTGTTTCTCTCTTTATATATATATGTGTCGTTGATTGGCCTTCCGGTGAGAGTCGTTGGTTGGTAGGGAAGGGCGGGGTACATTTTTATATGCTTATTGTTTTTCTATGAGATATTTGGATTCTTTGTAAATATATTAATTTTGATGATTATTAAATTTAATTTTTAATTTTGTCTTGTGAATTATTTTAATTTTTGGGAAATTTCGGAGGGTATTCTTGTAGTTTGGGGTATTTCGAGTTTTGCCCAAGATGTTTTTTTAAAGTTCGAACGGCACCCTTCAGTTTTATACTTTTTTGAATTTTGCCCCAATTCCTTCAACAAGCCAAACTCTTGGGCAACTAAAGACATAGTAGAATCTCGAAAAACAAAGAAAAAGAACAAAACATTCATGGTAATAAAATTACAAGGAAGAAGGAGATGTAAAATCTGTTATAGCTTTCAAGATTCAACAAAACGAAAGACAGCCCTGCTACGGCTTGTTCCAGTAATATCCAGCAACACACATATAACTTTACATTAAATTTCACTAGAAGATGATGAAGAAACAAGTGTTTGAGGTGCCAAAAAAGGAAGAAGAAACTAGATCTAAAATTTATGGAACCAAAGGTTAGCCCACAACCCTCGTGGGTCAGTCTACAACTTTAACTTTTATACTCAACCTCTGCAGAAAGCAAAGGTCGGGCGTAAAGTGACTTAAAAGGTGGACTGACACAGTTCAAATAAAGAATCTCGGGAAAAAAAGGTCAAAATCTTGGGCCGAGATCAGTGCACATCGAGGCCGAGATTTGGGCTTCACGTGAACTTTCTTCAACAATCTTCAGAATCTCGGCCAAACATGTTGCTACCTCGGCCCGAGCTCGTCTTCAATTAATTTATATCTTCAATATCGGCCGAGGTCACAACATGCTTCACCCGAGATTGCTTCAAAATTCCATTGTTTGCTCCTTAGCTCGATGCTTTGTCTTTCCTTCTCACATGTGATTTCTCCACGGCTTCCACAACTCGCTCCACTCCGAGGCTTGATCCTCATATACATCGTTTTAGCTCCAAAATGCGTCAATTCACCTACAAGGTACTGACGTTGATTTAATAAGTAAGAAAAGATTAGGGACGTGTTATGGACACAAAGATAAATTCCTAGTGCCAAATACAAGTTCTTTGCGTCAGCACCAAAAATAGGGCGACGTTTGTCGGTGCCAATGCCAAGTTCGGGCGTTATTACAAGGCGTTGACGCCGTTTTTTTTCCCGGGCGCCGACTCCTTTTGATGGTGCCCAAAATTTTAAACTCAAATGCGCCTTTCCAAGGCGCTGACGCTGAAAATTTTTAATTAAAAAAACTCGATAATTGTAATAATCACATTAAGAACAATCACCAATTCACTTCTGATAGCATTACAACTCACTCACACGTCCTCATACAACACATTACCGATTGTAATATATATATAACAATTGGAGATGGGGTGTATGGTGATGTGAATATGTGATATATAACAAGAAAGCATATATAATTTTTAGCATTGTTGTTACGTGATGCTGATTTTTCGATTATTGCAACTGCCTCATCATTGTTATTTTCAGAGGGTAGAACATCATCTGCATCAACCTGATTCAAAACTTGTTCTTCAGGACACACTTCCACATCCAAACCTGATGTCCAAAAAGATAATAACAAAAATTACATGTGTTACAACTATTTTCACAAGATATTTATCGAATAAGAAGACATTTAGGCCAAACCTATACAAATTAAGACCAAAACTAACAAGCATATACACCTTTTCTTTTTCATGGACTCTTCTAACATGAGTTGTGAGAGCCTTAGTCTTTAGGAGCTGAACCAAGGTTAGCCGCCCCTGCGGATTCGGAGGGCCGCCCTTGCGTGAAGTCTTGTGTTCCGCCCCTACGGCTCAGGGAGACGCCCCTGCGGTTTCATGCGGCTGCAGCCGACATTGTTGACTCTTGACCAATGCTTTACTCTTCTTTCCCTTTAACCTTCTCTTTTGGCTTCTGATCAAGGGTTTCATTCTTCATTCCTAGCTACCCTCACGATCTTCTTCTCTCTTCTTCTTCTCCTTGATCTTGTTCTTGAGTTCTTCTTGTTTTGAAAGAAAATTGTTGTGTGGTTGATGATGATGATGATGTTGTATATTGATGTTGTGCCGTGAAGAGCCAGCTGAGAGGTGTTAGTGTTGATTTCCTCCTGCATAGGATCACAGTGGTGGTGAGATTTTCTTTCTTTCTTTCTTTCTTTCTTTCCTTCTTCTTCCTTTCTTTCTTCCTTCTTTGCTTCATTTCCCTCTCCCTTAGCTTAGGAGTGAATTCCCTAGGCATATATATTGATGTTCATATGTGTATATATATGTATGTGTTGATTGTTGGATGTTGAAGACTTGAATTCGTCAAGTGAAGAGTTGAAGAGAAGTCGGGGATCACGTTCTGCATTGTCCCCGCACCCGCGTCAGAGAGCCGCCGCCCCTGCGTCGACGGTGTCACCGCACCTAAGTGCCGCCGCCCCTGCGGCCACGGTCACCGCCTCTGCGTCGGAGTGCCATCGCGCCTGCGCCTTCCGTCGCTTCGCCCCTGCGTTATTCTTGTCACGCAAGTGCGTCTTGTACAGGATCTACCTAGAGTGTAGAGATTCTTTCCTTTCCTAGTATGAGCGGGTTAGTAGCATGCTAGGTATATGTATGAGGATAAAATGAAGATGATTATGATATCGAGATGTGCCGGTTATGGCTTTGAGGTTTAGTAGATTATCGAGGTTTATAGGTTGAATGTGATCCTTATGGATCCCTTGGGTCTAGGTGTGACCCCTTTGATTGATAAGAGATTTAATATCTCTTTATGCCTTATTATTAGGCAGTGCTGTCCTCCAGATTGGAGTTGATCGTGATTGAGAGTATTCCGAGGTTGAGGTAAGTCCATAGGACTTACTTAGTTACCATCCTTATATTGAATGTATGCATGAGTGGTGTTTGTTATATGCTTGATAGCATGCGATGTTGATTATTACCGACCTATGGTTTAGTGACCGCCCATTGTAGGGCCGTGACAACTTGCCCTTACATCCCGCTGGGAGTTTGGGAGGTTCTCTGCGGATAGGCCAGATCTGGTACACAGGACGGGCACCTACCACTCCCATAGGGTATACGGGAAAGTGTTACCAGATTACCACTCCAGCTGGCAACAACCCCGAGAGGCGAGGATTATATATTCCTCGTGTCACATATGTTCATATACATATCTATATACGATTTGAGTGTTCGACTTTATAAAGATAATTAAACGGGTAAATGTGTGACAACATGATTATGTGTTTATGATTCCATGACTTGTGTTTGTGCTTATGTATTATCTTATATTTGTATGGTTAGCTAACGGTTATATACCGTGTTGTAGATGCTTTGCAGGTTAGGAGAACTGCAGACTGATCCAGATGGGGTGATCCGCTGAGGGCTCCGTACACTAGGTTATGCGTGGGATATGAGATATTTTGTATGTACATATACATGTTTTGGTTGTACTCAACGATACTTTGTATACCTTTTGATATATATATATATATATATATATATATATATATATATATATATATATATATATATATTAGTTTGATGTTTTGGTTTTAATCTATCTGTGCCTTGTTGTAAGATTCAGTGAACTTGTTATCAGGCTAGGGTCAGGATCCATTGTGAGATTCTAGCCCAGTAGCGTCCCCCAAGTACTATGGACTTGGGGTGTTACATGAGTGAAAGAAAGAAGATATTACAAGATTTGGAGCAAACCCTAGTTTTAGGTAAACTAAGAAACACAGGTGAAGAACTAGGACTAAGGAAGTAAATTCAATGAATATAGATACTAGATTGTGCACAAGATTGTCAACCACTCCTGTAATCCATCGGCATGATAGACAAATATAGATACTTTATTAGTGCGTTTGGTCAATCAACTCAAACCTAGAAATTAGATGGTATTAAACGATGGGGAACAACTTTGTCGGGGGAGTAGAGTCATCGGGGAGCGTCACCAAGGGACCGGAGGAGGGGAGCGGGTCGCTGGGAAGTAGTGACACCAAGGGATTGAGAAGGAGTGGAGCAGATTGCCGGGGATGGAGAGCGACAAACGTGGAAGTTGAGTTTAAGTGCATGCGCCTTCGAACAAAAATTGTAGCCTATTTTAAGTTTGGAACGAGCGCCGCCGGCCGCCAGCGCTGAATTTAGTTTCGAGCGCTAAGCGCCTACGCTCATTTGAAGGCTATCGGGTTGCGTAAGATTTTGTCATTAATAAAACGAGTACAGTATATTTAGCTTTTTCGAAAGATTATGATATAAACAAAAATAACTTTCTATATTTAACAAATCTACACTATTTGTCTGTTAGAATATTACATTATATAGTTTTTTTAGTCATGTTATTTTTAAACCAAGATATAAGACTGTCGTTTACTTTTTTAATTTCAACGAATGTTTCGAATATAAAAATTATAACGTAAAATATATGATATTTATTAAGTATCATCTATTTATTTATATTCATAAACAATTTATTTTATTTACTTGAAATGTACGTAAAATTGACAAAGTCCATTATCCATTAATGGAAATATTGAAAACACTTATTATATCCTATAAACTATTATATTATGATTGATATGTCTTGTTTAGAATATTCTTATAATAGAGAAATTCTAAACAATTTTATTTAGAAAAGTTTTAAAATTTAACATTTATTGTAAAATTAATTTAATAATAATTTTTTTTGTTTATAATATAAAAAAATAGGTTTGTCGAATATTCTAATACTCTCATATATAATATATTAAGTAGAAATAATTATTTTATTTTTAAAAGATGAATCATGATCATTTATATTTTAACACATGCTATATATTATGATTAGAATATATGATATTCTTATAACAAAGTCATGTATTTTTGTTGTAAGTACTTATAAGATTTTTATCTTATCATATATGATTATTGCACTATTTATTTTAATTTATAAATAAATTTTGTATCAAACCGTGCAAGGCAGGAGTACTATCCTAGTTATAACTATATATGATTTTATTGGCTTAGAAGTTTCCTTCCTAGTATTTACCACATGTCATCTTAATATTATGCAATATTATTTTAATTTGTGTTCATTTAATTAAGAATATATTATAATATTTAAACTAACATTAATTTATATTGTAAAAATAATTTGAATATTTTCTACCAAATTGAATAACTACGTAAAATTTGTATTTTAGTCAAAATATTAACAAATCAATTAATATATATATATATATATATATATATATTATACCTAATCTATATTTAATAAACATATTAGACTAAAACCTATCAATTAGTTTTTATTAATATAGACTTATTTATAAAAATAAATATAATTTTAGATAAATAACGTGACAATGAACTTACATATTAATTAAATTTATACTCCAATTTAACATAAATAAAATCACATTTCACCCTGAAAATATTTTATCTTACAAATTTGATTCCATCTAAATTAATTTATAAAAATAATATATAGCGTATAATTTTTTCATATATTAAGCTAGTTTCTCAACCAACACAACATCCCTCCCAAGTCCCAATTCCTCCATTGATGCTGCAATTCCTCCATTGATGCTGCAATTCCTCCATAAATCCATAATGCCTGCTAATCCTTCTCACACGCGATCTTCAATGCAAGAATCGTAATCTTCAATGCAACACGTTCCTTAACCAAACTAAAACTGACACAGATCAAACTCACTCACCCCAGCAAGAAACACTCCAAGACTTGAAAATTCAAGAAGAAACGTGTGGAAGCGGATTGTTCAAGCTTTGGAGGCACTCGTCTCGCGTCTGTGAGTATGGCCTCCAGCTCTTCCTCCGCCCGCCCCGTCTTCCTCGGCGTCGAAGTCGGCACCCGCATCGCCTGCGCTGGTTCCTTCTCTTCCTACTCTCTCTATCATTTCTTTGATCAACATTTAAATTAGTCGTCCCGCTCCCTCGATTTCATCGTCATGTTATATACTTCTATTGCTCTCTCCTTTAGCTTGGCGGTTTGCTTCTCTAATTAACTCGTTGTCTTGTTCAATTGGAATAAACTCGAACGCTGTTGTCAATCTTTTCCTCTGAATCAGTAATCGTTTGGATAATCAACTTCGATCACTTCGTTTTAATGTGTTTTTAAATGTCAGTCGAGAAATCAAACCTGATGATACAAGTCTTGTTACATTGCTTGAGCGGTTTGATATCCTTTTTCTGGTTTGGGAAATTAACTTTTAAAGGGTTTGTTGTGACTGGAGAGTTGTGGTCAGCATTAAGGGTTTGATTTGATTGGCTTACGGTACTTTGTGTAGGTGTGTTTGATGAGAATGGGAAGCTCTTGGGGGTTTCTAGTTATCCTATACTTATTTGGGAAGAGGATGATTACGTTGAGGTGAGACAGTTCAGTTTCAACTTCATTTTTTACTTGCATGGATGACGTACTCTTAAGCATGAAATGTTAATTAAAATTATTATTTTGAGTGATTATGAATGGTGACTGAGGGATGAAATATTAATGGTATTGAGATCCATTGATCAAATTTTACTCATGAATGTGATGAGTTTGCTTCCATTAACTGGACCACAATCGTCCACGGACATCTGGCTTTCTGTCGGTGCAGCAGTGAAGGCTGCTTGCTCTCGTGCTGGTGTTGACGGAGAAGACGTAACGGGAATTGGCTTTGCAGCTAAATGTTCCCTGGGTATGTTTTATCATTCTTTCAGTTTAACTTTGCTGATGTATTATGATAGTGGTTATGAATCTATAAAAAATTATGACATTAGCTGCTTGATGCATTTGCTATGCCTTAACGTGAGCTTGAACATCTAAAGCGATAAGGTAATTAATTGATGTTTACAGTTTCTGTGGATGCTGATGGGGAACCGGTTACTGTTTCCCGGAGTGATGAGCCAGTGAGAAATGTTATAGAGTCGATGGATCACAGAGCTGTGAAGCAAGCTGAGAAGATTAATAAATCCAACTCACTGGTGTTGCAGTATTATGGAGGAGCTCTTTCACCTGAGATGGAGCCTCCAAGAGTGTGCACTTTCTCCTTATGCTGTGTTTTTTTTTGGTTTGCTTTCGCTGTATTATGTCTTCAGTTTATGGAGTCTCCAGAAGATTAATAGATTGAACACGACCCTTTGCGAACTAGCAAATACATATTTGCATCTTTAGTGTGCCTTTATTCCATTTTCTGAGCATTATGTTTGGCTGTCATGTGACAATTATTATTCAAATAAAGAAAAATGTCCTGAATTGCAATTCTTAATGTTTTTTCATCGTCTCACTTTGCAGCTTTTATGGGTGAAAGAAAATCTTAAAGAATCTTGGTCGAAGGCATTTCGCTGGATGGACTTAAGTGACTGGTTGTCATATAAGTGAATACTCTTCTCAATTGTTGCATATTGTATTCTTATTTAGCCTATAGTAGCAAGATTTTCATCTGAGTCTTTCTGATTGATATATAGAGCTACCGGTGATGATACAAGGAGTTTGTGCACCGTGGTATGTAAGTGGACCTATCTTGGTCATGCTCACATGGATCAAAGAGGCGAGAAAGAATCTCGAAGTATGGAAGCATGTGGATGGGATGATGAATTTTGGCAGGAGATTGGATTAGGTGATCTTGTTGATGGACATCATGCCAAGATAGGTAAATTTTACTGAGACGTATTTTGGTAGCTTGCAAAACAAACTTCTAAACTGTTATATAAGCAACTGAAATTCAGAGCCACAACATTTGACTTTTATACTTGTCTTGCTCTGCCCTTAATTGATCTAAACAAGTTCATCTGCATTGGTCAACAGGACGAAGTGTAGCTTTCCCTGGTCATCCCTTGGGTTCTGGCTTAACACCAGCTGTTGCAAAGGCAAGATAACTGTACTGAGAACTCAAATTGATTTCCAGTGTTGGTTCTTTGAGGCCCTATAATAATACTCAGTGATCAAGTTTATTGACATGTCTTGTATTTTGATCATTTATAATATTGTCTCTGAATTTGTAGATGCCATGTAAATTCTTCAAGCATTAATGATCAAGATTTGTTCTTGTAGGAACTTGGTTTACGGGAGGGAATTCCATTAGGAACTTCCTTAATTGACGCTCATGCTGCTGTTGTTGGTGTTATGGTAAGTGTGCCCCCATCAGATCTGCGGTCCTATACCTATCATTGCTATAGTGAAGCTTCCGGTGCATTTTCTGTTTCTTTCCACAACGTAAATGTATGTTCAGCTGATGACAAGGAAGCCATTTGCCATCGCATGGTATTGGTCTGTGAACATGCAACGTGTCATATGGTTATATCTAAGAGAAAGCTTTTCATCCCTGGGGTCTGTGGACCCTTTTGGTCTGGTAAGCTTTACAGCGCTCTGTAGCTCATGCCCATGTTATACCATTTGCTAAGTTTTTTCCCCCCCTATATGTCTGGAAATTCAGCTGATGACAAGGAAGCCATTTATGCTTTCTATGAAATTTGGCTGGGAATAGCCACAGGATAGTGTGATCTTTGTCCTACTCCTGATTGTAGGAGAAATCACCGAACTTTTTCACTCTCTAATATGCTTCGCTTTGGAGAAAACATAACTCGCTCTTGTTTATTCCTGATCAAAATAATAAGAAAAATTATAATGGAATATAATGAGGTTACAATGTCATGTCTTTGCAAGAAGGCATAATTGTTTGAGTAAATTTTGAAGGCTGTAAACCAGATTTAGAACATATCCTGTTGTGCATTGTCCGTAAAAGAAAGTTTGAGTTTTTTAGTGTCGTGAGTTTTTTTTTTTCCAAAATGTTATATGATAAATGACAAGAGATATGTCTCTTTGGCTTGTAGCCATGTTACCTGAATACTGGCTTACAGAAAGTGGCCAGAAGGCTACAGGGGCGCTATTGATAAATGTAGTGTTGAATCACATGGGATGTTACAATCTTGCAAAAAAGCCTAGTTCTCATGGTATGCCATCTGTTACTGTCTAGAAATATAATGTCAAATCATTTTAAGATATTTTCTAGTCACGGGTTATCTAATTTTGCAGATGTATCGATGTTCGGTTTTGTGAACGATATATTAGAGGAATTGGCGCAGAAGGAAAATTGCCCGTTCATGTCTGCTTTGACACGGGAATTGCATGTTATTCCCAACTTTTATGGGATTCGGTAAGCAGGTCTTTTGATTTGGTCTTCACTTGCAGGAATACTACATGGAGATGACTATAGTTGAAGAACTTGTGATTTTAAAAAAAAAATTCCCACCTATGGAGCAGGTCTCCTATAGACGATTCAGCAGAAAATTGGATGGTATGTGGTTTGACACCTTCCACAAGTGAAAAACAGCTTGCTCTCCATTATCTTGCCACAATTCAGAGTATTGCATACGGTGTACGTCATCTTGTGGAAAGTTGCAACGCCCATGGTCACCAAGTAAGAGATTAGCCTTTATTTGATTTTCCTAGTCCGTGCTTAATTCAATGAATTGACTTCATCGTGCGTATGATTGTGTTCTTGATTGACAGATTGACACACTTGTTGCATGTGGTTGCCTAGCAAAGAATCCCTTGTACATTCAAGAACACGCAGATATTACTGGTTAGTCTGTCTCTCCCTCTGTCACGCACTCACGCTAATCTACTGCAATCTAGAGTTGGCTAGGCAACATAGCGCGATGTTAGTGCCTATGATTATTAACTGAAGAAACACCACCAGGTTTTGTATAATCTAGTAGCTCGCATATATGCATGTGATATTCCCGGTTAAGAAAGAAAGCTTACGAACATTTAATCGAATCCTCCAGCTTAAGCAACGGGATTAGTAGTCCCACACTTGTTACTGGAAAGTCAGAATGCCGACAAGATGGAAAAAGTCAATAAGTGAAAGACTGACTGGTGGCATTTTATAGGAGACATTATGTTCAGTTTTAACATTAACCTTTTAAATACTTCATGCACATGTTAAAAAATTAAAATGACTGAATTTTCTGTTAATGAGTGGAATAGGATATCCGGTTATACTTCCACGAGAGAGTGATTCTGTGCTCCTGGGTGCTGCCATTCTCGGGGCTGTTGCTGCAAAGAAATATTCAAGCCTACATGAGGCCATGAAGGCGCTCAGCGCAGCTGGATCGGTAGGCTGTAACTGTTTATGTAGATATGGATTATGATAGACCAAAGCTCTTTCATTGCATGCCTGATGTTTTCCTTACCATGCCTGATGTTTTCCTGAGCCTTTAAATCCTTAGCCTTCACCTGATGATCATTTTTATATTCTTGCCTGTCAGTGGAGATTCATCTGAAAATTTTATATTGTAATTTGTAATTCTTAACACTATATATAAAATAATTCTCTTTAGCAGATATTACATTTCCTTCATGACAACCTATGGGTGCTGAAAACTTTAAATCCTTTCAGAAATATTGGTCTGGAGAATCTATACTGACATTCTTCTTTATTGAATAAATCAGGTGATTTATCCGTCCAAAGACCCCAAGGTGAAGAAGTACCATGATGCCAAATATCATATATTCCGAGATCTTTATGAGAAGCAGTTTTCCTATCGTTCAATCATGTCCAAAGCTCTTTCATAGAAGGAATCCCCATTGTATAAATGCAAGAAGGAAAGGTAAAACTCGAACCAACCAGTATCTGTAAGTAATTTTTAGGTCTATTTTCAGATTGCAAGAGGATTTGCTTTTGACAGTTTCTTCACATGAGCTCCTCCTGTCTATAAAAGAAGCTCTTCATCATCCCCTACTTCTCCCATTCAATATCTTTGCGAGCTGTAATCAATGTTCTCCATGGAATAGGATTTTTGTTCTTCTTCTGATCTTGTATGGTTGGACTAGCTTGTACATTTTGGGACATGGTTTATTACCTTGTTATGATTGATACATGTTCAACCTCCATTTATTACCCTTTCTCGTTATCATTGTGGAAGTATGTGGATTTCGGGACATGGTTTATTAGGTATAGTAGTATCATCCGAAGTTTTAGGACTGTTCATCGGTCCAGGACCGGACATAGACCGAAAATGTGTTGGACCGGACATGGACTGAAAGTTCAGGTTCAGGTCTAGACCGGTCATACAAAATTTTAGGGCATAAAGTTATTTATAATTGTACATGCCATCTATAGCAGAGAAGGTTGGACTTTAAATGCTACCACTTGACGCAGTCTCCTTAGAGTATGCACATTGGTGTAATCTTCACGTAATCTTATGTGTCAACTAGGAGAGATACAAAGTTTTTTGCTAGACCCGATACATTTTCATCTTCCACAAGATGAAAAAGGACTATGCAAGATCAAAGTATTAGCCAATTATATGATGCCACGTGGATGAGTTTAGTTGTAAAAATCTTTTAATAACTTTGATCTTGCATAGTATAATTGGCTAATACCCATGTTATATATACTTAAATTACTTTTAGTTATAGTTATATTCTATATAATATAAATTTTTAAGAAAAGTGAGGGATTCTATTGATGTGGGTAAATTTTGGGATATGTTCTTAAATTAATGTGGCAGAAAGAGAAACGTTAAAAGTGAACAATATATGAGTTAAGATTAATCTTATGAATCCTCTAGTGTGGGTACTCTTATGAATTATAGGGAGCTTATAGGGACAAGCTCTTTATATGCTCAAGGAGATGTGTCAAGAGAAGCTGCAGCTAAAAAGCCTAAAATTAACAAAGCGTTTATAAGGTCCTCAAACTACAGCGCAGTTTGTGTTTGGCATACAACACAAAAACTCTAGGATTAGAGTTCACTAGTATTTTTGTAAGGGTTTTCGAAAAACTCTAGTGTTTGTGTTTTAAAGCACTAATGAGTGTTTGGTTTGACTAGAATATACATTAGTGTTTCCAAACTTTAAACATTGACATGTTTCTCCACCTTGCTCTGCTTTTGACCATGGCAAACAAGCAGCTTGTTTGACATTTTTATACTGCTAAATATGAGCTACGAATTTGAATGTTGTTGAAGCAACAAATAGGATTCAATTCTTCTTAATTGCATATGCAAGCTTCACTGATCCAAAAGTCTTCGGGGACGCAATATGTGAACAATTCCTCAGGCAATTGAAAAACGAAAACCTTCTGCAATGGATGCAATTGAAAAATGGACACCTTCGACCATGAATTTCTTCATTTCCACTGTTACTAAATCGACTTTAGCGAATATGGAAACTTCGGCCAATGGCTTTGTAATTGAAAAACCGTACAAATTAAAAAAAAACCCAATTCAATTAGATATTCTAATCCCTCTTTCTCCCTCCACTGCTCAATGGACTTTCGAAGGCCTGGTTAAGAGCCTCGCAATTAAAGAACAGGATTGTCCAAACGATTACTGATTCAGAGGAAAAGATTGACAACAGCGTTCGATTTTATTCCAATTGAACAAGACAACGTGTTATTAGAGAAGCAAACCGGCAAGTTAAGGAGAGAGCAACAGAAGTATATCACATGACGATGAAATCGAAGGACCGGGACGACTAATTTGAATGTTGATCAAAAAATGATAGAAATAGTAGAAAGAGGAAAAGATTGACAACAGCGTTCAAGCAATGTAACAAGACTTGTATAATCAGGTTTGATTTCTCGACTGACATTTAATAACACATAAAATCGAAGGAGAGAGCAACAGGACGAAGTGTAGGGAGAAAGAGGGATTAGAATATTCTAATCCCTCTACCCTTAATTGATCTAAACAAGTTCATCTGCATCGGTCAACAGGACGAAGTGTAGCTTTCCCTGGGCATCCTTTGGGTTCTGGCTTAACACCAGCTGTTGCAAAGGCAAGATAACTGTACTGAGAACTCAAATCGATTTCATAGTGTTGGTTCATAATAATACTTAGTGATCAAGTTTATTGACTTGTCTTGTATTTTTATCATTTGTAACATTGTCTATGAATTTGTAGATGCCATGTGAATTCTTGAAGCATTAAAGAACAGGATTTGTGCTTGTAGGAACTTGGTTTACGGGAGGGAACTCCAGTAGGAACTTCCTTAATTGATCTTCATGCTGGTGGTGTTGGTGTTATGGAAAGTGCGCTTTTGTCAGATCTTCAAGTTCAAAGTATGGGTCTTATACCTATTATTGCTATTGTGAAGATTCCGGTGCATTTTGTGTTTCTCACCAAAAAGTAAATGTATGTTCAGCTGATGACAAGGAAGCCATTTGCCATCGCATGGTATTGGTCTGTGGACATTCAACGTGTCAAATGGCTATATCTAAGAGCAAGCTTTTCATCCCTGGGGTTGAGGGACCGTTTTGGCCTGGTAAGCTTTACAGCTCTGTGTAGTTCATGTCCTATTTGTCTGTGGAAATTCACCTGATGACAAGGAAGCCATTTATGCTTTCCTTGAAAATTGTCTGGGAATAGCCAGAAATTACCAAACTTTTTCACTCTCTAATATCTTCGCTTTGGAAAAAACTTAACTCGCTCTTGTTTTTCCTGATCAAAATAATAAGAAAAGGTATAATGGAATATAATGAAGTTACAATGTCATGTCGTTGCAAGAAGGCTTAATTGTTTGAGTAAATTGTGAAGGCTGTAAACCAGGATTAAAACAATATCCTTTACATTCTCCGTACAAGAAAGTTTGAGCTATTTATAATGTAATATGATAAATGAAAAGAGATATTTCTCTTTGGCTTGTAGCCATGGTACCTGAATACTGGCTTACAGAAGGTGGCGAGAAGTCTACAGGGTTGGTATTGATTGATGTAATTAAGAATCACATGGCATCTTACCATCTTGCAGAAAAGTCTGGTTCTCGTGGTATGCCATCTGTTACTGTCTAGAAATATTATGTCAAATCATTTAAGATATTTTCTAGTCACAGACTCATGGGTCATCTAATTTTTCAGATATATCGATGTTCGCTTATGTAAACAAGATATTAGAGGAATTGGCGCAGGAGGGAAAGTGTCCGTTCATGTCTGCATTGACACAGGAATTGCATGTTTTTCCCAACTTTAATGAGATTCGGTAAGCAGGTCTTTTGATTTGGTCTTCACTTGCAGGAATACTATATCGAGATGACTATAGTTGAAGAACTTGTGATTTTTTTCCCCCTATGGAGCAGGTCTTCTACAGTTGGTTCACCAGAAAAACAGCTTGCTCTCCAATATCTTACCACAATTCAGGGTATTGCATACTGTACACGTCATTTTGTGGAAAGTTGCAACGCCCATGGTCACAAAGTAAGAGATTAACCTTTCTGTAATGTCTCTTTAGATTGGTTGCCTCCTCCCAAACCCAAGATTCCAGAATATTGGGCTGAGAGTTTCTAGAGATGGGGGTGGGTCTTACTCGTCAGTTTATTTGACTTCATCGTGCGTATGATTGTGTTCTTAATTGACAGATTGACACACTTGTTGCATTTGGTTGCCTAACAAATGACCGCTTGTACATTCAAGAACATGCAGATATTACTGGTTAGTCTGTCACGCACTCACGCTAGTCTACTGTAATCTAGGGTTGGCTCGCATATAGTCATGTGATATAGGAGACATTATGTTCAGATTTAACCTTAACCTTCAAAGTACTTCATGCACATGTTAAATACTTAAAATGACTTATTGTTCTCTTTATGAATCCAATAGGATATCCAATTATACTTCCTCGAGAAAGTGAACCTGTGCTCCTGGGTGCCGCCATTCTTGGGGCTGTTGCTGCAAAGAAATATTCAAGCCTACATGAGGCCATGAAGGCGCTCTCCACAGGTGGACAGGTAGGCTATGTTGTTTATGTATCCTTCATGACATCTATGGGTGCTGAACACTTTAAATCCTTTCAGAAATATTGTTATCTGGATAATCTATACTGACATTCTTCTTTATTAAATAAATCAAGTGATATATCCATCCAAAGACCCCAAGGTGAAGAAATACCATGATGCCAAATATGGTATATTCCGAGATCTTTATGAGAAGCAGTTCCTATAGATCAATCATGTCCGAAGCTCTTTCATAGAAGGAATCCCCAGTGTATAAATGCAAGAAGGAAAAGTAAAACTCGAACCAACCGGTATCTGAAAGTAAATTTTAGGTCTATTTTCAGATTGCAAGAGGATTTTACTTTGACAGTTTCTTCACATGAGCACCTCTTGTCCATAAAAGAAGCTCCTCATCATTCCCTAATTCTCTCATTCAATATCTCTGCGAGCTGCAATCAGTTTTCCTTAGAATGGGATTAATGTTCTTCCTCTGATCTTGTATGCTTGGACTAGCTTGTACATTTTGGCACATGGTTCATTACGTACCTTGTTATGACTGATAAAATGTCAAGCTGCACTTTATTACCCTTGGAAAAGTATGTGGATTTTGGGACATGGTTGGACTAGTTAAATCTCTTTAGACTTTATTCAACACGTACAATAATTGTAAAACACTTAGATATGTTGTTCATAGTGTATTTTGCACGAATGAACAACTATCGTGTTATAGCTGACGAATGTACCCCTTAGGCCCTTACATTATAACACTACACGACGATCGTGTTATTCAACATGAACACGGTCGCGCTCGCACTTTTTCATGACACTCGTGCTCGTTTCATCCATAATTTACCACCTCATACGGTGTATTTTGCACGAATGAAATATTTTAGTTTTAATTTGACAGAGTTGAGTTTACTTTTCATCAAATTTCAAATCTTCAATAATACATTTATTTATCAACGAAATAATATTGTCGAGAATGCGACTAATTACTACTCTCAGTATTGAACAATACATAAATACTGAGACAATACGTGAATAGAGCTTGTGGACAAGAAATGTGCTATCCAATTCAATCAAAATTCATTGTTATCGTTGATGGTCTACAATCAATAATCCACATAGAATTGTTTTTGCTTCTTTGTTAGCTCCGCATGAACCAACATTAACCCTAGCTTAATGAGAAGTGGATTGCATCTCCGATGTGTGTCGAAGAAAGACTCTTGTGTTCGGTGGATCTAAAAAGGTTAGTTACTGAATTCACCTTAATATATTGAGTCGGTATACAATCTTAATAACTAGACTTGCGTTCTCGGTGGATCTAAAATTAATCAATTAGTTATTGAAGATTTGAATTAGTAACAAAAGCCGGTTTATAAATATTTTATCCAATACACTTTATAATTAGTACCCGATTGGTTGGAGGGGTGAAATAGAAACGGAACAAAATCGGATAAGAGAAAGGAAAGAAAATGGAAATGGTGAAATTACTCTAATGTGTTAAAGGGACCTCTAAATTATTTTTTATTTTTTATTTTTATTAATTCGGAATTATTTCGTTACCTGGTTCTTATAGCTTCCAAACGAGTCCTAGTATATTAAGTTAATTACATGAATTTGAAAAAAAAAATTGTGATGAAAATTCGTCGTTGGGCTCAAGACTTGAAATTCAAGAAGAAACGTGTGGAAGTGGATTGTTTAAGCTTTGAAGGCAGTCGTCTCGCGTCTGTGAGTATGGCTTCCAACTCTTCCTCCGCCCGCCCCGTCTTCCTCGGCGTCGACGTCGGCACCGGCAGCGCCCGCGCTGGTTCCTTCTCTTCCTACTTTCTCTCTCATTTCTTTGATCAACATTCAAATTAGTCGTTCCGGTTCCTCGATTTCATCGTCATGTGATATACTTCTATTGCTCTCTCCTTAACTTGCCGGTTTGCTTCTCTAATTAACACGTTGTTCAATTGGATTACAATCGAATGCTGTTGTCAATATTTTCCTCTGAATCGGTAATCGTTTGAATAATCAACTTCGATCACTTCGTTTTTATGTGTTTAAATGTCAGACGAGAAATCAAACCTGATTATACAATTCTTGTAACATTGCCTGAACAGTTTGATGACCATTTTCTTGTTAGGGAAATTAACTTTTGACTGGAGAGTTGTGGTCAGCATTAAGGGTTTGATTTGATTGGCTTATGATACTCTGTGTAGGTGTGTTTGATGAGAATGGGAAGCTCTTGGGGTCTTCTAGTAGTCCTATACAGATTTGGAAAGAGGGTGATTGCATTGAGGTGAGACAGTTAAGGTTCAACTTCATTTTTTCCTTGCAAATTGATGACGTACTCTTAAGCATGAAATGTTAATTAAAAGTATTATTTTGAATGATTATGAATGGTGACTGAATCCTATTGAGATCGATTGATCAAACTTTACTCATGAATGTGCTGAGTTTGCTTCCTTTAATTGGACCAGCAATCATCCACGGACATCTGGCTTGCTGTCTGTGCAGCAGTAAGGTCTGCTTGCTCTCTTGCTGATGTTGACGGAGAAGACGTAACAGGAATTGGCTTTGCAGCTACATGTTCTCTGGGTGTGTTTTGCCATTCTATCAGTTTAACATTGCTGGTGTATAATGGATAACGGTTATTGATTTCTACAAGATTATCACATTAGCTGCTTGATGCAATCGCAATGCCTTAGAGCGAGCTTTAAAATCTAAAATTGACAAGGTAATTAATTGTTGTCTGCAGTTGCTGTGGATGCTGATGGATCCCCCGTTACCGTTTCCTGGAGTGGTGATCCAAGGAGAAATATTATAGTGTGGATGGATCACAGAGCTGTGAAGCAAGCTGAGAAGATTAATTCATCCAACTCGCCGGTATTGCAGTATTGTGGAGGAGCTCTTTCACCTGAGATGGAGCCTCCAAAAGTGTGCATTTTCTCCTTATGCTGAGTATTTATTTGCTTTCACTATATTACGGCTTCAGTTTATGGGAACACAACCCTTTGAAACTAACAAATACATCTTTGCAGCTTTTGTGTGCCTTTATATTATTTTCTGATTTGGCTGTCATGTGACAGTTATTATTGAAATAAAAATGTCCTGAATTGCAATTCATTAGTATTTTTCCATCGTCTCACTTACTTTGCAGCTTTTATGGGTGAAAGAAAATCTTAAAGAGTCTTGGTCGATGGCATTTCGCTGGATGGACTTAAGTGACTGGTTGTCATATAAGTGAGTACTCTTTTAATTGTTACATATTGTATTTCTTATTTAGCCTATATTACCAAGATTTTCATATGAGTGTTTCTGATTGATATACCTAGAGCTACCGGTGATGATACAAGGAGTTTGTGCACCACGGTGTGTAAGTGGACCTATCTTGGTCATGCTCACATGGATCAAATAAGCGAGAAAGAATCTCGAAGTATGGAAGCATGTGGATGGGATGATGAATTTTGGCAGGAGATTGGATTGGGTGATCTTGTTGATGGACATCATGCCAAGATAGGTAAATTTTACCGAGACATTTTTTAGTAGCTTTTATAATAAACTTCTAAACTGTTATATAAGCAACTGAATATGAGAGCCCTAACATTTGACTTTTATACATGTCTTTCTCTTCCCTTAATTGATTTAAACAAGTTCATCTGCATTGGTCAACAGGACGAAGTGTAGCTTTTCCTGGGCATCCCTTGGGTTCTGGCTTAACACCAGCTGTTGCAAAGGCAAGATAGTTGTACTGAGAACTCAATTTGATTTCCCATGTTGGTTCTTTGAGGCCCTATACCAGTTTATTGACATGTCTTGTATTTTGATCATTTAGAACATTGTCTCTAAATTCATAGGTGAATTGTTCAAGCACTAATGAACAAGATTTTTTCTTGTAGGAACTTGGTTTACGGGTGGGGACCCCAGTAGGAACTTCCTTAATTGATGCTCATGCTGGGGGTGTTGGTGTCATGGAAAGTGCGCCCCCATCAGATCTTCAAGTTCAAGGTACAGGTCCTCTATCATTGCTATAGTGAAGCTTCCAGTGCATTTTCTGTTTCTCACCACAAAGTCGATGTATGTTCAGCTGATGACAAGGAAGCCATTTGCCATCGCATGGTTTTGGTCTGTGGAACTTCAACGTGTCATATGGCTATATCTAAGAGCAAGCTTTTCATCCCTGGGATCTGGGGACCTTTTTGGTCTGGTAAGCTTTACAGCACTATGTAGCTCATGTCCATGTTATACCATTTGTTAAGATGTTACTGCTTTATGCTCTCCATGAAATTTGGCTGGGAATAGCCACAGGATAGTGCGATCTTTGTCCTACTCCAGGTTGTAGGGAAAATTACCAAACTTTTTCACACTTAACATGCTTCGCTTTAGAGAAAATATAACTCTTGTTTTTTCCTGACCAAAATAATGAGAAAATTATAATTGAATATGATGAAGTTACAATGTCATGTCTTTGCAAGAAGGCGTGATTCTTTGAGTCGTTATGAAGGCTATAAACCAGGATTATATCATGTCCTGTTTTGCATTCTCCGTAAAAGAAAGTTTGAGCTATTTTTAGTGTCGTCAGAGTTTTTTTTTCAAAATGTAGTTGCTGCTATATCGTAATCTGATAAATGACAATAGCTATTTCTCTTTGGCTTGTAGCCATGGTACCTGAATACTGGCTTACAGAAGGTGGGCAGAGTGCTACAGGGGCGCTATTGGATTATGTAATTGAGAATCACTTGGCATCTCACCATCTTGCAAACAAGGCTGCTTCTCGTGGTATGTCATCTGTTACTCTACAAATATCATATTAAATCAGTTCCAAGATATTTTCTTCTAACGGGCCATCTAATTTTGCAGGTACATCGGTGTTCGCTCTTTTAAACAAGATATTAGAGGAAATGGTGCAGGAGCGAAATTCCCCATTCATGTCTGCTTTGACACAGGAATTGCATGTTCTTCCTGACTACCATGGGAATAGGTAAGCAGGTCTATTGATTTGGTCTTCACTTGCATGAATAGTACATGGAGATGACTATATTTGAAGAACTTGTGATTTTTTTTTCCTGTGGAGCAGGTCTCCTATTGCTGATCCAACATCAAAAGGGGTGGTATTTGGTTTGACACTGGACACAAGTGAAAAACAGCTTGCTCTCCAGTATCTTGCCACAATTCAGGGTATTGCATATGGTACACGTCATCTTGTGGAACATTGCAACACCCATGGTCACAAAGTAAGAGATTAGTAGCCCTTCTGTATTGTTGTCTGTTTGAGCTAAATCGCATGTGTTAAGATTGGCTGCATACTTCTCTACATAAAAAATATAATCCAAAACCTTATACAACCCCCTCCTCCCAAAGCCAAAATTCCAGAATATTGGGCTGGGACTTTCTACTCTTCTCTCGATTCTCTTTTGCTGGGTTGTTTTTTTTTCTATAGATGGGTGTGGGTCTCTTACTCATCAATCTATTTGAATTTCCTAGTCCGTGCTTCAGTGAATTGACTTCATCATGCTTATGATTGTGATCTTGATTGACAGATTGACACACTTCTTGCATGTGGTGGCCTAGCAAAGAATCCTTTGTACATTCAAGAACATGCAGATATTACTGGTTAGTCTGTCTCTCCCTCTGTCATGCTACCGCAATCTAGGGTTGTTAACAGAAGAAACACCACCGGGTTTTTGGATAATCTAGTAGCTCGCATATATTTATGTGATATTGGTGGCATTTTATAGGAGACATTATGTTCAGAATTAACCTTTAACTTCTAAAATACTTCATGGACATGTTCAAAAATTAAAATGACTGAATTTTTTTTTTTTATAAATAAAATAGGGTATCCGGTTATACTTCCCCGAGAAAGTGAATCTGTGCTCCTGGGTGCTGCCATTCTTGGGGCTGTTGCTGCAAAGAAATATTCAAGCCTACATGAGGCCATGAAGGCACTCAGTGCAGCTGGACAGGTAGGCTATGCTGTTTCTGTAGATATGGATTATGATAGACCAAAGTGTGTGATCTTTTCCCCCTGCTAAAGTTAACAATTTACTCTGATATTTTACAACCCCTCCTAATTTTACAACAGTTAAGTAGCATGCCTGATGTTTTCCTTGGCCTTCACCAGACGATCATTTTTATTTCTTGCCTGTTGGTGGAGATTCATCTGAAAAATTGATATTGTAAATTGTATTTCTTAAAACTATATATAAAATTATTCTCTTGAGCAGATATTACGATTCCTTCATGACAACCTATGGGTGCTGAACACTTTGAATCCTTTCAGAAATATTGTTGTCTGGATGATCTATACTGACATTCTTCTTTATTAAATAAATCAGGTGATTTATCCGTCCAAAGATCCCAAGGTGAAGAAATACCATGATGCCAAATATGGTATATTCCGAGATCTTTATGAAATTCAGTTGTCCTATCGTTCAATCATGTCCAAAGCTCTATCATAGAAGGAATCCCCATGTATAAATGCAAGAAGGAAAGGCAAAACTCAAACCAACTGGTATCTGAAAGTCATTTTTAGGTGTAGTTTCAGATTGATCACAATACAAGACATGTCTTTCAATATCTCTGCGAGCTGCAATCAGTTTTCCTTGGAATGGGATTTTTGTTCTTCCTCTGATCTTGTATGGCTGGACTAGCTTGTACATTTTGGGACATGGGTCATTAGCTTGTTATGATTCTTAAAATTAAATGCGCCTCCGCCATTCAATATCCGAGTCCGTCTTCCAGTCGCACTACAAATTAAATGCGTCTCTGGGAAGCGCTGCATATGTGTTCCACAAGCTCAACGGGAATGCTCCATATGCTACAACTTGTTAAAATGTTACAACTTGTCAAAATTTGGGCGTTAAATTCGCTTTTGAGTGCACCATATATGCGCCTCCGTGCTCAATGGGAATGTGTCTCCCAAGCTCAATGAGAATGTGTGCCATATGCCAGATTCGTCAAAATTCGAACGTTGAAGTAATGGTTATAATTTTGCGGGAAGCATTATCTATGATTTTCAGGTACACAGACTCACTCGCAGTGTGGAGGCAGATGGTGGTGCACTTCTGATCCGCCTTTATAGTTTACTCGGTGTGATTGTTTCGTAATAAATTGTTGGTGTGAATAAACTCATTTAGATATATCTTAGAGCATTTTAATAAAAGAATAATTGTGGGTATAGTTGTATGTTTGTATTTGTCTATCTTATTTAATAACTAAGCATGTAATGATAATTTAGTTTTGGAGGTGTGATTAAACCGTAGCGGGTTAGCAGAGATATGGAGTGGTTACGAAAAGATACACATGAAGCAGCCAAATACAAGACTATATACCTAACTGCTGTACTGTTCTATATAACACTCTTTTTTCCCGGTCCCCCTCATTGAAGAAACTTCCCTATAGTTTCATACCTCACTTCATTCGTTGACTTCTATTTATATATATATATATATGATTAATCTCTTATGGATCTTTAAGTCAAAAATGAGATGAGGGTGCGATTAGTCAAAAATTAACCCATTTAACCATGTACAATGTTGATAGTTAACTCCCTCATTGGTCTCTTAATGTTTTTAAACATCTTTTTGTTATATATATATATGTATATATATATTGAATATATACGTTTTTGATAAATAGTTTTTTATAAATATTTTTATTATAAATAGTTACATCTCACAAAATGTGCATTTTGTTTTTAAAAATTATTTATTTTCTTTCATTATAACTATAAGAGAAGAATATTTTTTTATTATTTTTATTACAAGTTTAAATTCATATATATTAATCTTAATTTTAACCTTTGATTTAATCCAAGGGTATAGATTGAATCAACCTTATATTTATCTAAAATTTCATAAAGTTGATTATATTTTTTTTCATGAAGTTGATTCTCTAATTTTATGTAAATCCAACCTTCTTTTTTTTTTTTGTATAAATGAATAGTATGGATTCTTAGAGGTTGTTCGGCAAGGCTTTTTGAGGAGCTTTGTTTTTAGATTTATCAATTTTGAAATATGATTGGTGTTCGGTATGTCAAACTTATGTTCAAACTTTAGCTTTTTCAGAAGCTTTTCTGTGAGATTTTAAAATCTTTATCCAGATAGCTTTCAAGCTTTCTTTGTAAATTATCCTTTTTTTTACAACTTTGCCTTTATTAAAGGTAATCGTTTTATTTTATTATTAATTAATGTATACCTTTTAGGTAATAAGTGTAATTGAGCTTAATAAGGGTAAGGGTTGAATGCACAATTCATATTTATCTAAAATAAGTTGATGTTTGGGGGAAATTAATATACAATATTGGAGCCTTTATTATTATTTTTTTGCTAATTAGTTGAATACCTAACACAAATTATTCTTGGAACCTTGTGATTACGTATTTGTGCTAAAGTCAAATATTTTTAATCTTCTCCATTAATTCCTTATCCATTTATATGCGACTAATTAAGGTACATAGTTAACTTAAAATTATAATTACTTGTTATAATTCGTAGGCTTACGCTGCATGAATGCATCCTTGAACCGTAGTTAATTACCCATCAAAATTAGTAAATTACATTCTTAATCAAGTCAACAATAGTTTTCTTTCTTATAATAAAATATGATTATATTTAACGACTTAGCGTAATGGGTTTGTTGCAGAAAACATTGAAAATGTAAAAAAAATTACAAAACAATTTGACTTTTCTTTTCTAGGTTGACAATTGAAACCACCCAAGAAGAGATTACGACAGCGATTAGTTCAGCAACTACGTACCTTTTTATAATCTTAATCGCATTTTAATATCCTAAAGTTTTTACGTAAAATTATAAAGTGCATGGCTTGACAATGATGTATATATAATAATAATAATTTTACACGTATAAAATTCGGAAGAATCCGATTCTAGTATGTAGTATATAAAATAGTTATCTTATTGTCGATTGGTTAAGGAAATCTCGGTGAACTTTTGTGTTGGATTTGAGTATAACGTGTACACGTGCGCTTGTATACACTTATACACACAACTCCCGATTTGCGGTTTGATGGATTTTGTCATGATATCAAAGCGGTTATCCTCTTATCAACACGTTGATCCTAACATGTGGGCTAGCTAGCTAGCTATAAAGAGAATGAGATGTTAGATTCATTTGTCCAATCCAGTGTCAACTAGGTTTATACCTAGTATATAAGATCGGTGGCTACTCATCATATTGTCAAGCTTATGTGTTGAGTTTTCACATGACATGCATGCATACAAGTGTCGATCTAGTGTCAACTAGGTTTAGAGTTGTAAGTCTCTAATCGGCACGCCGATCCTAACATGTGGGCCGGGTAACTATATAGAAAATCAAATGCTAGACCGTTTGTCCAAGTGTCGATTAGGTTTGAACCTGTGTATAAGGTAGGTGGACTATTTCGCCTATTGTCGAGCTTATGGGTTGAGTTTTGGTCTTACATACATGTACACTCGTATGCACAAAATCCAAGCTTATGTGTTGAGTTATGTGTTGAACTTAAACACATGTACATTAGTATGCACACGACCAGTGCCTACTTTATTAGATGTGCGTTCTTATACACACGATCGGTACATACTTTATCAAATGCAGTATACGATTAATAAAGAAATATTGCAGCATTATTGTACGTACCATAAACAAGATTAATTAAAACCCAAGAAATGATTGGATCATTGAAGATATACAGCAACATAAGCTAGGCTTTCTTGGGCATTTACTGTTTGTTTGTGAGTTCGACATGGCATCTATGTCAACTACTGTGACGAATAAGAGGCCTTTTTACTTGGATAATTTAGATTTCTTTTCGTCAACAAAGTTTGAATGCCAAGTGGCAAGATGTTTGCTAATATAATTTTATTTTCTACTAGAATATTTGTATTAATGTAATCAAGATGTATTATATGTATTTGACATTGGATATGAAGCTAGATGATATTTCAATATTATATATATAGGGGTAGTATTAAGTAAAAATGTATTTACGTGTAAGGAGTAGAAACCTATTATATAGATGAAAGTTCTAAATTTCAGACTAAATATAGAATAGTTTTATAAAATATTATAGCAATTAATAACATACATTTTTTATCAATAGAATATTTCAAATTATGTCAAAAAAATACAAACACAAAATCATATTTTGTCCATAATACACAAACTACGTTCAAAATAGACATATTAAACGAATTAACTACACATTTCGATCTGAATACAATTATTTCGATTGAAATTTAGACAACTTACAACAATAGTAGAAACTTAATTTTCCTAAAATACATATATTACGCTCGAAATAACATATTAAACGAATTAACTACACATTTCGATCGGAATACAAGCATTTCGATCGAAATCCAAACAACTCACAACAATTGTAGAATCATATTTTGCCTAAAGAACTTATATTATTCTCGAAATAGACATATTAAACGAATTAACTACACATTCCGATCGGAATACAAGTATTTCAATCGAAATTCAAACAACCCACAACAGTAGTAGAAACATATTTTGCCCAAAATACACATATTACACTCGAACGGACCGGGACCGGACCGGCTTTGGACCGGTTCGTACCGGAATTTGACATTCTTGTAATTTTTCCAAATTTCCAAATTTTCAATTCTCGTCAGTCCGAGATCAATCGGCAAGACTCTGATGCCGAGATCTATCGGAAAGATCTCGACTGAGACCTATTGGCGAGACTCGAGATCTATCGACGAGACTCGAGATCTATCGACGACTGCCGGAGCGCAGACGCCGAGATCTATCGGCATTCGGCCCGAGACGCCGAGGCCCGAGATCTCGACTGTGAGTGTGCGAGAGCAGCGAGACGTCGAGTGACGACAATGGTCGTGGACCGTGGACGAAGGAACGGAAGGATAGAGACTAGAGTAGTATTGTAGTAGACAAGGACTTACCGGGGTCAGGGGTTTGGGGTATGGACGCCGGAAGGATTCTGGAAGAGAGAAGCCGAGACGGCCGAGACTCGAAGAGCTGTGCGAGACGGCCGAGACTCGAAGAGAGAAACGTGAAAATGGTGAAATGTCGAAGAGAGAAGCCGAGAGAGGAGGCTGCTGCGAGCCTGCGAGCGGCTGCTGAAAGTAACGGACCTGAAGCAAAATCGATTCCTCCTAACCCTAAAACGCAAAGCCTCAGACAATAATAAAAAAATTTTTAAAATAAATAAAATAAAACCGGTCCAACCCCGGTCCACCATTTTTTTCCGGTCCTGGACCGGGACCGGAAATTTCCGAAAATATGGACCGGAACCGGTCCGGTCCGGTCCAGTCTGGTTTTCCGGTCCGGTTCCTTTTTACACAGCCCTAATATCAACCCTCACATGTTAGAGTTCTCAAACCCAGGGCCGTCCAATGGGGTGTTCAAAAGCCCAATGGAACAGGGCCTCACAATTTTTAGGGCCCCATATATATATTAAGTTGATATAAAAGTTTATTATCACTTGCTTGCCACAATGGTTATAAGAAGGGTTCTATTTAGAGGTTTTTTTGGAGTGCAGGGTTCAAACCCCACCCCTTCCATTTTTTATTATTCTATCTTTTTTCACTTTTATTTTTACGTTTTTTTACATGTCTTATTTTCTATTTTTAATTTAATTTTGCTTCAATAGATTTGTTAACAGTTTTTTTTCTAGTTTTAAATAAGTACTTTCTATATATTTTTAAAATTCAAAACACAATACATATAATTACAAATACACATTATTATCATCAATTTATTATTTTAGTTAATAATTTTATTTTTTTTATTATAATTAATTTTATTTTATAATAAATATTTATATTATTTACAATATTTGTGGTATCGTAAAAATAAAAATATAATTATTGCTAAATAATTAATAATTCTATAATCAATAAACTTATAAATCGTAAATAAAATTTAAATCTTAGCACAGGGCCTCCAATGTTCATTGGACGGCCCTACTCAAACCCGAACATTATCAAAAAATGATTGTTTTACCGCAAATTATTTAATATTTATTTTCATAAACATAAACATCTATGTACCGTGAAAAAAGGAATTGTCCTAACATTGGTTGTAAACATCTCATGAAAATCCGTTAATATGTGCATATGTTATCAAGATTGATCTGCACGCACGCGCAATATGTGCATGAACATGTTTCCGTGAAATTTTCTTGATAGTTAGATATATGTTATATGGCTCACTGCTCACATCAATAATAAATAAACCGCATGCCTAATATATAAATTCGATAAGTAGGTTACTCCGTCTATTGTCAATTGATATTATGATAGATTCTCACTGAGCTTGTATGTTGAATTCTAAATGCAAAGAAACCCCCAAGTTAAACTGTCGACAAAATTTCGTAGTTCAGAAATGTTTTGACGGATTAGTTTAAAACAACCTTGAGAATTATTGGTGATTTAGCAAAGTACTTAACATTATGTATATGATCGTTTGGTATTCTAATTCATGGGTCCAAGTTAAACATCAATCATTTGGTTGCATATATGCTTAGTTAATTAAACCGCATGCTTATCTTGTATATGAAGAAGACAATATCCTTACCGGCTCCCACCTTTAAATCCTTTCAAGGTTGGTCTTTGCTCATAATATGCAAGAGATTCTATGGAAGAGAAGGACAAACACAAGGAGTTTGCTTCTTTCTAAATATCTCAACACTTTAAGGTATTACTTCATTTTTTTTGTTCATGAACATGCATAAGATAATTACAACATGAGAAGCAAAAGATAATGAATCTAGTATATAAGTTTCATGACTAATTTTTTTATTGTTAATTGATTTTATATGAAACCTCATCAGATTTATATAAGTTTAATGTGCGAAACCTTAAATTATATATGACGGGAAAAAAAAGAAGAGATATGCTCATAATAAATAAAAGGACAAATCTTATATTCTAAACTTTATAGAAATTTTTTTAGTTTGTATATATATATCCCTAATCTTACTTTTTTGGAAATGGGATATCAAGAGGCCCGAAATATGTTAAATAAAATAAAATAAAATAATATTTTGTACAACTCATCATTATTGATTTATTATACTAAGAAATATAATAAAATCAAGGTGTACGTTTCACACAACGAAAACGAATTAGAGTGGGATATGCATTGTAACTAAGTTTATTTTATTTTGGAAACTCGTAGTATCTAATATAAAAGAGAACGAAAATTCAACAAACAAGAAGAAAAATAACATACGAATTTATAGTGATTCACCAATATTGACTACGTCCACCTAAAGATATTTTATTGATGAATTTCGGATTACGAATGAGACTAGACCTTTAAAGTTATGGTTTAGTGATCGATAAAATATATAGAGCATCGAAACCTAAAGATTATACTTGACGTCCGAGCATCAAACTATGCCAAAACAATAGAGGATCAAACGCATGTTAAATGGTCCAAACTACGTGAATACCAATATCATTTGCTTCGGGGTGTCTCCACCCCAGACGCCAGACGAGGGTCCAGACTCGCTGACTTGATGGTATTTCAAAATTTTCTTATCTTTTTTTTTCAAATTTCTTGCAAATAATTGGATGTTATTTGCAATCTGGGCAATTGGTTTGACAACATGTTTATAGACTTTTAGTAATGAATTTGAGATTCATTGCTCTTAATTTTTGCTTTACATTTATTGTGTGATAATATAAATAAATTGCAAGTGCAAGACCCTTTGGTTGGTCATAAAGAGCTGCAATAGTGTTCTTGCCCTACCTCCAAACATTGCACAAGAAAGTATACCCAATTCACTAAAAAAAACAACAAATTAAGATTCATAAATGGTTAATTTTCTCATAGACAATCTTAAATTCATAACATGGCTTCAATTATATCATATTTGCGTACGTAGGTATCACGGCAAGTTAAATATAAATTCAGTAATCACGCCATTTTTTTTTTACTATAATGGTAAATTAGTTAGTTATTGTAGAAGAGATTACTTGATTGAACATTTCAACTGAGATTAACGACAGACTTAAGTACTCCTTCCATGAAGCATCCACTAATGATAAATTTAATTAAGCTATAGCTAGATAGCTAATTACATATGTTCCTCGCACATCAACAAAATAAGGTCTAAGTTAGAACTTGATTTTGAACACTGTATATTAAACTTTTTCTATTCATTAAGTTTTCCAGACCTCCAATCGGGCAGGTCAGGAGGTTTCGGGTCGGTTATATCGGTTTTGAGTTTATTACTTAGGGTTATATTTTACTTGTTTACTTTAAGTTCTCTTGTCATTTTCGTATTATTCCTTGTTTTCATATAATCGAGTTTCATCTTTTTGGGTTTGGATCGAATCGGATCGGATTGCTTTTTTTAGTTCGGTGATTATCAATAGCTATATTGGAACTCGGAAGCTATGCAATTATGTATGTCACAAAGATTTCTTTTTAAATTAACTATATCCTTAAAATTGTTACCTAACTAGCTAGATATGTAATCATAAAATGTAATTCAAAGTTAACTAATCCAATGAAAGGGAAGCTAGTTTGCTGTAGTCGAAAGAAAACCCTAATCGTACGGCGATAAATTGAAAAAGTTAAAATTAAAAAAGGTTTGAATAGGGGAGGCAAAGTGAAACACATTTTGTCCATTATTTATTTTTTCAACCTATAAAAGCATGGTCTTCTCCCATTGCAAATTCATACCCAAGTGATCTCATCACAACAAAAATACTTTCCTCTTTCACAAACCCTTTCTCTTACATCATCTCCTTTCCAAATCGACGAAGAACGAAAACACCGGGAAAAAAATGGGTAGAGCACCCTGCTGTGACAAGGCAAATGTGAAGAAAGGACCATGGTCACCTGAAGAAGATGAGAAGCTCAAAGCTTACATTGATAAGTATGGTACTGGTGGCAATTGGATTGCTCTTCCTCAGAAAGTCGGTATGTTAATCCAACCGAATTAGAGTTTTTATTACATTAATCAATGTTATTCTATATGGGTTTCTTGATTTCTGCTGATTTTGATAGGGCTTAAGAGATGTGGAAAGAGTTGCAGGCTGAGATGGTTGAATTACTTGAGACCCAATATCAAACATGGAGATTTTACTGAAGAAGAAGACAATACTATAATTAGTCTCTATATCAGCATAGGAAGCAGGTAATTAACTAATCTATTTATGATCTTAATTGTTCGGCTCGTATTTCTAGGGTTAGCTAGCTTGTAAATTAAGATAGAACAAGAAGAACTGTACAAATTTGGCTAATGAGAAAGAATCTCTCTGTGATTTTAAAAAAAAATTCATCAGTAGTTAGTCATACATCGGTAGCCTAAATTTTCTCTTGTCTTTTCTCATTGTCTAGGGATAATATATG
This sequence comes from Fagopyrum tataricum, assembly GCA_002319775.1. Lineage (NCBI taxonomy): Eukaryota > Viridiplantae > Streptophyta > Magnoliopsida > Caryophyllales > Polygonaceae > Fagopyrum > Fagopyrum tataricum. Next base: position 112,874 of record CM008280.1, read on the forward strand.
CATATAATATATGATGTAATAGTTTATATGAATATAAACTATATTCTGCGGGTCAAGTAACTATGTGAAAATATATGTAAGTACAGTCGGTTCATCTTTTGTAGATTGTGTAACTAGATAGATCCTTTTAGGGTTTGATAGATGAATGTTTACTATAGAAACCCTAATTACATAATCTCGACTTTGTACTTAGTATTTCTAAGTTGTATATAATAGGGTCAGGTTTAAATGAAAGTTACTCTTTCAATAGAAAATAGAAAGTAAAAATCTATCTACGATAACTTTTTTCACAATATGGATCCTCCTCGCATGAATTGTCTCTATATATATAGAGAGACAAAGTAGGTCAATTTCTTCATATATATATTATTGTGATTAACTTTATTGCTTGTTCTTGTATATTAGGTGGTCTATTATTGCGGCTCAATTGTCGGGAAGAACGGATAATGATATCAAGAACTACTGGAATACGAAACTGAAGAAGAAGTTGTTGGGAAGACGAAAGCAACCTAAACTCGGTGGAGGAGGAGAATCGTCTTCAAAGGAGGGAGAAGAGGGTCCATCGTACACACCCACGCTAAGCAACTCGGCTCTAGAGAGGCTCCAACTTCATATGCAACTCCAAAGCCTTCAAAACCCAATCTCTTCCTACAACAACAACAACCCTACCCTTTGGCCCAAATTGCACCCTCTCCAAGAGAAAATGATCCATAACCTTCAATCTTCATTTGAAAAAATCACAACCAATGCAACAAACCTTATGGAGCAATTTGTGTCTCTAAGCCCTAGGGATTACAACCCTAACTCAATCCAAGGTAATAAGCCTGAATTTTACGAGCAAGCCAAGAATGAAATTATCCGAGTTGAAGAGATGGAAAACTCGTTTAACGAATCAACATTATCCGATAACTCAATGGGATTCAACAATGGTGTCGAGATTCATACAAGTTCTGAGATCAATGATAAGGTAGCAATGAATTGGTGGAGCAATGATCAGTTTAACTTAATGCCATGGAGTTCATTTGCATCTTCCCTACAACCCTCCTCGGATGTCGTCTCCCATCACTCCGACTTGCAGGATTTCCCGTTAGATTATTGATTCGAATAGCAAGGTCGTACCTACGTAGCGAGGCATATATGTGACATGCAATGTTGATCAATAATGCCTATATCGGCTTGAACCCTAGCTAGCTAGGTTGCTTGGATGTATAATATATGTGTATGTATAAGGGAAATGCTATCAGCACTGCAGTGCAAATAGCAAATCTGGTGTACAAATGCTGGTTTTCATAAGAACAGGTGGAATAATTTTGTGAAAGTATATTTTCTCAAGATTTTTTTTGTCTTCCATAAATGCCCTAGCTTCACGTTTATTACTAATTAAAAAAGCTAAGTTGTAATCACTTAAGAATAGCATGAACTTACATCGATCTTTCAACAAATGATCAACTAATATTAGCGAGGCGGCTAGGGTTCAAGCCGATATAAGCATTATTGATCAACATTGCATGTCACATATATGCCTCGCTACGTACGTACGACCTTGCTATTCGAATCAATAATTTCGACCCCAACACCAATTTTTCTGAAGTCCTGAACTTCGTGTTCTCATCCGCAAGGATATGAATGTTATAGGATGGACTACCTCGAGGAGGTAGGTCATTCTAACCGCTTTCCATTTTCAAAAAAAACAAAAAAAAACACTCGGTTCAAGCGGAAAATTAAAAGCATCAAATGGTACGTCTAGACTCGATAAAGGATACAACGAAGAATCACATGCCGGTAGCTTCCCTCCCGGGCAATCTTGAGGCCATATAACACTTAATTTCCATAATCCAACCATGGGGACCGTACGAGTCCCATGATTAGCAACGATTCCTCTTTGCCAATCCCCTCCGTTGTTCTTGAAGTTGTAGGTCCAAAGTACCAATGTTTTTCGTGTATTTAGCGAAAATGAATTGTTTTTAACAAAATCAACACAAAGTGTGATTGAATGAGATAAAGTTGAACCAAATTGTTCTTAGCGAAGTATAAGCTTAATGAATGATCCTCATACAAATGAGTTACAAAGTGTATATGGGAAAAAATAAACAAGGGAAGAAGATGGATTTTTGCCTGTACTCGTGCAAAATTTGTCACTTACAATTATTCTCATTAGTTCATCAATTTCAACGCTTCCACACTCTGAAGACCTTAAACCACTTCTTCCACGACTTTTGATTTCCTTGAGAGCTATTTTCTGATCCCTTGTCCTTCTTGTGATCCTTTTTGTCATCGTTCTTTGAAGTGCCCATCACAATCTCAACTAGCTTCTCTATGTCCTTAATCGAGCTTCCGTCGGGGCTCTTCGCAGATTCCTCCGCCTTCTTCTTCAATGCTCGAATGCTCTCTATAATCGTCTTTCCTTCTTCCTCTTCCTTCTTCATCACTCTTGTAATAGCCTTTTCAACATCCTCTTTGGTGAACTTGTTGTCATTCCCCCTCTCCACTCGGACCCCGGCTTTCCACACGTTATCGACGAACCTACTATTGAGAAATTGGTCATGTAAGATCGGCATGCACACCATTGGCACGCCGTGGACAATGCTCTCGAGCACTGAGTTCCATCCACAATGTGTCACGAATGCTCCTATAGAAGGGTGTCCCAAAACCTTGTTTTGGGGCGCCCATAAAACAATCTTGTTTCCTTTCTCTATCATTCTTTTCGAAAACCCTTCTGGGAGAAATTCTTGAACTTCTTTTCTTAAAGACAATAGGAATGGAGCGCCATTCGACTCCAATGCTTCAGCTAGGGTTTTGATTTCGTCTTTCGAAGGAGTCGAGAGGGTTCCGAAACTAACGTAGACTACGGAAGATGGATGTTCCTTGTGGTGATCAAGCCATGCAATGCAATCGTGCTCGTCGGAAATGCTAGTGTCTTGTGGAATTGTTAAGGGGAATGGACCGGTGTTTAGGAGGTTGGGGAGCTTCGAGTGCAGATCATGGTTGATCATGGGGTCGAGTTCTTGGAAGGAGTTAATGGAGATTGCAGTGGCTTTGGGTATGTTGAGGCCGACATTGTGAAGCATTTGACACCTTGGTGAAGCTAGGTCTCCGCCCACTATTCCGTGTGGAAGGTCTCCGGCCCGTACGCTCGAGAATCCCGGGATCAGATCGGCCGATTCTTGCTCTTTGCCTTCTATACCTTTTGGTTTGTAAACATGTAAATGGATGTATAGAAGTTAACAATATGTGTTAGTTCATGTCAAATGTGATAGGTGCAATTAACCTAAACGTGTATTAGATTCGTGTTAAAAAAAACAAATCAATTCACAATAGAAAAACGTTGGACCCGAGCCTAACACATAATAAGGTTGAACTCGAAATCATAAGAATGATTTAAATGTAGAAACTATAAATTACCTTCGATGCCAAATTTGGTTCTAAAGAGATCGGAAGAAACATGGGCAGAAAGAGAGGCAGGGCCAGCAGTCCAAAAGGGAAGCCACGGCACACTCTTCTCCTCGGCAAAATCACGGCTAAACCAAATGAAAGCATCGGACAACACACAACCAATCTCAACTCCGATCTTCGATTCGGCCTCCAACATGCTCTTCTTCAATGCCTCCGGAGCTTTCTGCAAGTACCGATCAACTTCATTGGCCGAACTTTTCTGATCTCCCTCTTCTGTAATCTCCACGTTATATGGCCGGATTTTTTCCGACCCCCCATCGGAAAACAAGGTGGCGTTGGAGGAGGTGCTGCTGAAGAATGAGAACACGACGGAGACATCAGCCGGAGCTGAGTCAGCGATTCGCCGGACGAGGTGGAGAAGTGAAGCTGGGTGTGTCCCGAATGGGAATGCGCAGACACCCACGTGACGCTTCATCGGAGTGGGTTCATCGGCGGTGGTGGCGGCTGCGGCGGTGGTGGTGGGGGCAGCAGCGGCGTCGGCGTCTGAGGAATCTGTCATTTTTTGTGCGTTTTAAGAGTATGAATGCTTTGTGTTTGTATTTGTTGTGAATTGTTTGTTAATTTGAGAGTTAATTTAGCTACAAGGAAGGAATTTGATTGATGGGGAGAGTAGATTTTAATGGGTTGATTGTCTGGTTTTGCGTATTGATCGGAAAACATTGGATGTCTTGCGACCAATTTCCCAATAGTTGATGGTGTTCTGTTCAAAAATCAAAATCATTCATTTTGCCTTTTGGGCAGTCAAATCTTAGTGGGCTCAAACATCTAATGGGCCAAAATTGGGCTGGGCCCAAAATGAAGAGCCTAGCTCATATCTTGATTAGAGGGGTAATATTACTTTAAAATAAAAACTCATAAGTACAAAACGACCCTTAAATGAAGTTATAATTTCAACTTAAATGTTCTTAAATGCATATACATCACATATTCTCACACATTTAACAATTTAAATAAAACAGTTGTGACTTGTGACCACTTCAATATGTATTGACATTTTCCAAGCAAACATTATCTTAGACATCTAGGTACATGTGTTCTCCACCTTGTGAACAAATCAAAACAATGCTTACTACCCACGTTATATTCATAAACCAAGTATTTTTAAATTTAATTTTCCTGCTTCCTAAGCTAAATGTTCTTGCTGTTTGAATTAAAACATATATGTTGCTTTTATGTTGAAGAATACCCACGGTAACAACCATCTTCCTCCGTTGACTTTGAGCTGCATGATTCACAAAAAATAAAATTAAATTAAATTAAAATAATAATAATATATGAATATTTTTTTATATTGTACTGAAATTTGCATTTTTCTATAGGATGAACTCTTACCTTCGTGGTTGTGCATGTGACCCAATTGCAATATCATCCTTTGACATTTGAGGTATCAATGGCTTGCTTCTTTCTACGAGCAGATTCGATAAACTTTTGCAGAACTGCTCGAAACAAGAACAAACACACAAATTTACGTGATTTATTAGCTAAATTTCGAGATGAACCAAGATTTTTAATACCTCTTGATACGTAATCAGCTCGCCTGCAGATTTTGATACTTCAACTACACAATCTGTCGGAGATACCTCAATTACCTGAGAGTATTTTCGCATATATAGCCAATTAAGTTTCAAATTTTATTTTTAAAAAATGTAAAATGTATTATGAACAAAGAATCACCTCTGCCATTAGATTAACACATGATCTACAAGATTTAAGTTTCTGCTGTGGCTGCATTTTTATCTGATTATATCAACAAAACAAACTATCATAAATGAGATTTTCTTTTTCTTGAACGGTATGTTTTGTACAGAAAGATGAATTACCTTAGAGTTGTTCATCCTTTCAACCAAAAAGGATGAATCTCTTGCTGCTGCCTCAATTTTATCCATAGTTTCAGTAAATGTGTGCTTGGAGCCAAGCATTAGCCTATGCTTATCATCATCCTGTAATTTTTCAGATTAACAAAAATCAGCAACGTGAAAATCACATGAAAACAGAAGGAAAATATTGTAATTTTGGTGCTGGTTTTTTACCTTCTCTTCAAACAAGCCTGATAAGCTCAAGTCTTTCGACATAGCTATGAGTTGAAACGCGTTGATGAAACGAGGTGGATGAGTTACATTCGTATCCATTTGAGTTTCCTACATACATTTCAGAACATTTATCCAAATTTATCTCAAGAAAGTATACATTTTAGGCTATGTGTATATATATATATATATACCTCAACAGAAACAACAACTGATTGATCATCATTCGAGTTAGCTCTCTCTACAAAATCTTCTCCAACAGCCGGCTCGTAATTTACTTGGAACCATTCATCTTCAATTATGTCATGGATTGTGATTCTCTGCGTATACAAAAGCCTTATGTTGGATATTACCTTGATAAGTTTTTTTTATTAACAGATTATAAAACATACCTTCTTTGGATCAACTTGAAAAATTCTAGACAGCAATTGTTTTTGGTTTGCTGTAAACCATTCTGGTGATTTATAATCTGCTTCCAAAATCTAAGAGTAAAGAAAGACAGCATAATGCTTAATTATACAATCATTCATAACATTTTCTAAATAGTTCTTATAATAAGTAACAATATTCAATATTACCTTTTTGTACAGTTTTGCTAGGCTTTGGTCATCGAATGGCATAAACCCGGATGCCATCTCAAACAAAATTACTCCACAAGCCCATATATCCGCTGCTGCGCCCTCATATCCTCTGTTCTTAATAAGCTGTATCATTTACATCTTGAAGATAAGAATTCATTTCTTGAGATATTTTCTGGAAAAAAAAAATAGATGAACATTTTTGGGTTTTCTTAGTACCTCAGGCGCGACGTAGCTTGGAGAACCACATGCTGTTAGTAGCAAACATCCAGGCTGTAACTGTAAGAGTTGTAGATTTAACAGTAAGAAGATGTTATAATCTGTTGAAAGTACTAGACTAAATTGAGTCAATTGACCATTGATTTTACCTTTGTCAATGCACTTAGTCCAAAATCTGAAACCTTGAGGTTTCCTTTGCTGTCAAGAAGAAGATTTTGTGGCTGCAAGTAAAAAAATTTCACCTAAGTGAGTTTCAAATTTGTTTTTATTTGCAAAAAAAATGATACCCAATTATTAAACTGTACCTTTAGGTCCCTATGATACACTCCTCTTGAATGACAGTACTCAACAGCATCAATTAGTTGCTGAAAAAGCTTTCTTGCTTCTTTCTCATCTAACTTTCTTACATATGACTGCTCATTAGCAGAAAAAAAAAATCAGAAAATCAAATGAAAAAGATAATTTCAGATATGAAAAATGAAGAGATGCTCACCAATCTGTCAGCTAATTGCCCTCCAGGTACATACTCCATAACTATGTAAATCTTCGTCTTTGATCCGAGAACCTCATGAATCCTCACGATATTTGGATGATTCAAAAGCTTCATTGTTCTAATCTCTCTTTGAACCTGAAGCAAATCCAAGAACTTGGTATCAGAATTAGAAGTCAATGCCTTTCATATATATATATATATGGTGAAATGCTGAATCACCTGATGAATGAGTTTGTTCTGGATAACCATTTTCTTGTCTATGATCTTGACAGCAACATGATCGCCATTTTCCATGTTCGTGGCTAATCTAACTTTGGCAAAATTACCTTCTCCGATTGATTGTCCAAGCTTGTACTTGCCTATAATGCCATGAAACCTCATTCTTGAGTTCCTGATGAACCCAGTTAGCTTCTTGCAGAAGTTGATTCAGATGAAGATTGAGAATGAAACAATGGGTTTTGGAATTGGATCTGTTGAAAGTGAACTTAAATATGAATGTGTTTAAAGAAACATGAGCAAAATGTATTTGTCAATGTCAGATGATTGATTACAGTCAATGTAGAATCATATTAGCTTAGGAGTTAGGACGGTGAGATGGTAAATGGAGAGAGAGGTGTGAATTGAGTTTTTTTAATATTTTATACATTTGATGTATAAATAGTTATAGCATGTGCATATATTATATATAAATTATTGAAGTAAATTATAAGAAGAAGAGTAGAAGAAGAGCAGAGTATCTTTTTGAGAGTTTGGGGTTAGATGAAAATGACGCAAAAATCATGCATGGAAGGGTGGGTGATTGCTTAGGAATGATCACGTGTTGAATGGAAGGTATATATAATATATTACTTTCTTTATGTATATGATTTATTGCATAATATAGCGTCTAAGATGAGGTAGGTACATTTTATACAAAATTTTCTTAACCATCAAATATTATTGCCTATCTTTTAAACGGTTTTTTAAAGAAAATTCAATAATTAGATTTGAAAATATATATCAAATCAACATGGTTACAGTATATGTCCTATAAATAAAATAATGTTTTTTTTTTTTGGTAAGTAAATAAAATAATGTTGTATACAAAACAGACTATAAGAGGCTGATTTTAATTGTCAAAGTTTGGAACTTGGAATAAGTCATTTATGAAATTTGATGTCTTATATGATTTGTCAAAATAAAAGGATTTTTAAAATATGTTATTTGTTTTACATGAGTATAGAACGAGGATTCATATACTCTTTGAAAATATGTGTATTTTAATAACTTTTTTGCAAATTGTTTATAAGAAGAGAGGGGGAAATAGACCAATCATGGGCTTAAAATATAGATATAAACCGGTTCATAAATGTCTTGCAAGTGTCTTGTAACATCAAACCTAATTTTTAATAATTAGACTTGTTCCCACCCCAAAAGAATTAGACTTGTTATAACCCGGATACGGCCGGCCCGGATCCGGGTATAATTTGATTAAATTTAAGTCCATTTATTCGAGATGGATTTGGACCGAGAGTGGTCGAACAACTCGTATTCAAGCCCGTTCAGTCCACAATCATTGAATAAAGTGTTGTAACACTTGTTCAACTATATTCGAAATTGTTCAACTATATGATCAATTATTTGAGTGTTAATTTATATGTTTAATTGTCCAACTAAATTTGTTCATTTATATGTCTAACAATTTTTAGTTTGACAAATACATATTATATTTGAAAAAAATTGTTATTTGATGTCACAACCAACCTGAGTTGGAAGAATTCGCTAATGTTTGCGTCTACTTTTAACTTTAGACCCGTTCTCATACGATTCAAATCTTGTACGTATACACGTAATATATGTTATGTAATTTACATGATGTATTATAATTACATCAAACATTTAATAATTATACAAAATATGATAATTATATTTATATGTATTTTTCTTTTTTAAAATTCGAGCCGGACTTCAACCCTTGTTGAAACCCGGTTGTTTTTCTAGATAGTTCAACCTAGACTTGGGTTGCAAACCTAAACCGTCCAAACCGGCTATTCTCAAACCGCGGTTTGCCGATTTAGCGCCGGTTTATATTTAATTTTTTTTTAAAAACAATCAATCGTTCGGCACCAGCGCCCAAACCGCCGGTTCGGACATATCTTTTTTAAATATATATAATTAAAAAATAGCATAAACCGCCGGTTTGAGCGGTTTAAACCGCCGATTTAGAAATTTTTTACCAAACCTAAACATAAAACCGTAAATTTCCGAAAACATAAACCTACAAACCGCCGGTTTGAACCGACTTGAAAACCGCCGGTTTAACAGTTTACCCAACACTTGTTCAACCCAACCTTGAACGGTATACCAAATTACCAATAATGTCTATTGGTTTGTTCCAAAAAAAAACAAAACAATGAGTTTTTAGCCATAATATATTTTACCCTATTTGTTTAAGAACTATCATTTATAATCTTTTCCAAATAAAACAACTTCATAAAATCTTTTATGTATAATTGAAACACATATCGTTTTGGATCACTTTCGGTGAGATATTACACCATCTTGAACAAAAAATTTATAACAGATATTAAATAATATTCATTTTCAAATTAAAAGATGTCTTAACTAATTGACAGGTAATTTTATTTTTAGAATAGTTACTTTAATTCCTATCAAATTAATAATTGTATAATATATATATATATACACACGCATGTATCCTAAAGTGACGTCCATTTTTTGATAATGAGTATACTCGAGAAAAAAGGTTTGGAATTCGACCTCCCTTTCCTTACAATATATATATATATATATATATATATATATATATATATATATATATATATATATATATATATATATATATATTGTAAGGAAATGGGAGGTCGAATTCCAAACTTTTTCTCTCAAGTATACTCATTATAAAAAAATGGACGTCACTTTAGAACACATGCGTGTGTGTATATATACATATACGCATGTGTTCTAAAGTGACGTCCATTTTTTTGTAATGAGTATACTCGAGAGAAAAGGTTTGGAATTTAACCTCCCCTTTTCTTATAAAATATATATATATAAAGTATGGTTTATTAGAATTAAATTGAATTATACCCTTTTATTTTTGAAATCAATATCTTTGTAAGATAGAAAGGAAATAGTTTATAAATATTTTGTTCGTTCTAATTATAGATCTTATTATACGCAATATATGCATATGACTATCGACTCTTTCTTTTTTGGAAAAAAAAATTCAATGGACTTCGGTGGGAATCCGAATTTACCTGATTAGCTCTACTTAAATAAATAATATATTAAAAAAGCAAGGGCATTTTCGACCAAATAAAAATATTGTTAATAATGGTGTTGAAGTTGAAGTAATCTATTATTTGAATGTTTGTTCAACACATAAGGCAACTTGGGAAATCAAAGCGCGATATCTGTGTCTGCAATTAGTCACAAAGCAAAATGATAATTAATCATTATCGACTAATGAGGTTAATTAAGCATATGATATGTATGTGATACACGTTGTTAGGTAGTTGATCAATAAACAATATACTCCTCTTAAATAGGAGCATTGATTGTTCGTCATGACCGGTGGGTCAAAAGTCAAACAATGTAAATAGTAAATACTCCGTACTAATCCTGGAATAGACGGTACTCCCTAATATTTTAAACGTATCGGTGAAAATTGATATTTGACACCGTAACTACGCATTTCGCATGCGTAGTTGAGAACTTACTCAACTACGCACTTGGGGTGCGTAGTCGTAGTTAATATTACAAAAAAAAAAAATCTCCTTACTACGACTACGCACCTCAAGTGCGTAGTTCAATTTTTTCAATTTTTTTTATTTTTTCTCCGACTCCAACTACGCACGTCATATGCGTAGTTGAAAACCCGTGAACTACGCACACGAAGTATGTAGTTACGATGACAAATAGTGATTTTCACCGGTACATCTAATAATTCCCTATTTTAACCAAAACATATACATAGTATCTAATTAATTGTCTCTTGGGATATATACATGTGATTCACGGCTTTTACCATTTCATAATTATTTGTTTTTTTTTTGGAAATTCGAAATTGTCTTCGGGACCAATATAGACACTAACCTCCCATTCAGTTAGTTGTGTTTAAGATAAAGTCTTGACTGAAAATGTAACGAAAATGAATCTAGTAATTATATATACTCTTGTTCACATAAAGTCTTAGAATAATTCCGTATAGTTGAAAATTAACAAGATCTGACTTCCCCTTTCTCCACTCTTCTCATATCTTCTTCCTGCCTTTTCCAAATCACACCATTTTCCCTAGATGCCAAACTATAAGGAAACTAAACTTTTTGATATTCACCGACAAATTAACCACCATCCTCGTCAACACCGCCGGCGGCCACAATTTTGAAACGATAGAGTCCTAAAAGAGAAGAGACCGAAATACTTTCGGACAATATTTAAAAAATCAAAGACCGCGGGTGAGCATCTTGAGGTGTACTTTTATTGTGTTCGGGACTCTCACTCTTATTGCGTCTTGGATGCAGACTATAAATAAGAATGACGTTACATGGACTTACTTGTTGTAGTCCAAATGGTCGCGAACTCTTTAAAAGACGATTTACCATTACTCTCTCGTAATATTATTGGGTTGAAGTTATACTAGAATCGTTAGTTTTTTTTTGCCAAATACTTACAAAAACTAAAACCTATATGCAACCCTCTCTAGCATATGCTTTAGTTCGTTGTCTTAAGACAAGACAACACTACTTGTGGCCGAAAGAGTTTGTGATTCATTCGGATCATGCGGCTCTTTCGTATCTCAAGTGTCAAACAAATCTTAGTCGGCATCATGCTAGTTGGGTAGAGTTTTTAGTGACCTTTCCTTATGTCATTCGGCATAAGAAAGGCAAGAAAAATGTGGTAGCCGGTGTCCTTTCTCGCCAGTATGCCCTTCTTGTGCATATGGACGCCAAGATACATGGTTTTGCTCTTATCAAAGAGTTATACGCCACAGATCTTGACTTCAAGGATATATGGGAACAATGTCTCGACCTTCGAGAGCACGAGTTTTTCTTTATTAACGATGACTATCTATTCCGCACGGGAAAGCTTCGCATTCCACATTCGTCTATATGCCATTTGTTGATCAAGGAAGCTCATGAGGGTCGTGGTCACTTCGGTGCTACCAAGACCCTTTCCGCTCTCCAAGAGCATTTCTTATGGCCCCGGATGTGCATGCATCATGCATGTGACATGGTTTTACAAGGGTTGCATCACATGTCACCATGCTAAATCGCGCCAAGGTCCGGATGAATTGTATTCTTCTTTGCCTATACCGATGGGACCTTGGGAGGATCTTTCTATGGACTTCGTTGTTGGTCTACCTATGTCGAAAAGAGGCAAATATTCCATTTTTGTGGTAGTCGATCGTTTCTCGAAAATGAATCATTTTATTGCACGTAAGAGCAAACAAAATGCTAGCGAAATCGCTACACTATTCTTTGACAATGTTGTATGCTTACATGGGACACCACATTCTATTCTTAGTGATCGGAACGTGAAGTTTGTTAGCCATTTTTGGAGAACCTTGTTGGGAAAAGCTAGAACCAACTTGTTGTTTTCAAGTAGCTATCACCCCCAAACCGATGGTTAAACGCAGGTGACTAGGGCTGTTCACATGTCCGGACATGGAACGGACCTGGACCGGACCTGAACAGGGAGGACCGGAAATGGACCGAATTTTTCGGTCTAGGTCCGGTCCAAAACCGGTCTAGGTCCGGATGGACCGGAAAATGAGTTAAATTTTTTTTATTTTTTCGCACCAAGCCTATTGCGGACCGGACCGGACCGGACCGAGTGTTAATTAATTAATTTTATTATTTTTTCACTAAAATTTTATTTAATTAATTTTCTTTTCAAAAATTGTTTTTTTAAAAAAAATATATCGGTCCGGGCCGGACCGGTTGTGGACCAGATTGCTTGGACCGAAGACTGGACCTGTTTGTTTCGGTCCGGTCCAAAACCCGGACCGAACCGGAAAATGAATAGTCCTAGAGGTGACCAATCGGAGTCGGTACTCTACTTAGATCCATCACTAGGACCAACCCACGTAAGTGGGAGGACTTACTCTTTATTGTGGAGTTTTCGTATAACAGGCGCACACGGCGACTAAGTTATCACCATTTGAATTTTTCTACGACCTCAACTGCACACACCCCGATGGACTTCACTCCCCACATGCTCTAGGACGGAGAACACATCACCGCTGCAAACCAAGCCACCCAAATCATTGAGCTTCATGAGCGGACTAGGATACAACTTCAACGTCGTGCCGCCCAACTTTCCGGAGAACGCAACAGAGGCTGGCACAACGTCTCGCCGCAAGAGCAAGCTCTCGGACCGTGGTGATGACCCATTCAACATCTTATCCCGCCATGACCCGAATGTATAGAAGTTAGAGCTTCCGGATTCTTACGAAGTACACCCAACGTTCAATGTCAAGGACCTTGCACCTTATGTTGAGCCCCTCTTTGACGATGGTGAAACGGGGACGTTTCACATCCAAGATGGGGGGACTGATGCGCCTTTGACTACATTGACCGTAGATGTGAGGACGATGCTTTAATTTAAGGGTTCGTTTTGATGGACCGCTCACCCGTGCCCGAGCCAAAGCCATCGCCAAGCTACCGACTCTATCATCACATGCACCATTACTTCACTCAGACCCGCTAGTGGCATATCGTGTCTCCACACCACCATGGCATAGACTACCGGCTCAGTCCACGCCTCTTGGCCCCTTTAGCGGCATGTCTCGTCTTCTCGACACCCTGACATGAAGCTATCACATTTTGGACTACATTTACCATGTTTTTCTATTATTGTAATAAAAGGAATATTCATTATAGAATATTTCCTTTTTAGCCCTCATTTTTGGGCCTCCCGTTTTATTGACTTCTTTTGGCCCGTAGGCCCATAGTTAGGCAGCATCCTCTATATAAGGATGTGTTGCCTCACTTGTTTTTCGATGTTCAAATTTACTAAATATTGAGAAGCATTTCCTCCTACTTAGCTTGGGCATCAATTTCCTCTTCCATCCTCTCAAAATTCTTCCTTGGATCTAGTCTTTGATCCAAGAAACTCATATTCAAGGATTCTTATCAAGAATCAACTAATCGATTCGCTTCAACAGCTTGTTCGATCTCTCTAGATTGAATCAACATTCGCTTTCGCATCCATCTCAATCGCTTCCGCCACCATATTCAATCCAAAGTTACAACCATGCACATCAACAAAGGAGTAGTTGAAGCTCTAGCTTGATGTAGATCCGGAGTTTGTCCTTGAACGTATCTAAGGACGCATCACTTCGTCTACCACGGAGGCAGAGTTCATGGCATTGACAAAAGCAGCTAAAGAGGTAATTTGGTTGAAGGGATTAGTGATCTAGGTATACATCATGATCGGGCTATTGTATACCGTGATAGTTTGAGTGCAATTTGTTTGCCCAAGAATCAGGTTCATCATGAGAAGACTAAACATATTGACGTTAGGTGTCATTCCTTGAGCAGTGAAAAGAGGATCACGGTGAATAAAGTAGGGACCTTTGATAATCCTACTCATATGTTCATCAAGCTGGTACTTCACAACAAGTTCCAACATTGTTTCGACTTGCTCAATGTCAGAACTATTAAGTGCCCAAGAGGCAAATCTAGATAGAGGAATTGGTATATGCATTGAATATGGTATGAGCATTGACTAATGTATCTGATGTGTCTGTGAGGATTCAAGTCAAGGTGGAGATTTGTTGATATGCCTTGAATTGGAATTATATTTTGTTTGAACATGTTTGGCCTTATCTTATATTTGACCCCCAAGTAAAAACCTAGGGTTTCGTTTCTATATATATTGTAAGTTCTCTTTGTCTCCTATTATTATTTTACTTGGAAAATCTGGATAACATAGTTATCATTTGTTTATACTCTCATATGTACTTTGAAACTCCTCAATAAAATATTTCCGGAAAGTGGACGTAGTCATTATTGGGTTAACCACTATAAATTTGTGTGTGTTGTCTTTCTTGTTTTTTGAATTATGTTCTTTCTCATTAATTCCGCACAACAACAAATGATTAAGGACACATGCTTGATTTGCTCTCATTGTGTTAAAAAACACATTGTTGGTAACCACCCGTCATTTGTCAACATTGTGTTAAAAAATACCTTGTTGGTCATCAAAACGATAAATTAAACTAGTTTAGAGTGGACCGACCGAACATGATTGTTTTGCTCATGTTCTAGTTAGGGATGACAACGAGTCATGTTATGGGTGAATGATTCCATCAACCAACCTGATATGCCCTCGGATGGCGAGGTCATCCGTCTATCCGGCTAAGAGGACCCCGCAAGCGGCATGTCTAGCCATGACATGAAGCTTGCCATTTTGAGTATTTTCCTTAGTTATTTCCCTTTTTTTAATTATGTAATAAAAGAAGGAATATTTCTTTTTGATCTTATCTTTTAGGTTTCCTCTTTTTGGGCTTTTCGTTATGGACTTTTTTGGCCCGTTGGCCCATAGGTAGACAACACCTTCTATATAAGGATGTGTTGGCCTTCTTTATAATCATGTCTAATTTGAATCCAAGAATAGTGAAGGGAAATCCTCCTCTTGGTTTAGGCATCACTCCTCTTCCCCCTCCTCAAATATCTATCTTGGATCTAGTCTTTGATCCAAAAACTCATACTCGAGGATCCTTTTGAAGGATCAACTATCCCGCTCCATCTCGTGGATGATCCGATCTATCTTGATCGGATCGACCGTACGCTTCCGCATCCATTTCTAAAGCTTCCATCAACCATAATTTATCATTTGATCCGCCACGAACGACCAAGAAGAAGTAGTTGAAGTTTCTCCTCGATCTAGATCGCCCCCGTTTGTATCACAACCCGTCACCTAAAATATTCACCCGACTTGTAACTTTTGTCACTCGTACATGTACCTGTAGGGTGGACGAGTAAATCAAGTTTTATCCGAGTGAAACTTAACCCTAAAGCTATTATTTAAACCAAAATTTTAAACCAAGTGACATTGTATGCGCTAAAACTAAATATATAACTCAATCCGTTTTAATCATTGACTCCTAATATGTCTGAGACACAAGTATATCCGAAATATCTCATATAATTACACATAAAAAATGATACAAAAGTAAAGGGAAAAAAAATCAAAATCATTAAACCAATTATCATCGTACAAATTTGTCTTCAACTCCCATCATAATATCAAAGTTATACTCTCTATTGACCCGTCCTTTAATTAATATTAAGAACTTTAGAATTCATGTAATTTTAATGTGAACTTATATACTAATAAGGTATAAAAAATATTTATCTTAAACACATTTTGGTATAATTTTATATTATTGAAGTATAAAATATTTATATTAACGATGAGTGCGGGTTATGAGTGAGATTGATGAGTAAACTCATTTTCACCCTACCATCACTCAAGTTTTACCCATATACTAATGGATTTTCTTCCATTTTTCGAGATGACTTTTCGAACGTCCATCGAATGGGTGAGATTGCCATCTCTAGGGGGTCTTTGTGGTTTGGTCCAGTCCAAACCGGTTCGGTCCGGCAAGTTATTACCCAAAACCGATTCGGTTCGGTAAGTTATTGTCCAAACCGGTTCGGTAAACTACCCGTATCACTCTATCTGTGTGGATCGTCTAAGGAACCGTAAAACCCTACATCTCTCTCTTCCCGGCACCGTAACACTGATCAACCGCAACATTTCCGCCGGTCGCTGTCGCTACGTAGTGTTCTCTCTGGTCTGAGTCCATGGCTGAGAGAACCTCCGTTACGATCGGAGGCAAAGGCTCCTCTCTTACTTCCGCCTCCGTCTTCTCCGTTGCTCACAACCTTTCTCAGGTACAAATCGATTCTGCTGCTCTCGAGAAGTTATCCGCTTCCAAATCATCATCTTCTAAATCGTCTTCGGTGGCAGACCAAAAGTACCAAATCACACTTCCTGAATTCTTAACAGTAGAACAGCGCAGAGCCTCCCTTGTCGTTGTCCTTAACAAGCTTTTACTATCCTCTTCCAATGGAATTCGTCCTATCCTCCCCAATTTTCTCTCCCAAATCCTCAACGATTCTTCTACTGCCGATTTCCCTTGCTCTTTCGAAGCTCCTCTCGTCACATTTGAAGAACAGGCTGCTTTGGATTCTGGTGTCGATACTTTGGACGGGATCTGCGCAGTCCTTGACCACGAAACTTCTTCTTTGTCCAGTGTCGCAGATTTAGTAGCTGCGTTGTCTTGCGAGGCGTCCAAAGCTGATATATCCGCGTTCAACGTTATGGACTCAGGGGATGGGTTTACCATGAAAGACGAAGCTGCTGTGGCTAGTGGCCTTAAGGTTTTGCTTAATGGCTCAAAATCGACGGGCAAGAATGATGTTAGTGGCGTATCTTGCATCCCTTCTGTACACGGAGCTCTAAGGGAAGAATTGAGAAAGGTACATTCAAGAACTAGGGTGAAGTTGAATTCTGCTGATAAGGATAGAGGGGCCAAAGATACATGGCTGATATCGTTATCAGCTTTGGTCAGTGCACTCACATTTTTCGGAAAGATGAGCTTAAACCGAGCTCAAGCAACCCTGGATGTGGTTGCCGATGATACCTTGAAGTTGCATTTGAGGCGATTACTGACAGAAAACTGTCCTACTGGTGAAGATTTGAGCACTGTATCTAGGCTAGTTTCAGAGGCAGCTCAGAGTGATCAATATGCTAAATTTTTGCACTTGGCTAGTGAACTGTTGGGGCTGGTGAGGACTATACTGTCATGGGAGATGGCAATGGCTGTTTTGTCACTTGAGTCCACTGAACTGCTTAAAGACGGTGCTGCTTCTGTGGCTGATGTAACTGCTGGAAACACAAATTCAGCCAAAAGAAGTGAAAAGAAGAAGAAGAGTTTGGGAAAAGGGACTGACGCGGGCATGCTACTTATTAAAGAACGGTTGCAGGGTGTTTCATTGGATGGACTTGATGACTTTGCCCGCCTGACAGTGTTTGCGAAGTGCTTTCAATCAATTTTGAACCCCAATGACAAGGATTTTGATGATTTTGCTCAGAAAGTTAAGGATCTTTTGGAAAGCAATGAAAGCAGAAGACTCCCCAAGATTCCTAAGGTGAATAACACTTCTTTGATCTCTCTTTCGCAGTTTAGTTGGTTACTTGGTCTGTTGCTTGTGGATGTATTGGTTGTTGCTTGAGGATGTATCGGTGATATACTTTTTTTTTTTCCCGATAACTCAACTAATTCAGAGCTTCTTTATGTGGATGTCAGGGTACTCGTGATTTTTCCAAAGAGCAGATGGCTGTGCGAGAAAGGGCATTTGCAACAGTTACTGATGTTTTCAAGAGACATGGTGCAATGGCTCTGGATACTCCTGCTTTTGAATTGAAAGAGACTTTAATGGGAAAGTACGGGGAAGACTCAAAACTGATTTATGATTTGGCTGATCAGGTGATGCACTTTTTTGAAAAGATCTTTTCCACAAGTTTTTCTTGAAAATCTGATTTTCAGTTATTTTAATGATTGGTACAATTTCTGTACTTCCACCTTTGAGTACCTATCCTATATCTGTCTGAAAATTGCATATTAAAGCTCTTTTGCTCATGTAATTTGAGCCTTAGTTAGATTGTGTAGGCATCATTTATCTGTTAATCTTTAAATTATTTTACTTATAGTTATTCTGCATTTCTGCCTCCTAATGATGTTTTCGACCTATCAAATTTCTCCATATCTTTGCATTTTTTGCTGTACACGTAAATTATCTTCTTAGCACTCTAATAAGAAAAAGATCATTCCCACATATATCACTAGTCTTCCCCATGCTAGTTGCTACTGCCTCCTATGATTCTCCCAGTAATGACTGGTGTAGGTGATAGCAGGTGTACTGCCACCACCAGGTCCACCAGTTCTTTGCTTTATTTCTAGTAGTTTCTTCTTCTTGTGCTTCTACATGGTTCTGCTGTTTATATGCAGCATATGCCATCCAGATACCTTTTTAAGTTCCTTCTTCTGAGCTCTGCTTCCAAAAAGATTTTTTCCTGGTCTTCAATTAAACTAACTGCTTAATGCTTGTTTACTCATTTCTTCATTAGTCAATCCTAAAGGTTTAAAGTTCAATTGAAGTTTTGTTGTCTTGTTGGTGTAGAGTCAAATTTCTGTACGTATATGTTGTAAGCTACATTCATTTGACCTAGTGTTTTGTATAGCCTTTTTACAATTCTACATATAAATATCCATCTATCCTACAATTAAAAAATGATGCACCAATTCTTTTAGGTTAGATTACCTATCTCTAAAAGGTTTTACTTACATTCCATGGGAAAGATCCTAGTGATCTTATCCTTACAATTTTTCCATGTAACCGTGACCTTTTTATCAGAACTGCAAATTAAGATCTGCTACTTCTTAGATCACGAGCTAGATCTATTGAGAGAATTTGTCTTCTCCCCTTAATACTGGCATCAGGTAATTTTTGTAACCCAATATATTTTGCTCTTTCAGGATTGGGATATGCTTGTAACCCCTTCTACGCTGATCTCCTTTCACTTGTCTGTAGTATATTTTTGTGCTAATATAACAATCATGCATCTATGCACAGTATTTGTATTCTTTTTCAGCAATATGATGGTTATAATAAATTTAAAAAAAAACAATTTATGCACTTTTATGCTATTCATGTTTAATTTTTCCATGTTTGCAGGGTGGGGAACTCTGTTCTCTACGTTATGATTTGACTGTCCCATTTGCTCGGCATGTGGCAATGAATGGACTTACATCATATAAGAGATACCAAATTGCTAAGGTTTACAGGAGAGATAATCCATCAAAAGGAAGGTATCGTGAATTCTATCAATGCGATTTTGACATTGCTGGTCAGACTGAGAAGATGGCTGCTGATTTTGAGATTGTCAAAATATTGACTGAACTTCTTGATGAACTGAATATAGGGGAGTATGAGGTGCTGGTTTTAAGCCTTTCTCCTAAATTTTGCCACCTATTGCAATTTTTTCTGCTACATTTTACCATCCAGATTTGCTTGTCTGTATGTCGTGTACTCGTATGAGTGCTGCATTGATTTGAGAAGCTAACTAGTGTAGTTCCCTAGCCAAGGCACAAGATGGTTTAAAAATTTTATTATGTGAATTATTTAATAACTAATATTGCAACTGTATATTTGCAGATAATATAGGAAATTAGCTAATCGTCTAAAACGTAATATTAATGATTTTTGATGATTGGTTAATTGATGAAAATAAATAAAAATGGAAATGCATGAGGAATTGACACGTGACATGAAATTATTGAGAGAATTACATTAGTATTATCTTCTACTTTAATATAAGAATATAAACACGTGTATTACAGTTAAAATATCAGAGACCATGGAGTATTGTTGGCTCATAGCAGTGTCAACATGCACACAGTATTATTTGCATAGTTTTCCAATCTTGGACTTTTAAAATAAAAATTATAATTCCTAAAGGTATTTTTCTGCTCGCTAAATGTTTCTACAGGTAAAACTGAATCATCGGAAGTTGTTGGACGGCATGCTGGACATATGTGGTGTTCCTCTGGAAAAATTTAGGACCATCTGTTCCAGCATTGACAAGCTAGATAAGCTGCCACTGGACCAAGTGAAAAAAGAGATGGTATGTATATGTTTGCCATGGTTTTTCATATCCTTTTATTTTAATGTTGCTCACCACAATTCTGGCTCTCACACGAAACTGAATTTTCTTTGTTTTCGGCCTCATTATGTTATGTTTGATTGTACCTCTAATGCATTCCCTTCTCTCCAATCCTTTTTTTTTTAATATGTGAAGAGTAAAGATTTTTACTATGTACCTAATGTACATACATTGTTTCTTCTGGAAAAAGAATTTACATTCTATGTTTGATTATGAATACTTTTTGCTATCGTATGCAGGTATATGAGAAGGGATTAAGTGCGGAGACAGCTGATAAGATTGGTGAATTTGTTGTAGAGAAAGGGCATCCTCTGGAGCTCTTATCAAAGCTTAAGCAAGATGGGAGCAAGTTCTTAGGAAATGCCGAATCAGTTATAGCATTGAATGAATTGGATATTTTGTTCAGAGCTCTTGACAAGTCTAAATGCATTGGCAAAGTGGTTTTTGACCTGAGTCTTGCTAGAGGACTTGATTATTATACCGGAGTGATATTTGAGGCAGTTTTCAAGGGGACTACACAGGTAAATTTGTACTGTAAAAGCTCCTAGACTCTCCTTCCCCCTCTTGCTTAAAATTTAATCTAGGCTTTTGTTATATCGCGATTAATGCTTTTCTCCATTGTTTCATGTATATCTAGGAGTAGGACTATTCCTGTCAAAGTCACTTCTTAATGCAATTATTTTATCTGCCATTTTATGATATTTGCTTGAATGGATTATAATGTCACTTGTTACTGAAAACTTTTTGGGATGAGGAAACTATGATTACTTCTAGGCTGAAGGAAACTATGGCTGATAACTCCATGCTATTACCTCCTTGTATTGAGGGAAGTTTTTTATTTTGTGTTTCAACAATGTAATATTCTTTTATGTACTCCTAGGTTGGTTCAATTGCAGCTGGTGGGCGCTATGACAACCTTATATCGATGTTTGGTGGAAAGCAAGTTCCAGCTGTAGGTGTCAGTCTAGGTATTGAGCGTGTGTACGCCATAATGGAGCAGCAGATCAAGGATGACGAAACTAAGGTAATAATGGGCAACCCGTCCTTTAAACACCAACTGTTGTGGATGGATTTTGTATTGAGTTCTAATCATCCGGGCATAACGATATGTAATAACTGTTGCAACATGAATTGGCAGGTGATACGCGGAAGTGAAACCCAGGTTTTGGTTAGTGTTCTCGGAGATGATCTATCTTTAGCTGCCGAACTGGCTGGTGAATTGTGGAGTGCTAAAATAAGCACAGAGTTCATGGTGCACAAAAAGGTAATGAAGCACATAGATCGCGCAAAAGGTGATAAAATACCATTGATGGTGATTGTCGGAGAGCAGGAAAGGAGTGAAGGGATAGTGAAAGTGAAGGATATAGAGATGAATAAAGAGGAAGCTGTCCCTAGAAACATGATGGTTCAAGAGGTGAAGAAGAGGCTGTCAATTGCTTAATACTGCGATTATATACACATCCTTGTCAAGTACTCGGATTAGGAAGGACAACGATACTCGAATTGTGTCTTATTTATGGTTAAGCCGAAGAGTTGTTATGTTATAGTACAAAAAAGAGCCATTCCAAAGAACTCGGTTGAAATGTATGTTGAGCAGTCGGACTATCTTGTGTTCTTTCTTCACGATAGCATGCTTGACTCGTGATGGTAGACTGCCACACCAAATGATATCTCTTCTTGATTTAAATTATGTGTCTAATAATGCCTCTTTGTTTTTGTTTGGGTACCAATGTACCATCTTCCTCTTCCTCCTTGAGTTCCTTCATCGCCAGTTAAGATTTTGCCAATCGACTTACTTCTAATTTAAGATTCAGAAAATTTTATAACTTTATGAAGAGTGAGAACACAAAAATTCAGAAATTTTTTATGAAGAGTCAATTCAGAAAATCTTATATATATTATGGCAGTAGCACTCCTTGCCACATGTCACGCAGAAAAATACTCACTGTCACGTGTCATTTTAGCATTTAACCACAGTCTACTAAAATATTAATTAAGTTTATTCATTACAAAATTATTTAACAAAATATTAAAATCAAATCTCAATTAAATCCATACCTTCCAGATTAGAATCACATCATTACAAATTTTAGTAGTACAAAAAAAAAAAATTTAATTAAATCCACTTTATAATAATTAATTTAACACCATATGCTACCAATGTACTATTTCTATTAATATATGGGAAGAAAAATCAAAATATAAATTATTATACGGTAACATATTTTATTAATGTATTATATAATATCATAGGTAAAGTGTACAAATATTTATTGCTTATTATCTACTCTATCTAATGAAAAAAATAGTTTATATATAATCCCTTAAATTAATATAATAACAAATAATATTTGTATCAAAATCCCGTGTAAGACACGGGTAATACACTAGTTTAACCTTGTGTCTGTTCCTCTTATTAACTTATTATTAATTTAAAATAATTTAAAATTTTAGGTAGAGCGAGTCTAACAGATAAATAGTACACTTAGTGACTTAGGAGTTAGGAATGTACATATGGTTTACACAGCTACACCACCGATAATGTTTGACCAAATTCTCCTAATGTGTGATAAGTATGATAGGTACAACGTGGCAAACCCATCCTTATCCACTTTCACATATTTGCAAATCTTATATTTACACAAAATTACCATAACAATATATTCTCTTAAACAACCATCCACGTTTATTTTCCTTATAAGATAGTTTCAAAAATTAAATTGTTATTGATTTTTTAATTATATAAGTTGAATGACAATTTAACATTTTTACGCATAAGAAAACACATAAAAAGTTATTTAAAAAAAATGTATAATTTATATAGTGGCATAGTGCTATGTATTTTAAAATGAAGAATAATTTTTGAAATCTATCTTAGTTGGAGGGTATTTCGTAATTTCTTTTTTTTTAATGTATTTTAAAATATCTACATATGTCAAAAAAAACTAGTTTAGGATCCGTGCCGTGCACGGGTATTTGTTAGAAAAAGATTTTTTTTATAGCTTTTAATGAGAGATTTGTATTTCAAAATACTCGCTCCACATCAACATTCATACACCTTACTTTTGTATATTTATGTTGATTTATATATATATTAATTGATGATTGATAGGTCAACGATCCACAAATCAGTAGGTCAACGACCCACATATCAGTAGGTCAACGACACACATATACAGTAGATCAACGACCTATATACATTAGATTAACGAAAGGAAAAAATTCACATAGTCAACGACTCACAAAATAGTAGGTCAACAACCCACAAAATAGTAGGTCAATGATCCATAAACAGTAGGTCAACGACAATATGAATACAAATTATACTTAAACTTAGTCAAAAGTCCAATAAATGTATGATTTGTTCAATATTTAAAACCTCTATTTATAGAAGTTTTCAAACCATCAACCTTACATATAGTCGATGTGGGATAGAAAAATTCCTGAAAATATTAAACGTAAATTGATTGGGCTTATAATCCTCATAATGTGTCACGTCAGCATTCATATACTATACTTTAGTATATTTATGTTGATTGATTAAGTGTATTTATATTGATTGATGATTGATATGTCAACAACCCACATATCAGTAGGTCAACGACCCACATATCAGTAGGTCAACGACCCACATATACATTAGATCAACGAAAGACATATTAGATCAACGACCCACAAAATAGTAGGTCAACGACCAATAAAACAGTAGGTCAACGACAATATAAATACAAATTATACTTGAACTTAGTCAAAAGTAGTCAAAAGTCCAAGAAATGTATGAGTTGTTCAATCTTCAAAACCTCTATTTATAGAAGCTCACAACGTATCACGTCAGCATTCATATACTATACTTTAATATATTTATGTTGATTGATTAAGTGTATTTATATTGATTGATGATTGATATGTCAACAACCCACATATCAGTAGATTAACGACCCACATATCAGTAGGTCAACGATCCACATATCAGTAGGTCAACGACCCACATATACATTAGATCAACGACCTATATACATTAGATCAACGAAAGACACATTAGATCAACGACCCACAAAATAGTAGGTCAACGACCAATAAAACAGTATGTCAACGACAATATGAATACAAATTATACTTGAACTTAGTCAAAAGTAGTCAAAAGTTCAAAAAATGTACGATTTGTTCAATCTTCAAAACCTCTATTTATAGAAGTTCTCAAATTATCACCCTTACATATAGTCGATGTGGGATAGCAAAATTCCTGAAAATATTAAACGTAAATTGAATCCTCACAACGCGTCAGCATTCATATACTATACATTAGTATATTTATGTTGATTGATTAAGTGTATTTATATTGATTGATGATTGATATGTCAACAACCCACATATCAGTAGGTTAACGACCCACATATCAGTCGATCAACGACCCACATACAATATATCAATGACTCACGTATATATATATTAGATCAACGACCTATTTTTAAAATATATACATATGCTCAGTTTAAGGATAATATTATTAAATACTAACAATATTTTCTCGGTTATTTTTCCAGCATAGTTAAATAATTAGTAGATATTTCAACCAAAAAATGGCGTGAATTACTGAATCACTTCTTCGGAAAAATCTAAAAAATAAATAAATCAAAAAGCATATATTTGCATAAGAGTAAAACTATAAAAAAAAAAAGAAAGTATATCTCTATCAACAGAGTCAATCTACATTCTAGACTGGAGGATAGCGGTGAACTGAAGTTCAGCAGAAATCTCGCCTTTCTATTTAATCTTGGCTGTTGCGCTCTCTTTATTTTTATATTGCCTCTTGGACTTGGATAGTTTCCGTCATTGGATATTTGTTCGCGAGTTTTCTCCCTCTCTAGGTCTCCATTTCTTCTCAACTCCTGATTACGGGTGACTCTAATCATTGTTTACAATTTGTCTCAATGTGTGTTTTCAGCATTCAATCTTTTTATACTGCTGGATCATGGTTCCGGATCGTTTTTATAATTGCATTTCTTTCATCCTTTGCTGGCTTCAAGCTTGACGATGCTTCTTAAGTGGTCAAGGGTTTTCTTTTTTTTGATGAAATATAAAGATTTGATTTGGCGGAATTTTGATGATTTTATTTCCTTGTTAGCTTTCTGGTGATAAGGATAGATAATTGAGAATATCTTTTTTCAAGTTTGTAATTATCTCTTTTCATTTCAGTTTGATATGTATCTTTACGATATCTAGTTTGCCTTCATCTCGAGTATTTATATTTATAAACTGTTCAGTGCAATACTACTCATTTACAATTTAGTAAACCTATTCCTCCTACATCTGGGTCTCTATCATTTCTACGCAATCATCAATTTGTGCTGGTTAATTTCTTCTATGTCTGCAATGATTATCCAATTGTTTTGTTTCTAAATTACCACAATTAAGTTTTGGAATATACTTTTCATCATGATATATTGTTTTGGTTGAAAGAATGAAATTAGGGGTAACGTATTTGATCATGATATGTTGTTATTTGCTCATATGCCATCTTTTAATCATCGTGAATATTGCTTTCTTGTAGCAGGAATTTGAAGTGTAAAAGCCATGAGCGCCATGAGGCAGAAGATTTTGTTGTTTTTTGTTTGCTCTTGTCTAGCCTCTTCTATAGTGGTAAAAGGAGCACCTTCTTCTGCAATATTTCTTTTAATTACATCTTTGCTGCGCTGATTGTGCAATTGCTGTTTTCTGATATGAACTAAATTTTCTGTGCAGTATTCGGATAATCCTGGCACTTGCCCAGCTGAAAGTGGATCTACATGCGGTGAAGGTGAATGGAAAGGGGAATTTTTCCCTGGAATTCCCAAGATCAAATATGAAGTAAGATGATTTCATGTTGCCAGAGATAATGACTACTGACTTTTGATTGCACATTTGTGATAAAGATTATGCTTTAATCTTTGTATATAGGGGCCTAAAAGCAAGAACCCTTTGTCATACAAGCATTATAATCCTGAAGAAAAGATTCTTGGAAAGAAAATGAAGGTTGGTTGGATTTTACCTTTTTTTCAGTTGGAAGGAGTTGTACAGTTATTGTTTGTTTTCATGTTGAATAACATCCTTTTTTCCTATAGGATTGGATGAGATTCAGTATTGCCTTTTGGCACACATTTCGTGGGACAGGAGGTGATCCCTTTGGTGCTGCCACAAAATTCTGGCCATGGGAAGATGGTTCAAACTCAGTTGAAATGGCTAAGACAAGAAGTATGATTAATTGTTTTTTTTTCTTTTTTCTTTTTTCTGTCCATCGCACTTTGTCATTTCAAGTGAACTGATATTTCCTTCTCTTTGATGCAGTGAAAGCAAACTTTGAGTTCCTTGAAAAGCTTGGTGTTGAACTTTGGTGCTTCCATGACAGAGACATAGCTCCAGAAGGCAAAACCTTGGAGGTGAGCTGTTTTTTTTTCCCTTCTAGTGTAACATAAGACACCTAAGCAACTATTTTTACAGTAAATTTATACATAGGTGGTTCATTCTATCTCCTACATGTTTGATTGCAGGAAACAAATAAAAACCTTGATGCAGTTGTGGAACTTGCGAAGGAGCTTCAGAAGGTATAAGTTATATATATTTCTGTTGATGAACAGTTCTGCAACTTTGCAATTGCTCATTTTTCTTATCAAATATGCGACTTTGAAATGTAGGGTTCCAAGATCCATCCTCTGTGGGGAACTGCTCAATTGTTCATGCATCCTCGTTACATGCACGGTGCTGCTACAAGGTACTTACAGTATGAGTACCTGTTTTTGTAGTTCGTGGTGCAAATGTTGATGTTTGGAATTTTCTTGGCAGCCCTGAGCTTGCTGTTTATGCATATGGTGCTGCCCAAGTCAAGAAAGCAATGGAGGTAAGTAATGCTTTACAAATAGAAAGAAGGGATAATGGCTCCGTTTGGCAGTGATAGGTAGATTATTATTGTGAAATTAAACCTCCAATAATCTGATAATCCATGTTGAAGTGGATGGAAAAAATATTACTTTGGCAGATCAGCCAAGTTTAATTAAGTATGTTTGAGATCAACCTTAGGCTAAATAAACCAATCTAATCATGGTGCAGGTGACACATTACCTAGGTGGCGAGAACTATGTATTCTGGGGTGGTCGTGAGGGCTATCAATCTCTTTTGAACACTGATATGGAAAGGGAGCTTGACCATATGGTATGATATCTTCTAAAAGAATTGAACAATCAGTTTACACATGGAGAGATTATTTTTATATGATGTTTGATTTTATGTTTGCAGGCTAGATTTCTTGAAGGCGCTCGGGATTATAAGAAAAAGATTGGATTCAAGGGTAACCATCAGTCAACATACCTTTTGTTGTTGAATTATATGTCTTTTCTTTGTAATAAAAATATCAATTCTGAACCAACTTGTCCTTTCTTTCCAGGAACTCTTCTTATTGAACCTAAGCCTCAAGAACCTACCAAGCATCAGTATGTTTAGAATTTCTTCTTCTTCCAATATTTACTTGAATTTCAAATCAAATACTAATAGCATTTGACAAATGCTAATGTTACAGGTATGACTGGGATGCTGCTACAACATCTAATTTCTTGAGGAAATATGGTCTCATAGGTAAATCTCTCATACCATACTTGTGCTTTTTTTAAAGCTTTGTTTGGAAAAAATCTTTTGGGATTTTGTATGCATTTGAATATTCCGTTACAGGTGATTTCAAGCTGAACATTGAATGCAACCATGCTACCTTATCTGGTCACAGGTATGCTAAATTCTCTAGTGATTTATGTTTGTTTGTACTTCATTATCTCATAATGCGCTTGTTTCCAGCTGCCATCATGAGCTTGAGACTGCTAGAATTAATGGGATACTGGGTAACATTGACGCGAACACAGGAGACCCTCAAGTTGGTAAGTGGAAGCTCATATATTTGTTTCCTTATCTTAAGATGTAAAAAAAATGTGTCCACACATCCTATAACATGGATTATGCTGCAGGGTGGGATACAGATGAGTTCATGACTGACATACAAGAGGCCACTAAGGTCATGCTTAGCGTCATTAAAAATGTAAGTTTTTATTTTTTATTTTTTTGTAAGTAAAAAAATGAGTGGAATGGTCTACTTAACTATTTATTGCCCATTTAACAGGGAGGGTTAGCTCCTGGAGGATTCAACTTTGATGCCAAACTGTCAGTATCTTATCCCTTTTACAATTTTAAACTCTTCAAAGTAATTTTTGATTGTTTTAGTACATGTTGGATAATGGTTGTTATTCAGGCGACGAGAGAGTACTGATGTGGAGGATTTGTTCATTGCCCATATTTCTGGCATGGATACTCTTGCTCGCGGTCTTCGTAATGCTGCAACTATAGTTGAAGTGAGTTTTTTTCCCTCCTGAATCAGCAAATCTTCTGTGATATCAAAATCCATACAAATATTCTTATTGATTTTGTGAAAAAATAGGATGGATCATTGGGTGAGCTTGTGAAGAAGCGTTACCAAAGCTTTGACACAGAACTTGGTGCACAGATAGAGGTACAACTCGATCCAATCTCAACGTTTTCATCGGTTGTTATATTGTTTGACTTATAAATTGTTGTTATGTGCAGGCGGGCAAGGCGGATTTCGAATCGCTGGAGAAGAAGGTAATGGAATGGGGTGAACCCAAGGTTGCATCAGCGAAGCAGGAGTTAGCAGAGATGATCTTTGCATCTGCCATATAAAGTAGATTTAGTAAATAATCTCAGCGGTAGAATTCTGGTGTAGGTTTAATTATGTGGTGGATGATATTTTACGATCATTTGAGTACTTTTTATTAGTAATGACGATGTTTTGAAGATTTTATGCTATATGGTACGATTGAGTCTCTGAATACAGCTTTTTACTCAGTGTGGCCATTTGTTTTGAATTGGCGTCTCGGTAGATGTAGCTGCGAATATCAGTAATATCTTCCTGTTAGAAGAACCGTGAACGCTGCAGCATAAATAGATGTGAATGGTACGATTTATTCAGATAAAATACCATCCTAAGCAAAGAACCATATGCAATGGTTTGGAGTATTGGTAGCAGCTAAACAAGTGTAGGTAATAAAATTCAAATTAAGTATGTAAACAAATATTAGGGCTCTACATTATCATAAGTGTAAGTGAAAATATTTCAAGTTCTCATTCGTGGTTATTTGTATTCTTCAATTTCAATTTTATAAAATTAAGAAGTACCAATTTTTGTAAAATTAACATGTTATTGCATTAGTTTAACATTAGGTTCAAGTGTAAAGAATATTTTATAAAATAGAATTATGTCGCCCAAATCTTTGTTATATTTTATGAAATAGAATTTATATGCTTTTATACTCAATATTGTGAGTTTTGCCTATTAATATGATTATTCCTTTAATATAAGGTTCAAGTGTAAAGAATAACATATTTTATGAAATAGGATCTAGGTCGCCAAAATTTTTGTTATATTTTATGAAATAGAAGTCAAATGCTTATATAGTGATTTTTACCTATTAATATGATTATATAATGTGTTGAACAAAGTGTATAATTTAATTAAACTATATACATTTTTTAAAAGGAAATTTAAAGGGAAGAATTGTATTTTATTTCTAGACGGAATGCACTTAATGTGCATAAACAAAGGAGAAGGTTTAGGACACACATGTAACTACGAAAAATAATGGTTAGAAGAACTGCGAAATACCAACAAAAGAGGACCCGTACATACATGTTAGTTGTCTAACACTGAAGTAAAAAGGAATAATAGTTCGATTGGCAACTCGGTGAACTACTTTTAGTTTTCAAAACGGAAACAAAAAAAAAATGGTGGTCCGAAGAACCGGTCAGCCGAGGCACTAATGGATCTAGTTGGCACTGTCTCGTTATCCTTCCACTGACGGAAGCGGGAGGTTATCGCTGCTCTGTGAAACCAGCCTGACGCTGTGCCCACCTCTTTAGGAACCCGTGTGACCCAGAGCTTTCGCTCAAGTCACCCGGTTCGACTCCTTACTTGGAGAGGGCGAGCCAGTGTACACCACCAGAGACCCGGCCTGGCTAACGAAGATCCAGTCCCACCATCTTAATGTCCCCACTTGGGTTACAAGCCCACGCTACTGAGCTCGACGTTAGGACCTGAAATTTGTGGATATATATAGTACACGTAAAGCCATGACATTGTCGATGTGGGATAGTACTGGCATTTTTGAACTTTTTCTATGGGTAAAAGCAGGCAAAACAGAGGAAATATGAGGTGATTTAATGGGAAATAAATGTACTGTCTACCTTAATTTTATGTAATCAAGCAAATATTTGTTGAGTTTTGTTGTTTAGGATGGAGATTGAGTCGGAAATTTCTGTTCATCCTCTCCAAATTTTCGCTTTTCAGAAGATGGTATGGCTGTTCAAATGAGAGCACCGGCATCATCAAGCTCCTCTTGCTCTCACTGTTTGATTCAGCATATGGGTATGTTTAAGGCTTAATGATTCGGCAATTGTTTGATTCAAATCAAGATTTCGGTCTTTTCGGCCTCGATCTGAATCTGTTTTGTACTTTTGTTATTGAAACCTATTTCATGGCATAACTGTGAGAGAGAAATGTATATGACTATGAAGACAAGTACAATCAATGACAGTGACTCTCATTTGCTTTACTTCAGATTAATCGTTTCAGCATAAGCGAAACTTCATTGTTATTCACTAATTTTAGATTGCAGTATAACATTATTTTCAATGTAGTCAGGTTAGTTAAATTATTGCGATCCCTATGCTACATATATTAATAAAATTACAAAAAAACACCCCTAAATGTTGATGTCACTATATATATATATATTTTATATATATATATATATATATATATATATATATATATTAACACTCTTAATAATTCCTATATTGACTTGTTAATTTATTACGATTCCTATGCTACATATGTTGGTAATTCACTAATTATAGATTGCAGTATAACATTATTTACAAATATAGTCAATTTAGTAATATTATTGCGATCCCTATGCTACATATGTTAATAATATTACAATAAAAAACCCTAAATAATGTTGATGTGACAATAATAGGACATATATTCATCAAAACAACATGAACATGCTAATCACTCTATATTTACTTGCTAACTTACTTAAGCTAAGCTTTTCAAATTAATAAAACTCTTAATAGTTCCTTATCATCTAATTCTTAAAATAGTAATTTTTTTTATTATCCAAAAAATGTTTGATAGGTGACTCGACATCAAACTAATTAAAAAATAATTATCTAAAAATTTTATTTTCATAAATAGTAAACTCATCAACACTAATAAATTAACTGAATCGTATGTGTATCAGTGTATGAGATTCATCCGCCGAATGTCATTGTCCTACTCTGATTTGTAGTTGATACAATCACATGTCAGATTAGTGAATTTGAGATCGACTTTGGAAGAATTCCATTGAAATCCTAATATATGATCATTCCGGTGCACTTTCACTCGTAACCTCATATCCCAACTACGTTCATGTAACTCTGATTTATCTCATTTATCCTCAGTAAACCTCGTGCTTTGATATATGTCTAAAGCTATTCTGGTGTGATATTTTCAATGTTTAATTTTTTTTCCTCGTCTCGCTCTTCGACGGATAACTCGTCTGCGGTTTCTTATATTATTTTTTTTTGTCTTTCTAGATTTGGAATTTTTTTTTTATTATTATTTTAGAATAATCGCCCAAAAAAAATCTCTAATGGATTGTTTAACAAAAGCTCGTAAAGGGTTTGTGAGAGTCCCACCAACGACCTGATTTCCCACAAATCTGTTTCTTGTCCCAAAACTTCAGAAGCGAAATTCGATTTGGGAGAGAGTTGCAACTCTGCGAATCCTAGCAGAAGAGTTAAAGCTATCTTCGAATCTCCCCAAAAGCACTCCTCTCTCCTTCCTCCAAGGCATCATTCATCTCTCTTCTCTACTCACACCTCTTCTGCTACAATTTGCTATGTGTTCATCCTTTGATTTTCGAAATTTTTGCAGGAGGACGGAAAGGGTATACTGCTGCCAAGATCTGGAAACAGATTTTAATTCCAATTCCATTGATACTCTGATCTGATCACAAGTTTCCCAAGATGGGTATAGTTTTCACTCGTCTCTTCTCTTCTCTCTTCGGCAGTAAGGAAGCTCGCATCCTCGTCCTCGGTCTCGATAATGCCGGCAAAACCACCATCCTTTGTATATCCACTCCCTTAGCTTTATTAGATCTGGATTTGTCGTACGTTTCCACCAATTTTTGGTTTTTACTTAATTTTGGTTCCGCTTTCAGATCGGCTTCAGATGGGCGAAGTTGTTTCGACTATTCCAAGTTGGTATTCCGTCTAGTTTCTTTTGATTTATGGTGTGAGATGGATTTTATTTATTTATTTATTTATTTTAAATTTGTGAATGCAGCTATTGGATTCAATGTGGAGACGGTGCAGTATAAGAACATCAAGTTCCAAGTTTGGGATCTCGGTAACGGAAACTCTTCCTTTTCTTTGAATTTCGTATATGTTGTCCCTGGGTATTGTCTGGTTACATAATTGAACCACACAACATTGAATCCAATAGCTGCATTCAGATGGGCGAAGTTGTACTTAATTTTGGTTCCGCTTAAGAAGTATGTTGTATAACATGGTGTCGTTGAATCTTGATACTTACTCGAATGAATGTACCAACCTCAACGGTAATGCCCATTGTGATCGATTTATGTGTTTCATAGAATTTCATCTTCCTTGGCTTGGTTCATTTTTGGATAAACTACCTTGCAAATGGGATTATAATCTCTTGTTAATGGGTAGGTTTCTCTTGGGGGTGTTGGGAACTGCAATTGCAGAGCTGCTAAGTGTGAATTTCTATATCCATTCTCTGATGAGTTTGTTCCAATTGCTATCAAATATTTTATTACGATTTGAGCTTCAGCTTTTAGCTGTCCAGACTGCTGCCATAGCATAGCGGAGTAGATATTGCCACCTTGTGTCATTCAGTTTGTGTCTCTATATATATAAACTCTCAGTTTGCATCTTTCCCGTGTTTGTTCTGAATAAAATTTCCTAGAAGAAGGATGAGAATGAAGAATCCCTTTTCCTAAAATACGGTCTGATTGATTGCTTCAAACAAGCCTGAAATCTGGGACTAATGTGACATCTTGTTGCATTTGACATTTTAAACTAGATGCAAGTTTTATTACAGTTGATTTGTTGTTTATCATATATGAGTATAGTTAAAATCTTCTAAACGTATACAGAGTGAGAAACGTAATCTTTTATCTATATGAATGAATGATTACGTGTTAGCTATGTACTTCTTGGGTTAATCAAATGAACCATCAAGATAATTGCGATAGTATTTTTCATGTTGATGAATTCGTTTTTTGTGAACAATCTCCTTAGTGTAAAAGGGTTTTCATAATATTCAAATAGTTGTTTATGCCTTTCTTATAATCTATTGTTTGGTTGTATTGGTGCAGGTGGACAAACGAGCATAAGGTATCTTCTTTTATCCAAATTATCGGACCTTATAGCCTTTTATTTCTCTTTAGTGCTCTTGCATCTGAGTTTCACATACACAATTTATGGTTTGAATATATACCGTGTGATTTCGTACCGGCGTTACTATTATTTTTATTAAAATCCACGAGATTGTCAGTCTATTCTTCTTACCAAAAAATATATATCTCATTACATTCTTCATACTGAATGTTTTTTTTAATTGAAGTTACTATTGAAATGCTTCTGATTTCTCTTGTATTTTCTATTTAGAATGCTCTTTAAATGGGACGTTGTTTACTTGTGCTAAATTGCTAATAACAAACTGAAGCACATGGCTTAGCATTTTTACCTAATTTTTCTTTGGTCAGGCCATATTGGAGGTGCTATTTTCCAAATACTCAAGCTATAATCTATGTTGTTGACTCGAGTGATACTGACCGGCTTGCAATAGCCAAGGATGAATTTCATGCAATTTTGGAGGTAATATTTGTATTGATCATAGATTCCTAGGGTACCAGTGTAGATCTAGAAGAGGTGTTTGTGTTAATTTTAATTGTATATGCATATTTTTTTGCTTAGAATGAACCAGAAACTAAAGGAATGACATATGTCCTATTTTTGCGTCTCTGGCCACGGTTACTCTAGCCATCTATTAGATGCTACTATTGCATCAGCAGTCTCCCACTTTCTGTAAGCGGATAGAAGAATAAACTGCACTCAAGCCTGACACATTATGTAACTGTTAGAGCTTAGGAGCACAACCCTAAAAAGTACCATTCCAGAAACAAAAGTCACAAGTGTAGAAACTGGAATAGAGGAGGAATGGATAGAAAGAAAGTACTCTACACTATTCTGAGACATAGTTTTTAGAACCCAAAGGAGAAAACCTCCCCCATGGCGCCCTTTCCCTGCAATTATGATCTGGCTAGACTAGCACGAATACCTGAAAAGCCTAAATAGCTTTTAGAACCCAAAGGAGAAAACCTCCCCCATGGCGCCCTATCCCTGCAATTATGATCTGCCTAGATTAGCGTGAATACCTGAAAAGCCTAAACGCTAGAATGTTCACCCTGTACCAACTCCATAAGCAATTTCCTTCACTGGACTGATCCTTGATATGCTTGATGGTTTGCTTTGCTGCCAGTAATTTTTTGACTGAACATCCCTAAACTTCTCCATATATATCTTGCTGTCAGTAACCGGTCTAACGTGCCTGTGTTAATCAATCATATAATTGATATATATACATATACACATATATCTTTGAACAAAATAGACGGCTAGTTCATTTTTTCTTAATCTTTTTTTCAGGAGGAAGAGCTGAAAGGTGCTGTTGTTCTCATTTTTGCTAACAAGCAGGTTAGTATCATGGTTGCATTATCATCCATCATAATTCTTAACCATACCAGTGAGGTTGGTGAAGTGAATTCCTGCTGAATCTATCAGAAAATTGATATCTTGAACAAGCTATATAGCAGTTTGTTTGCTCCAAAAACTATTTACCATTACACCCTCTTCTAAGAATT
This sequence comes from Fagopyrum tataricum, assembly GCA_002319775.1. Taxonomy (NCBI): domain Eukaryota; kingdom Viridiplantae; phylum Streptophyta; class Magnoliopsida; order Caryophyllales; family Polygonaceae; genus Fagopyrum; species Fagopyrum tataricum. Next base: position 148,413 of record CM008280.1, read on the forward strand.
GAACACGAGCTTAAGAGTTAATATCAAATTTAGCACCAGACCAACACTTGTTTCAGCAACATTTTTGAACGTATGTTGTATTCTTGTACCATAAAGCACTAGTTGGGATGACTAAATTTGGTTGGCATGACTATGTGATAAATTGACCACACTTGTGGATTGCCTGTAACTTGAAAGAAGCCAGGCACAACAGAAATTCAAATTCTTGTCTAAAACCTGAAGGGTATATGTAGATCACAAATTTTGCCAAAAAACCGAAATTCAAATCCTTTCAACTCAACTTTAGATCAGTGGAACCCTAGTGCGACACCTAGCAGTCCCACCCAAAAATTGAAGGGTATATTTAGATCAAAATTTTTTGCCAAAATTTGTTTTTTCTAGTCAGGATGAAGTCCCCACTTTATATTTTGTCAAAACAAGATGAGGAAGTATAAACACTGGAATATCCTAGTTAAATGATAAGAAGGCAGTCAATGTGCAATCAAAAGGCTAGTTATACCTCATGTGTTCCATGAATGTGTACATCAGCTATGAATTATGAGTTTTCCACAAGTATAGATGTTTTAGACCGAATATGGGTTATGTTTAAAGTCAAGTCTTCTTATTATGAACTTGATAATTCTATTATGTATTTGATCCCTCTTCACGTATTTCTTTTCTTCCTTTTTATAAAAGCTGCTGCATACTCGACGTCACTGATGATAATACTGTGGTGCATTGGCACATTGAATATGCAGGATCTTCCAGGAGCACTAGATGATGCTGCTGTGACGGAGGCGCTAGAGTTGCACAAGATAAAGAGCCGTCAGTGGTCAATCTTCAAGACGTCTGCCACCAAAGGAGAAGGCCTGTTTGAGGGTTTAGACTGGTATAAAAGAACTCGACTCCCATACTCTTTAGCCATTCAAGTTGAAGGCAAAGTTGTTTTTAACTTTTATGACCATTTTCCTAATAGGGTAAATTTGCAAAAAAAAATAAAAATGAATGCAGGTTGAGCAATACACTCAAGGCGAGTGGGTAAATTGTGGTTAAAGCAAATTTACTGAACTATACAGTTGAGGAATGAGAAAGAAGAAAGTAAACGCTAGGAATTGGCTGGATTTTATAGTACCTTTGATTGCCTGTCAGCTAAGATGTGAGGATTCCTGTAAAACTGCTTCTCCATCTTAAAGAGGTAAGTACCCTGATTAGTAGATTGTATGATTTTGGTCAAAAGTATAAAGGAATGTGGATATAACATTGACAATTTACGTAATCTTGAATGTCGAACGTCCAGTCCAGTCTTTGTATGGTTCTATTGTCTTTTTCTTTGAAGGAGAAGAGTTCAGGAAGTTGTATAACATATAAAACTTCCTGAATTCAAGAAGAAAAAAAATCTTAGTTAGAAACAGAAGGCAATCGACGTGGGCTTATATGGTTCAGAATAAGTTGTTTGTCAATGGATAACCCGGGCCCGGGTTTGTGGGAGCAGCTTATGGAGCCTCATTCAATTGCTTTCAAGGAGCAAACAAGAACAAACCCAGTAGCTACAGTGTTATGATTTTGAGTGACAGATACAGATAAACTACACTCTAATGAATCTCCCCGGTCAAAATTCCGACCATATTGTTGGTAAGAAAAAAGGGCCTTATTTAGCCAATTTTTTCGGGAGTATCTTTATTAGATTTCTGCCTTTATCAACATCCTCAATTTCCTTAAGAAAGGTGTTCATAACGTCATTCACGCGCCAAATTTCTTCGATCATTTGGCCAAAACCCATTTACACTTCACAGCGATGGGCTACAATATCTTTGGCTATGGTCCCAAGGATAATGCTTGAAAATAACAACTCGTGATATACACATTTTTTTAAAGGATTTGGCATGATAGAAGATTTTAGCTGAGTAAATGTTACATCAAATCAAATTTAGACTACTTTAGGCTATTTAGATATATGAGGGGTCAATAAAAAAAGTAAAACTTTAACTCAATATATACAGTATTATATCAATAATCCATATATAATGATATCTCTCTACTTTAGACTTGTTCAGTTTATACATAGAGATTTTTCAGTTTTGTGTTTATAAATAATATGATTTGATAAGAAATGTTCTTCTAATATCCACAAATTAATATTTTAAGAAAAAATTATTATTATTTACAAATTGTCATAAATAGTTGCTTTAAATGTATAGACGACTAACTTCTTTTTTTTTTTTTTTTTTTTTCCCTATACCTCAAATTGTTAACAAGGTTATCTTATGGATGGGGTCTAATTTAGAAAATTATAAAATCAAGAAGACTGCCCGAGAGCTGAAATTTCCTTAAAGTACACTATACAGAAATTTCCATTTATATATTCATTTATTGTAACATAAATAAATTAATAAATAACTCAAAAGACTCATAATTTGGCAAGTTGTACGTAGTGGAACCACTCAATTTGACGAGGGGTCTAGGTCGGCAATCGGTAGATGGCATTTCTCAATATCAGATAACGTATATACAAATACACATGAAAATAATTTTATAACATGTTTTAAGTCGATGTTTTACTCTGTAAGGGTGTACTCCCTGCTAGGCTCCAAAATCTTGAGAATCAAGATCTCTATAATGTTCCACCTCAGAACAACCTGGGGGACTCATAGATCATCTCTTCATTATCCACGTTTTAATCGATATGTTTTCTTAAATACATATAAAAAAAAGGTTTAGGTGTTGTCATTCTATATATACACCACCACCGTATCATTTTTTTGGTAAAAACTTTAGTTTTCGAGTAGTAAATTTACCTCAGCAATAAGATTATATGACTTAATTTGACAAGTTTATTAGTCATTGTTTATTTTCTTGAAATAGAATAAAGCGTAACATGAAATATATTTAACCTCTAAAAATGGACATAAAATTTGTTTTAAACTAAATAAATAAAAGTTTTTAACATAATTTTTACCATAATTACAAAATAGGATATAAAATCTTCTTATTGGTTGGTTTTAAGTGTGGTTAACATCAATTAAACCGAATGCCATTAAGAGTAGCTATTTATATACAACCAAACCCCCTTGACTTGCTTTCACTTCTCCATCCTCTTTGTGGAGCTAAATCAACCGACAATAACAGAAAGATAGGTTAGGGATGATTGTCCAAGAGATAAACGCGAAGCCGTTACCATCAAGGTGGGGGCTAGCCTCCAAGCCTTGCAATTCCGATCTCCAATTCTCCGGCGAAACACCAGCTACCAACCGCCATGCGCGCCTTTGGATGTGTGAGGTATGTGAGCAGTACCCTGCCTCCGTCACCTGTAAGGCTGACTCCGCCGCTCTTTGCTCTTCCTGTGACCACGACATCCACTCTGTCAATCACCTCGCCGGCCGTCATTACCGTGTTCCGGTGGTTCCGTTTCTCGATTGCGTCTCTGCAACCAAGTCATCCGCCTGCTCTGCCTTCATCGTCCCCGACGACGACATTCTCCCTCCACTGTCCACAGCCACCTCTGGTTTCATTCTCGATCCGTTCTCGGATTTCGGATATACGGAAAACTTCGTTTCTCTCAAGCAGGAGGTTCCGGATGGCCAGATCTACGGCGCCGATAGCGTCGTCCCCACTCAGACGACGAATAACAATAATCTGAACGGTTACGGACGGGACAACTGCTTTCCGGTCGATTTCTCTGCTCATTGCATTGGACAAAGAGTAATTCTCTTCTCTTTTCTTTCAATTTCAAATCAAAACAATAAACCTTGCTTTAACTTTGATGTCCGATTGATGCTCCAGGTTTCGTCGTCGGAGCTAGTAGTGCCAGATGGAAACTCGATTTGGACGTCAGACGAGCCAAATAATTTACCCTCTGCGCAGCCATTGCCGCTCTCAGGGATGGATAGAGCGGCGAGAGTGATGAGGTACAGAGAGAAGAAGAAAAACCGAAATTTCGAGAAGACAATTCGTTACGCTTCAAGAAAAGCCTACGCAGAGATGCGGCCGAGAATCAAAGGCAGGTTTGTCAAGCGCATCGGTTCGGACGGAAACGCCGATTGCGAGGTGGATCTGATGTACACCTCCGGCATCCAAGAATTCACCGCCGACCATGGCGTTGTTCCTCTTTTATAGAGGGATCAGGAAGTCACGGCGGATCCAATCCAGTGGCAATAATTTTAGCATTTGATTTTGGCGGTAATTTATGGTGGAATAGAGGGTGATATTTTGCAGGTTCCATTTTTGTGCAATTGAGCGCTTCAATTATGCACGATCGAAGCTCATTGTATGGTTACTTTTCTGGTGTCGTTCAATAGCGTTTGTTTTTGCTGCCGGAAAATTTACAATTTTGAAGTTTGGACAGAGCACGGTGGTGGACATGACGTCATCTTGGTAGTTATTTTCAGCGGGTCGTCATATGTCAACAATAAACTGACTTGTGGGTAAAATATTTTATTGAAAATTACGATAATATATTGTAAAAATACATATTAAAAATAGATCTAAACTTATTCGTAGTGTTTGAACCAAACTATTTCAAAGTTGAACACCATCGAACAAAAAAATCCATTTTTATTAAAAACTCGTTTCATCAAATATTTATAAGTAGGACTGTTCATTTTCTGGTTCGAGCCGGGTTTTGGACCGGATTCGATCAGACCGGACCGGACCTGTTTGAAACAGGCCGGTCTTCGGTCCAAGAATGCCGGTCCACAACCGGTCCGGACCGATTTTTTTTTAAAAAAGAAATTTTTGAAAAAAAATTAAATTAATTAAAATTTTAGTAAAAAAATATTAAAATTAATTAATTAACTCTCGGTCCAGTCCGGTCCGCAATAGGCTTGGTGTGAAAAAAATAAATAAAAAAAAGTTTTTAAAAAAATTTTCATCAAAAAAATAAAATAAAATTCCGGTCCATCCGGTCCTGGACCGGTTTTGGACCGGACCGGACCTGGACCGAAAAAATCGGTTCATTTCCGGTCCAGGTCCGGACCTGTGAACAGCCCTATTTATCAGGTGTTATGATTTTTATTAAAAAAAATACCAAAAATATCGAACCTTGCCAAAAACTTCATAACAAAATTGGTACTATGAAACCCAATGCTTTCACTTTCCTAGAGGTTTAATTGGGGATGGGCTTCAATGTGTTATTGAATTACTTATCTTGGGCCGTCAATGGCCCGTAAATAGTTCAATAATGGGCCTTCAAAATGTTCCACTTAAGCCCAACAAATATTCTACGTTTAAGAGTGAACTTTTTTGTTTTTTAATCAATAAGGTAAGAAGTTCGACTACGCCAACAAACTTAGTGTATCGAGATGCCGAAAATCGGCAAACGGACAAACCGTCATGTAAATAGCTAAAAAAAAGAGATAAACACAACAAACATTACAAGCAAACGACCGGAAAAGTAAAAAAAAAAGAACCGAAAAAGTCTCAACGAACAATCCACGGGAGAAGACGAAGAACACTCGAGGTTGGGAAAACATGGAAAGGACACAAGATAGATGAACTAGCGCGATGTCTCACTGCTGGAAAACAGTATAGTAGAAACCCTTTTCAAGGAGATGTCATGCCTCCTGCGAATATGTGGATCTAACGACGTTCCCTCCACCGAGATAGAGGATCTTCGGAGACCTCGAACACAACCACGACCAACAGATTTAATAGTGAACTTATGCCCTTCTCCCGTTCTCCTATGTTCTTTATCAATTTTATATTTATTAGATTATGTAAAATGAGACATATCTTTATCATAATTTAAAGGCTAAACCATGTATATGGATAAACATGCATCTTCTCTATAATCAAATATGTGTCTTTAGTTTGATTTTCCAAAAAAAGGGAACTTATTCGAATATTATCAAATTTAGGGTCTCTCATTAATATATAATCATGGTTTTTTTTTAATATAGTGATTGATTATCTTGCTTTTAAGTAATTCATCTTTCGGAATAATATTCCCTCCTTTACAACCAACTACTTCCTTTACATTCATTACATTTTCACATTTGCTAATAAGATATAATATATTTTTAGTACTATATATAATACATGCACCAACATCTCTGTTTGTTACTTTACAATTAGACAAAGAGTACTATTAAAATTAACATTGGATAAGTTATATTTTTATTTAGAGCATTGTTTTCTGTAAATATAAGATAATTTAAATAAATATTATATTAGTACACATAATATTTATAATATTAGAACATATGTATTTTAAATAATGACACAAATTATAACACCTTATTTACGTGTATTTGCAACGTTCGATCATGTATAAAACGTAATATACGGTGTGTATTCGAATATTCACCTTGTTAAATTGTTATAAGCGAAAATCTATATTAAATATAACTGAATATTTACCTATTTTTTTACTGTAAATATTTTTGTTTGATGAAAAAAAAGGGTTTACTTTCCCTACGTTAAAATCTCATAAATATAATGAAGTTATATTACCCGCATTGTATGATTGTTTTAGTGTTAAAGTAGAACACGTTAATTATGATAATGCTTCGTCTTGAGCAACACACATATGGTAATAATCATCACCTTATGTCACGTGAAAGCTCGTCATATTTCTTTTATTTTCACTGATACAAAATAATGTTATACTCTCTCCGGATCATTTTTAAAATTGAAAGTCGAGTAAATATTCATTTTATTATTATATGGTGTTTAACTAATTTTTTAAAATTAATTTTATTAAATTTACTACCACAATACAGATTTAAACCTATACGAAGAAGAAAGTAAGAAAATTTTCGTTCAGTATGCTCGAAATTTCGCCTTTTTCGGGTTATGATCACGAAGTTTCATTTTTTTGGTAGATATACTCGAGATTGAATTGGTCATTTTGTGCCCAATTTTTAACTCTTCCGTTATTTACTATTTCTGTAATAACCCGAATTTTTTTTATTATCCGGGAGAGATTTTTGTAGTAAGTTTCCTTCGAGCTTTGGGATAAAAGAGTGGTCTTGGGATATAGTCGGATTAAGTGACAAATCGAAACAATAATTTTGAAAATTTAGTGAAGATATATTATTTTCTTTCGAATTTTAGAAATATATATCGAGGAACTTTCCGAGCGATATCAAGTTGAGGAAAACATCGGGTTCATATAGACTCGTAAGGTTTAATGAGCTTGTTAGAAACCTAATTCAAAACTCGTAACACTATTCCCGATATTCACTATTCTTCGTGCCTTTCCTTCCAAACCCTAGCCTCCTATATCCTTCTCCCTTGGCCGGAATCGGGAATCAGAACCTCTCTAGAGGAATGCCGTCATAAACTGTTCGGAACCACAAACTCATCTCACTTCAGATATGTGAACCCGAGCCACCACCTTGCTTCCGGAGCCAGAACCTTCAAATTGTAGATGCCGGAGTCGCCGCTGGTTGGCTCGCTCCTACACCCTCCTCAACGAGCCCGAATTTATAACAGTACGCCTTGTCTCTCCCTTGGGGGTCCTAGTCCGCCATCGTCGCTACTAGAGAAGACCGTCAGTCCCGAAGCCGAGGTGTTGGAGAGGAAACCGGAACCACATCTCTTCGTCTTGAACCAGAGTTGCTAGAGAAGATGCCGCCACCTTCGCCTCATGTTGCCACCCTTGTCGTCCATCGAACCGGCCAAGAAAAATGTTTACTCCGCCGCCACCCTAGCCACCAGTTGTCGGGAGAAGACGGCCGAATCGTTGTTGCCGCCACCTCGCCGTCGGGAACCAACAACCTCCTCTAGCTTCCGAAACCCTAGATCCGTTCAACGCGGGTTTGACCGAATTTGGGTAAATTACAATTCCACCCCATACTTTATATTTATAGTTTATGACCTATATTTCTGGAATTTGCAAATCTGCCCCTAATTGGATATTTACAAGAATTTTTCCGAGATTTATATTTACGAGAATGACCCATACTTTCAGTTATTTGCGAAAAATGCCCCGAAGTGGATAGTTACATAAGTTAGCCCTTCTTTTTTTTTTTGTAGGAAATGACCCATATTTTTAAGATTGTGAATAATAACCTTAGTTGGCAAATGAAAGCCAATTTGTATAAGTAGTTTAATTAATTGTTTGAGACCTTTGTATTGTAGAAATTCTTGGTATTTATAAGAGAAATAGAATATCTTGGTTTACATGGAAAATAGTTGGAGAATGACTAAGGGTGGATTTTTGAGGTTTGGAGGCATAATGGCCTAAGTTGGTTGAAAATTGAGAAATGAGTTGGGTCCTTCATTCCAATTTTCAATTGGGGATATAATAGATATATGAAAATTATTTTGGAGTATATCGTAGAAGCTCAATGATAAAGTGTGTAGTTAATTATAGTAGAAATGTTACATAATTTTGGAGATTTGTGTGTATGACATGTTATGTCGCAAAGAAATTTACTAAACTCTTAGAAAGTTCGATAAAGGAATTTCACTACTAGAAGTCCAAAGAAAGTCTTATGAGTGTTCCCGGAAGCTTATAACCATATTGATAGGTATGTTCGCCATTGATGATGTATTTGATTTTGTATGCACGTGTGGTATTGTCGTGTAATGACTGATTGTCAATGAGTTCAGATAAGTCTTATGGACTTACGTAGCTAGCTTTCCTCGTATTGGTGTGTACTATTATGATAGTGTGTGCTTGATGATATATAATTATAACTTGAATAGGACGACGCTACTTATACGAGACCAAAGTGTATGCATAACGGATCGTGACATCACTGCCCAACTCTCCCATGAGATTGAGAAGTTCTCCGCGACTAGCCCACTCGGTTATACAATGAGATGCATCGAACCCCTCCTGTTGGTATACGAGGACGGAGGTGAGGGTCGGGAGACCCTCGTGCATGCCACACAATAAATTGAATCTAAAGTGAAACACCTAATAAAAGATAATAACAAGTTTTTGTGTGCAAGCATGTTGTTGTGTTTATTTTTCCACATCGATGTATGTTTTTGCTATCATAGTACTTTCGAATACTTAAGATTAGTGCCTAATGGTTTTACCGTTATGACGTTAGATTTCTTGTAGGGTGATTGGAGCGGATGGTCAGCCGGGTCCACATATTTATACAGTTTAGTTGGGTGGCCTTTCAGTTATTGCATTCATATAAGACTCATTTGTTTTAGGATGTTAGTAGTTATCTCGTACAAGACTGTCTCATGTTGCATTCACAACATTATTATTGTAATATCTTTTCTATTTGTTTTAATTACATTTGTGTCTTGTTGTAAGATCTAGTAAAATTGTTGTCAAGTTAGGGTTGAGACCCATTGTGAGGTTCTAACCCGTGACATCCATGACATTCTAGGTTTCTGAAATTTTGGGTGTTACATTTTCCGCTAGTTTCTAATCAAGCCCAATACAACATCTACAAAAACACATTCGTTGCGAACGATGATATTTCCTTACATATAACCATTACCCGAATTGTGTTGATGAATCCATGTGAGTGAGGAAGGGACACGATGAGGATGAAGAACCTGATGTTATAAGTCAAAATTTTAAATTCCCTACATATAACCAGCAGTCGTACAACACATACAAGCAACTTGACTCATAAACGTCATCAAACACAATGAATCATTTATCTATCCGATGATATTTCCACCTTATTTATTAGCTTAAAATCTTGATGTTTACAATGTTGGATAATAATTTATTGTATTATTTTTGCAGAAAACCAAATAAATAAGTCTTTGAATAATAATACATCATTGAATGTTGTTGTTGAGTTGTAAATTGGACATAGAATGGATTGGATTGAAATATCGAGGACACCAATCTTAAAAATAAAACTTTGTAATCATCTCGAAAAAAAACAAAACTAGAATAGAATTTTCATAAAATAAATAAAGATATTATACATTTGAATGTTTTAGAGATCCAAAAAAATCGATTATTAAACATTTTTCAAAATATTTAAAGATATTATACATTTGAAAAAGTTATAGAGATCCAAAAAAAATCGATTATTAAACATTTTTTGAAGTATTTAAATGTTTTTCGAAATATTTAAATGAGTAAATAAAGATATTATACAGATCCAAAAAGAAATCGAGTATTAAACATTTTTTGAAATATTTAAATGTTTTTCGAAATATTTAAATGAGTAAATAATTCAAAATTTAGTGAAAATTTACCGACAATAACTTTTTGTTCACTAATCATGTCAAAATACAATAATATATTCCTGTACAATTTGCATTTCCCAACCGCCACAAAATTAATCTGCCCCAGAAAATATTTTCTAAGAAAAAAAACGAAAATTAAAATCTAAAACACATCCAAAATCACTATTATTAAATTAATAATTAAGGTAAAACGCCGGCATCACCACCATTACTACGGTGTTCCTCTACTTGTAAATGACGATGATGAACATCAACACCATCTTCTGTGTTCCCCAGCAGCACCAGATCACTCCCCAACTCAATCACAACAACTCCGTCTCTCTTTTCGTCGTCATCATCACTTCCAAAATTATCAGTGCTTGCAGTCTCAGTACCAAATGAAGTTGATCTGCTGGTTGAAGGTGTAGCTAAGAAGGTAGGCATCACTTGTCCCGCCATTATTACTAATACCTTATTCTCCCATCCCGATGCTCCTTCCTCCGTTTTCTTCTGCTTCTCGCCGTCGCCGGAAGTTTGGCCGGATTCTGGATGGTTGTCGTCGGAGTTGAGGTGGCCGGAGAGCTTCCAGTATGAGCAGGCCAGGATTAAGAGGGCGAAGGCGATTAGACCTAGCATCGCTGCTAGGCCTCCGAATAAGTAGGGTATCGGCGAGTGCCATCCTGCTGGGCGTGATTGGTCGAACGCCGGCGATACTGCCCCCGGAGACGCTAATGTTACCCGTGCCCTCATAGTAGGTAAAACAAACGATCTAGCAATTAACTACTTAATGGAAAATGGCAATTGTGTCTGAATTTGTTGTAGCTAATAGCTATTGAAGAAGAAAGGGAGAGAATGAGAATGGCAAATTGAGATGATTTTGTTGCTGTATTTATAAAGCGGACACACACCTTAAAACAAAACGGAGTTGTTGTCTTGTTTTTTTTTTTCGAAAAAAATAAAATAATATAATATTTTAAATAGGTTTTAAAATGTGGTGATATTCTACTAGTTTAGAAGGTGAACGAGTCTGAGTACGTAGCTCGACTAATATATCAGTTCTATAACATTCTTTCATTCAAACAAGTTAGAATGTCGAGATGCTCAAACTTAATTCGTTTTACATGATCACAATTCTTCAGTGTTAACTAATTTAAATAGTTATACGTAAAAATATGACGCTTAAAAAAACCTAAAATATAAGTTAGGCGTACTGATACTCGTAATCCAATTAATCTTTTAATCCAATATTATGTTGTAAAATTGATTAAGAATTGGGAAAGTGGGGCGACAGTTGCGTCGTTGCATGATTGGGGTTGTAGATAACGTTGGGAGTGTATTACGTATGCAAAAACCATTATAGTTTCAATAATAATAAAAATATTAAATTTATTTTTGTTCCATTTTCTCTAATCTTTGCTTTTGTTTCTTTCTTGTCTTTGTATTTGAAGCTTTTTAAAACAAGAAAACAAATACTCCTGAATATTTAAAAAAAAGAAGAAAAGAATGCTTCGTAAGTCGTAATTGATAATTGATTGATGATACCAAGATTGCAGAGGCTAATACCGTAACGGTACATCACTCATCTTGCATGGTGGGCCCCGCTCTCTCTCTCTTTCTCTGTCATCATCCATCATCACTCTTCGCCACCTTCATTTATCGTTTTCTTTCTTATCTTTATACATTCATACCATTATTTCACTTTACTAACTCAAGAAGATAAGCACTCTCATCAAATATCCTAAATGCTAATACCCTAATAATGATCCCTTTAGATTGAACTCAGTCAGGCAAAAATAATGAGTTATCACGTTTAAAGTAGAAATACTTTAAGTTATACCTCTTATATTATTAGTTGGTTTTAGTATATGAAAAGTCCGATGAGTTTTGACCTAAACGCATGTAATTCGATGCACACGATTCTCCTCAACCGTCATTCAACAATCCGTCTAATACGTAAATATTGATTTTGAAAACAAACTCACAATTAGTGGTTACTCTTCTCAGTAAGAGCCTACACCGACACCACCCACTCTCGAGTCTGGTAAACATGTGTTAGGACTATATCAAAAGGGATAGGGATATCCGGTTCCGTGATGCCTATCGTGAGGTGAATAACGTAGCATATATACTTTCTTCCCGGTATGGCTTTTAGCTATAGTTTTGGTGTAACTGTATTGTTTGACCTTTCTAAATGTGTTAGATGATGTTAGGGGCTGGGTTGTCCCTGTTTGATAACCGTTTAACTCTATTTTAAATATTTAATAAAGCGTGATTAGACGCAGAGAGTATCACCCCTCCTTCTCAGAAAAAATCTAACTAATATCTGTTTGATTTTAGGAAAAATATCATTAATTATAATAATGTTATTATGGCAACACTATATGCAAGAATTTTAAAAAAAATATATCAAATATAAACTAACACTGCATCGGCAATATATTCAAATATGTTATGTATCTTTTAATTGACACAGGAGATGCTACTACGTACGGATGTGCAAGTCTCCACATCTTACATGCATGTCCATACATCAGATCGTGTATCGCATAGTCATAAGATATTCATCCACAAAAATTACATATTTGCTTTTTTATATTGTCACGCAATAAGTCGTGTAAACACATTATTACAGTCAGTAGCTTAATTTAAGGGAAACTTTATCCAAATCATACGCAATTGCTGATTTGCATGCAAGTAAAGAAAATAAACGGTTCGAAAAAGCTGTAAGCGTGAGTGCAGAAACAAAGGAGATTTATCGTTTGCTCAATCTTACAAGACATGCAAGAAGGGCCCCACAACACCTTTGTTTGGGACCCACATAATGACATAAATGTTAAACTTATATACGTACAATCATCATTTGATCGAGCTTAGATGTTATCATGCGTAACCATAAATATCCAGAAATCGAGATTTTAAATTTTGGACGTATTTTCTATTATCATACGTCAATTTAACCTAGATCTTAGCTTGTGTAATCAAAGAAATTTGATATTTGATATTGTTATATGTCTTACACTTGGCATATGAAGAGCTCGAGGGGACGAAATATCCTTCTTGTATGGATCCGGAAGAAGGGTTATATTCGGGTTCTAAACGAAGGCCTTGTTGTATTATTAATAAGGTTTTAATATTATATATTGTATCGTTAATTATACATTTGAATTATATTTGTAATTCAAAATTATTAGGTAAAATCTTTTTAAATAAACATAGTTAATATTTGGTCAAACATATATTGTGTTTTATTTGTTAAATTTCCGTTCTTTCAATTCTCATACTTTGTACAACAGTTTTATTGAGACTTGAAATAAATCAACAATTAGATAAATGATTGAACAAAACATAAAACACATACAAACTTACAAATCGTGTATGCATTAGGAAAAAAAAAGGTTTATAATCAACACTTAATGGATAATATATTGACTATTGAGTAATGGTCTTTTTTTGTCATTTTATATAATATTTCGGTACACTAGACATATCTAGTCTATCAAATTTCTCTTTTTATTTTGTCTTCATTAGCTAATATGCGTGTGTAGATTATTGATTATTTTATTATCTAGTACGCGTATTTATATCAATTAAACAACCAAATAATTTATTACTTTTTTAGAAATAATATGCATACATTCTCTCGTTATTTTATGTTATATAATGATGTTATATAATGCATTGTGTAAGATCTATGATATTGGTAAATGCATCTTAATTGATCCACTTACATACAAAACCATAGTTTTTTTTTTCTTCCTAATATACATATCGGAAAAGTAAAGGTATGACCTAAGATGGGATTTATGTCATCGGTGGTCCGTCCGATGTTGTCCGGACTCATGAATAGTGACGATGGAAGAAATTCAGAGGATTGTCTCCATAACAATAAGCTTCGTACACGACAAGGACGACCACCCACAACTACAAAATATATATATTTTTTTTTTATTGGTAATCTTTCTTAATTACGATAAACAATAATAACATTCTTAAATAAATATGTTGTACCACTATAGTCTATAGGTGTATAAGTTTTTATAGTTGCGAAACACTGGTAAAATAAAAATAAAACATACACATAATATTTTATTTATGATAATAATATTACACCGATTAATTGTTTAATATATTGACGATCATTACTTTATATAACGATCTAATTTAGTATTTTTGAACGTTATTTTTTTTTTAAAAGTTTGTAATCTATGAATTTTGAAAGATTATATTCACGATTATTATTTCAATCAACTCATAACTATCAACTTTTTGATAATCTATGAATTATGAAGAATATAATATTCTTATAAAAATTAGTCAATATTTATCATATTTATGATATAATCTTGAACATTCATCTGTTTACATGATAATATAAGTTTCTAATGCTATAAGTGTGTATATATATATGTATATATAAATATATATATATATATATATATAGCGAGAAGTGAGCTTGGTTGATAGCCGCGCTCGGTCTTGCTGGAAAGTGAAGGCTGGTTAACTCTATTTCCTACCTAGTGGAATCCTATACTAAGTTAAAGGAAGAACAGGGGCTTTAGACACGCACATACAATCTTACCTTTTTTCGAGAAGTCACAAATGGGTTTCATTCAAAATTTCCGTAATGGCCGTGAGTTAATGATTTTTGCTCCCTCCCGACAACTGATCCCTATTTAGCTCAGTAGAATATTCCATCTAATTCCGAGCCATATCTCATCCCCTATTTCTTTACTTGGCTTCCATGGTGCAAAGGTAAAGCGGAGTGAACCGGAAGGAGATCAGAAAGAGCCGGGAAGCACAAGTGCAGCCCGAGTTGAGGGGCTCCGGCTTGAAATCCTACTTCCTGCTTCGGAGCCAAATAGCAATGGCACAGGAGTGTTTTCGGTGGAACAAGCGTTGGAGCAGGTCAATCTTAATAGGCAGATCCTTAAAAATGAGATTAGTTTAATGGGCGGAGCTCTCCATCTCCGGCTGAATCCAATTAGTCCCGCTTCGCCTTTGTGTCCACAAGACTATATATATATATATATATATATATATATATGTGTGTGTGTGTGAGAAAAGATATGTGCGGTTAATTAGGTGAGATTGGGAGCAATCATTTGTTAAAAATATTACATAAAATGGTGGCTATAGTTGTCTTCATTCTTCTTTCCTGGCTGTACTTCCACTCCCCCACTTAGTTGCGTTGATTAATCAACTAATCACATTTTATTATGATGCTAATTAATTATAAGGGTTTATCCAACTCCACTTTATGGTCTTTCTTTATTCATGCCCACCGTACGCTCTTAAAGACGTACTGCAAAATATCTCTATATCTATATGATCTCGCAGTGTGATAGAAAGTGATTTATGTTGAAAAGAAATAGGACGAGTTAGGTGACAAAACGTTTTGTTATTATAGGAAGATAAAGTAGACTCGTAAGTTTCCGATATATATTTAGATCTTAGCTTCAACAAGAATCGAGGAAACTCAAATCCGAACTCAGCTCTTTTGTCATAGTCCACACATCTCGTTGATTCACGTATGTCGACCTAACTCAACGTAAACCGTAATCACAACTCACAAGCATAAAACATAAATATAACAGAAAAGAAATAACGGAAATACTTACAAGGTGTATAAGTGCTATTGGATATATCTGTGTTTTACTTCTACATACCGATAGCTACATGCATGTATTTGTCTACATTTCATGGTGAACCTTGACCTTTTTTTCCGGATCAACCGTATCCTTAAAGTTGTACATTTGTGGAGGGCTTACTCCAACCCTTTTTGAGCGTCCCTCAACTAAGCTCTTGTAAATAGCTTTTAATGGTTAATATTCCTTTGCTAGATTTTGCATCCATGTTTCACCCATATGGATGCAAAATATAAAGTGTCCCTTTTGACACCTCTCAGAATAACATTAGAACCCTAACAGACATTCAGAACTCCACTTTTACTTTTGAAGCAGAATCTCTTACTATCCAACATACTCAAGAATATCAAATTCTTAGTAATAAGTGGAACATGTCTGACCTCGTTCAATGTACATAATCTTTCCTCACTTGTCTTGATTTTAACCGAGCCAATTTCAACCGCCTTTTAGACAGAACTGTTGGTCATGGAAATACTATCACCATCTACCTGCTTGTAAATTTCGAATCACTCTCTGTTAGAACATATGTAATAGGAAGCTCCGGAATCAAGAACCCACAATCAACTTGATATGTGTGTACACCAGCAATCAAAGCTATATTCTCGTCTGATTAAAATCATATTCTGCAAAAGTTGTAGTACTAGAATCCTGCGATTTCTTTTCTTAGAACATTCGTTCTTCCAATGCCCTTTCTCCTTACAGTAGTAGTAGACATCACCTTTTGAAAAAGACGACTTATTGTTCTTCTTCCCTGATTTTGCTTGTCCCTTGCCTTCGCTTGTATATATACCATATGTCTTAACATCCCTATCTACACCACTTTCATTAACCTTATGGAGTAGTTCCCTTGTATGAAGGGCAGACCTGACGTCTTCCAAAGTAATAGTATCATTTTCAACAACAAATGACTGAACAAAGTTTTCATATGATGACAGTAAAAATACAAATAGAATCAACACAACATCCTCGTCCTCAATCTAAACATCAATATTACGCAAATCTAGAAAAATTGTGTTCAATTGATCTAATTGCTCACGAAGTTTTGTTCGGCTTCCTGCATTCGCAGGCTGAATAGACGTTGCTTAAAAAGCAACTTGTTGGTGAGAGACTTTGTCATGTAGAGGCTCTACAACTTCAACCACAAGTTGGTTGCGGTATCTTGATCCGAAACCTCAGATAAGACATCATCTGCGAGACACAACATGATGATCGAATGCGCCTTATCCATCTTAGTGGTCATCTCAACATTTCCCTTTTCCTTATCGGATTCCTTCCTTGACAGTGGCTCCATAAGCCCTGTTGTTTTAGCAACGCTCGCATCTTGATTTGCCACAGATTGAAACTATTCCTCCATGGGAACTTGTTGATCGTCATGTTGAAAGAAAACATCTTTCTCCCAAATAACAGAAAACCAAAGAACCCAAAGCTCTAATATCAGTTTGTTGTGTGGAATCACTAAGAAATAATAACATTCAACAAACAAGAAAAACAACACACACGGGTTTATAGTGGTTCACCCAATAAAGACTACATCCACTTTCTAGAGAGAATTTATTGAGGAATTTCAAATTACATATGAGAGGATAAACAAATGATAACTAGATAATATGAGGATAAGAGAACCCTACAATATATATAGGAACAACCTATGTTTATACTTGGCATATTCAAAGTTGGCAGGTTTATACTTTGTAGGTTTAAACATGGCAGGTTTATATGCTTGGAAATCAAAATACTTCATCTGTTTCTCAATACCTGTCATTTAAACTTTAAAATTTTGTTTCATAATATTTGGCTTTATAGGTTTTATTAATAATCAAACTTTTTATAAATATAATTCTAACTACCTTTTCATTCATTGTTTGTATTTTTAAAGCAATATTTCATCTTTTTCCATACAACTCTCTACATTTTACCATCGTTTTTATACACTTTTTAAAACTATTATGCATCATTAAAAATTAAAAATTCTACTTTTAGATTTCTTAATATTTGTGTTTTTTATCCTAACGACATCTATTGAGAAACGGAGGGAGTATAAGATTGAGCCAAAAATAGAAAAGGCTCAAACATAAATAAGTTCAATTCAAGGCATATGCAACACCTTAAATACCTCCATTTAGAACATCCACAACCCCTATACACTCGATTTCTCAGCTTTAAAATTAAAAAAGCTAAAGTAAATAAAATTTATCTGAATTTTTGTACTTTTACCAATTTAAATTTATTTTATACTTTTATTTATTTGGTTTAACACTAAAGAGTATCCAAGTTGCGGGTGCTCTCACTCTCTATTTCATTATTTTATAAATTTTAAAAATAAATATAATTATATTACTCTATTCTTTATAATATTTTTCAACGAAGACATAGTAAGAGACACATATTAACAATATATATATAAAGTATTTACAAAATATATATACTATAAATACTTATCTACTAATATTTTTTATACAGTTTAAATGTGAAATAAACACTTTAATATACATCTACAATATTATATTTATTTATTGTGGGGCCGATTTCCCAATCGAATATTATTATGAATAATTATCAAATTCTCACCACTTAGAGGTAACCATTATCATACCAATGTTTGATTTCAATGATTATCTACGCAATATGTTGCAGCATTATTGTACGTTCAGTCAATTTATCACACCGAAGTTGTTAGACAATGAAAAAAATAAATTACACTTTCGAATGGAAACAAAATCTAAAATATTGAATATAATAATGAGAATAGTACGGTAATTTTGGACATTTTAAAAATTGCTAGTGGAATCAAGAGTGGGTATCCGGTGATATTTTGTGAACATGATATGGATAATATTTTAATTAACAAGATAGGATTAGTGAAGAATCAGAAAACTAATAAAATTTCAACC
Organism: Fagopyrum tataricum; assembly: GCA_002319775.1. Classification (NCBI taxonomy): domain Eukaryota; kingdom Viridiplantae; phylum Streptophyta; class Magnoliopsida; order Caryophyllales; family Polygonaceae; genus Fagopyrum; species Fagopyrum tataricum. Next base: position 167,023 of record CM008280.1, read on the forward strand.
ACTATCAACTGCCGTCGTCTGGTAGGGTTTTCTCGTTTACTTATGTAAGTCTTCTTTGCACCGTTGTTGCATCTCCCTCGTTCCGCTTGTAACGCTTGTTCTTGATTATACTCCACTTCTCGCCTTACTCCATATCTTCCCAATTTGTACGAGTGTTTTGGTCGGTTCGGTTTGTCTTGTATATATAGACAACGGTTTTCACGAAGGTTACGGGAGTTGCTCCATCAGGGTGGAGGATCTAGGTTGGACATGTCAAAATCTCTCTCTCTCTGAATAGGATAGGACGGTTTTGACTAGTGTGCCGGAAGTCACTGACTCCAATTATCCAATAGTATTGTAGATACCCTAACCCTTTGCTTAACGGGCAAGTTTTTCTTTGTTGCAAGGATTACTATGAACGCCCTAAAGCATATGTTCTTGTCTATTTGGACACCAAATTTTGGCATGGCGGTGCGGGATGTTGGTGGAGGAGTCCCGCTCTTCTAGTTTTTTATATGGATGATCTCAATTTGCATTACAACAGGGTCTTTGGTGTTTCGACGACAACTTGTCAATGTGGTGTCGCGTTGAGGCCTCATTCCGGCCTTTGGAGATTACTTTCACTAGGGAAATTCTCTAAGACATTGCTCAAGATTTTCCATTGGGTCGTCGTGATAAGGAAACAACAAAACTTATAGGCAACCACATGGGAATGTACTTTCGTTGACTGGGATGCTCACGCTTTCCTCAATCTTTCGGACAATCTATGATTATGTGTGGAAATGGATGTGACGGTGCCGCTTCTACGTTGTATCCGGATGTCGTTTGGGAAGAAACCGATTATGGTCCCTCTACAACATGAGCGTCTACTACTCTATTGTTTTGTAAGTGGCAGGATCGGACATTATGCTAAGGCATGTTCCAACACAACTGTTGCCTCTGATTTCGGGGCATCTCCTCCACGAGGTCGCTACCTTCCCTCCAAGACCCAACTCGAGAAGGAACAACAGTGGTTTGATCAGTTTAAGGAGAGAGAGAGGGTCTCCTCCTCGTCAGTTCATTCTCCAGCATCACAACATGCCGATGGTGAGAAACGGGTTTTTTTGTCTCCACTGCTAAAACGCAAGATTTCTGAGGAGTCTGAGAATATGCTTACCACTATTGCTCATCAAAACGATTGCATAGATATGGGATATAAGCGTCTTTGCTTGAAGGTTCATAGGGTTGTAATTGGCTCGAATCAAGTATCGGATATGGAGAGCCCCCATATTCGTGAAGAGCAATGGAAATGTTCCGTTGGAATATATTGTTGCGGGTTGGACAACCGCAACACTGTTGATGCCCTCTGGACATAGATACAGAGGGAACACCCTTCCATCATCTTTTCGTGGTTCCAATGTTGAAAGCATTGGAACCACGAGTTTGCCAGCCCCGGAAAGAGGAACCACGCGTGCAATAAAGGGAGAAATCAACCCCTAAGCATCACAATTCACGCAACGCACTACCTACCATTAGTTCACCTTCACCATCATAAAAAAATGATACCACAAATTGGAATTACTAAAACTCCAAAAGGGGAGTGATTATAAACCTTCTACTTCAAAGTTTAATCACTTAGAATTGCTAAATTCAGAATATGAAGTTATATCACATGCTAACAACCGTAATGAAACAATTAAGCATGAATCTGATTTAGTAGATGATATCGAATGTGATGAGCATAAGACAGGTGAAAATGAATTGCATGCACATGAATCGACATTGGATAACTTTATTAAGTATGATGTGTACAAAAATGATCTAGGTAGTAAGGAAGTGAAAGTGCATGAATCATTATCGGATGTTGTTGATAATGATCTTAATCATGATGATGAACATGTTGTAGATATTGTTGTGTTGAATGTATCAAAGTCGGATGTGGGTGATCTAGAGCTAGATATGCATAAGTATGATTTAGAATGTGCTTAATACTTATTATTATTGATCATAGGAAGTATAACTTTTGATGATTGAACCGATCCTAATCGTACTATATATATGCACACTATAGTGTGTGTGCTCGAACATGCAAAAATCGTGTATATAGTTATTTTGACTGGAAGAATTTACGTATCAAAGCAACTTGATCATGACCCTTTTACCAATCAAAATTTCCGGCATTAAGACATTGACCGTGGAGCTGAACAAAAATTATCCCGTTTGATTGACTTTCTTTAGGCATGTAGGTCAAGTTTCTTTATACAAAGTCTAGTATATGGATTAATTTATCTATTTATTGTCGATTGATTTTAGAAAAAATTTTTTTATTAAACTAACGATATAAATTCAGATCTAATGTGAACACACGTGCGAATATAGGTATATTTTAAGAACTTTTAATAAAATTTTCAACCGATTAAAAAATTATGAATATACATATAAAATAATAATCGTTTAAATATAACATTCATTCATTTATTCATTACGAGGTATGATTATATATTTATATCTGCACATATTTTCTATTATTGATCTAAGTTAATAATCTAACTTTATGTATAATTAAGGGATGAAAATTAACTTATTTTATTAATATAAAATCCTTATTGATTTTGAACCTAAAAAATTTCATATAAGATGAATCATATATTAATTTTATCATCTATATTAATTACTTGTTAAGTTTTTATTTTTCAATTTATAATACCATTAAAAAAAATCTCTCTTCAAGTCCTTTATCATCCACTAGAATCTTGTAAATTTTTACTTATTCTAAGAAATGATTAAAAAAAAACTTCAAACTTCTATGAGTTTGAGACTTTTATGAGTTTGTGATACTCTAGAACAAGAATACTATCCAAATGGTAAACCTTTTGATTAAGTAGACATCACATTTCATGTATATAAACTTCACATGAAGACAGTCATTGATTTGGGTGTGTTTGTCACTTTGTTAAAAAGTGATTTCTTTTATTAAAAAGAAAAAAAAAGGTGATAATACCTAAATTTATATGACTATTAATATTTTGAAGTTTGAACTGAAAGAAAAAGTAAACAATAATCAACACTCTTTGTAAAAAAAAATCTAAAACGTTTTTAATATTTGTATATCATTATTAGTTTTTTTTTTAATATATAATTCATGTTACCATGACTTTCAATAAAACCAAATAATCATTTTACTAAAAACACTTTTAGCAACGTACGCCAAAATTAATTCATAAAAAGCTCACATATAATTAAATATATTGGAATTTATTATATATATAAAAATACATGTGTTGTGAGTTTTGAATCCGAGACATTCTTGCTATTTTCTTATTTACGGATTACGCAATCTACTTAGCAACTAAGATAAGTTGTATATTTTCACAAATTTAATTTATTATTTCTAAGTTTATTCGGTATTTAACATTAGTCGAAGAAACCTCAATGGGGACCATTGTCTCCCTTAGATCTGCCGCTGTCAGATATATAACATAAAATGACCTTTCTTATAATATATTTTTTGAAAATCCCATAATCTGAGGGCGTGATCGGTAAATAGTTTTTCTTATTATTTTTTTAATAGTTTGAGCTTGTGGGTAGCTTTAGGCTTGTTAGGTTCAGCGAGATTTTTCGGTAGTTTAAGCTTTTGGGGTAGTTTAAGCTTAACTTTGTAAAATATAAAAATTTAACGAAAAAGATAAAAAGTGTTTGATACGTGGAGATTTATGGATAGATTTTTGTGGTGAAATTACCAAAAAGGATAAGTATTAAAAATAATAATATAACATTCAAATGGACTTGAGGGTAAATTGGACCAAAATTATGCAAAGCTAATGAAAAAGCTTTCTCACAAAGATTTCAAAAATCTATTGAAAAAGCTACCCAAAAAGCTCTAATATACACAAAAATCTTCAAACACTAAACACTTATTAGCTTTCAAAATTCTCAAAGCTCTCCAATAATTCAACGAAAAAGCTCTAACGAACAAGTTGCACCACCAATCTTATTTACATCGGCCTAGAAGGTAGGTGGACAGCAAGTTGCTCCACCAATCTTTTCTAGATAGCAAAACCTAACAATTAAAGCTAATGATTTCTCCAGATTTTTAAGTCTTTTCGAAAAGCTCAAATTTCTCTAGGTTTTTCTATGGATTGAAAACATTCTAAAAGACTTTAAAAAAATATTCTTAATAAATCCCAAAAAACTAAAGCTAATGAAAAAAATTTCTTACCAAACACTCCTTAAAACGTACAGCTTCACATAAATTTATCTAAAAAAAACTACGCCAAACACCCCTTAAATTAAATTCAAATAAACAAGATTGACTAAAAATTGCGACCAAAGTGACCAAACACACAATTACATTGAAAATCGATCAATAATAAAATTAAAAAAAAATCAACATATATATTAAATTGACAACCTTTCAACTTTAAACTTAACATTATTTAAAAGGAATCAATATCGGATTCAAATAGTAAATTTAGCTCAACGATGAACAGAATGAAGAAATGGCGGTCAAAAGACCAAAACATGGCACAATTGGAAACAAGTGGATGGGTGACAAACGTAAAATCACAAAGGTTACAACTTACAAGTAAATAGTAAAAGTGTACCAGTTGTACTAATTCAATTTGCATCCATTTTATGTACCATATTTAGTGCTAATTAATCATCGTAGCTGTTCGGCACTACTTTATAATCATATAAGTTTACAACTTACAAGTAAATAGTAAAAGTGTACTAGTTGTCCGGCACTAGACGTATAATGGGTAACTTACACTCGACTTATAATTCGATATTTTTAGTTTTTTAGCAAAAATGTTCGAGAGAACCGGCTCACAACATATCTATTGATAGATCACACGTCAATCATAAGGTAGTAATGGATTAGTATTTGGCTTACCGACCTTAACGCAAGGCATCAAATGCCACGAATAGCGAACATAGTATATATAATTGGTGTGCTACTCCTTCAATATACGGATTGAGTTTTAACACGAAATCTTACTAGACTAATGTATTAGACTCAAAACAAACGTTCGTATATGTACGCTTGAGCGCGTGGACTTCACGCCATATTAGTTCACCATAAGCAATGTCGTTTGCACGTGAACAAGCCACGAAAACGACATAAACACCAGACAACATCACAACGTACTATTGTCGTTTTTTTTTCTTCTGGATACATGTTTTTGTATGTTCGAATTTTCTTTGAAAATGAAAACGAAAAATGACGTCGTTCGGAGGCGGGATTTGAAGATAACATGAGACATAACCAATGGGAGAATGATTAAGATGAAGAATGATGCATGAATGGGTCCTCCTTAGCTTCTCATGATTTCAATAAAATTGAGTCTTTACCTAAAGAATATTTTGAGCATGGCTATCAGTTTCTCCAAGAGCCATGATATCATAAAATCGAAAGATTTATATTTGGTACTTTGTGTGTGTTTACCCATCTGACTGACCCACCACAAAACAGCTGGGGGTAGTTGTGTCACTATTACAACTTTGGACCTCTTCCATGTGATTTCTGGCCCGCCAGGGGTTAGTAAAGCAACTAAACATTAGTAGACATATTGCATTTTCAGGCCCCTTGCTGACAAAGAAATCACTTCAAACCTACTCTCCAATTACAACTAATCATAAGGACTCGGACATACATGCCATCACTAATTTCTCAATAAATGTAATTCATTCTCTTAAAAACATTCATTTTCATGTGAAATTGACCCTATATACATGTCATTTATAATATATCTCATTCTAAACAATAATTTACATGTATTGATATGCCTTGAATGTTACACTTCACATATTCAGTTATGGAATCGAGAGACGAGAGGGATCAAGTCATCCTCACATGGGGGTTACCAGGGGGTGGCCTCACACTCGGTCGCCTAGTATTTTTAGGTTTCAGTACTCTATGTATTGTATCGTTATTCATATTTTCGATCTGTAAATTGAAACTCCTTGATAAAATCTTTTTGAATTGATAAAACTAATATTGAGCATCACTGTAAATGTGTGACTCGTTTACTTTCTTATTTGTTAAATTTTCTATTTCATAAACGAGTACATCAAGCTTCTCGAGTCTCAACTAGTGAAGCAAGTAGATTATGTTCTTTAAAGCAGAAGTAGATGATATATAGTGGACGAAGATGATGTTTTAACAAGGAACAAATGGAATCTCTTATCTTCAAACAAATGATCACCTAAAAGAAAAGTCTCAATTGACGTAATCATATGGAACCCAATCAATTATACACTTCGATAGAGAAACTCCGGTCGATCAAGTCCTCAAATTATTTATTAAATAAACATTAATTAACATTCATTAATAACAAAATTTGATGTTCTCACCGTAAATCGGTTAGAGTTCTTATTCGAGCCGAATGAGTGAAGTTTTAGTATGTCAATGTTCAACATGTTTAGAATTCATCCGAGTTTAAACTACATTTTAACCGGGCTTAAAAGTAAATGCTCATACTTGACTGGTTTAGTTATGAATAATCAAATCGTCTCAAGCTTTTGCGAGTTGAGTCCAAACAGCTAAAGCAAATATAGCAATCCCACAGAAGATTGTTATTCAACTTTAGGGCTATTATTCGATTCAAACGAGCCAAGCTCGAGTTGAACCCAAATTTAAACAAGCTTATAAAAAAAATCTTATACAAAGGGCAAACCAGTACAACAATCTTTTCAGAATAATAATGTGTCCATTATTCCAAAATGATACATCATGACACATATGAACAACTAAAGCAGCAAGTCAGTATATTACAAAGATACAAAAAGCTAAGGCTGGTCACAAATGATTCTACACAAAATGAACTCCTGATAAAATGATCAAATATGAACAACTCAACTTAAGAAACAACAAGCAATTACATTATAAGCAGGTGTTATATCTTACAGACTAGGAGTCTCCCCTGATCATCAGAGATTGATGGGGCACCCTCCTAATGTCAACAAATGTCGAGTAATTCTCGTTCAACGGCTGTTTCCATGGCTCCCCGTCCGTTTGCATGAACGATTGTCTCCATTCCCCGCCTCGAAACTCAAGTTGAATAGCAGATGCCTGTAAAGAGGAATTCAGCCAAAATAATATCAATATACAACACTTCAAACAATTTAAACAGTCTGTCTGAGAAAGCTCATGGTAATTTCTTTACCAACCTGGGCAATGTGTTTGGCAGATATGAGTTCTACCATAACAAAAGAAGCATGCCATCCATGCTTAAAGCCAAAAATTTCTAGAATTCCATCGTCTGCGTGGGCCTCGACAAAGCCTCTCTGAATAAAAAAAAACCAATTTTTTTGTTCAGAGTTCAGACAGAAAAGAAGGTACAAAAAGCCGGGAACGAGCCAGAACTCAGAAGCATACCCTTTCCAAATATTCTGGACTAAGATTTCCCCATGGATGCCTTCCACTAGCATAATTATGAAGATTCAGAGCAACAATGGATCTTATGCTGCAAAAGTATAATAATGGAAATTCAGAACACGGAGTCTAAAGGCTAAAGCAGTAAATGCCTCTTGTAGATTCTCAGAATCGAAGTTTTACAGAAATTGTCATATAATTTTCCAAGTATAGGTATATGCTTTTCAAAAACTTGCAGCTGACATATATATCTTGTTGATCAATCATCTTTCTTATGCAAAAATACAACCCAAACAATTGCCAAATTCCATGCAAAATTTACTCATCCAGTATTCTACTAGATCTTAAATATTTTTTAATATGTGTATGCATGGAAGAAAAAGCTAATATAACAGCATCAGAATACAGAATTACAAAAGAAAGCCAAAGCACTTCAAATTATGTCACAATTGATTTCATAGCAAACAGTATCAAAAGAAAAATATGCGTAGAGTACTTCTATTATTTAAAACAAGTAGGGCAGAAGTGAATCATACTTTGAAGGAACAGGAACCTCCTCCCACTCCGAGCAGTTGACCTTTTTTATGCGGATCTTCAGAATGTTTCTTAGGCTCCTACATCATCAAGGATACGCTTTCAGAATTTCAATGATATTACTTGGACGATCCTATAATAATAGTGGTTCTAACATGTACTCATTTTGCTTTTCGGGAGGCTCACCTTAGACCTGGAATACTGGCGCAAGGCGTGAAGAACCAACCTTGGGTACAGCTGAATCCAGAATATATTAGCTGCACGTTTTATTTAAAATAAAAACACATCAGATAAGCATAAGTAAGAAATTAACTGTATACAAAAAACAAAAGAAGAAAGCAATATGACTAAAATATCTTCAATTAGGTAGTTTACATTCTGCAAAAAGTTAATGATCACTTGGTAAGCTGAGTAATGAAATCCCTATGATTTCCAGTAATGAAAGGGAAACTTTTTTAGTGGCTTACACATTACTCACTTCAAAAAGTAGTAATGGCTTCAAAGGGGAAAATGAAAGGGGAACTCTCTTATTTATTTTCTAGTAACCAACGCAGTTCTAGAAATAAGGCTAATATATCAAGTTCACATCTGAAATAAGGAGAAACAATCATACTTTGTTTGCAATTGGCCCCTGTGCAAGGTACGGCTTTTCATTACGCAAGTGATGAAAACCATATGCAACTTGAGCATCCATTCCTGCATATAAATGTATCGGATACTTTTAAGCATTTTTCAATTACAAAAATTAGAACCAGGCTAATGATAAACCAGTTGCCAGTTTCTGCCACCTTTGGCAAAGTAATCCAATCACAGAAACAGCCCTTGTGGGTTTGACAACCTGTTTGAATCCTAATCTCTTCCAAAAAAAGTAATAAAATAAAGGGACCTTCCTGATATGATATTTCTAGGATCTTTCATCGTTTCGAATAAGAGCAATATAGAACTTAGAGAAACACATCAACTAGATATTCTCTGTATCTGAAGTGATAATATTACCTATGCTGAAGTAATTATAGAATACTCCTTCATAGCAAGTAACTTCCTCGGGCAAAGGACCTTCTGCTTCCAAGTCCTGCAAAGTAGCAGATTTGTGTCATAGAGAAGATACTGAAAGATCAAAGAGCAATGCAAGATTGAACAAAATGAATAACTAGTTAACAAGCAAAAAAGAGATAACCAATGTTTGCAAAATGACATCCATGATGACACCTCAATTTATTATTTCATTTTATCTGAAGAAAACAAGCCCTACTTCAACCACGTTACCAAGAGTTTTAGGTGGCATGAGAACAGAGGATGCGCAGAACTGGAAAAACATATATGATCGTAGATATATGAATCTAAATGATTTTCAATATTTAATGCCCCAAAAAGACTGTTAATTAGGTTTTCAATTACTAAGCCGATATCTACTTATCATTAAATAGATGCTTGTTCCTTATATAAGTGTCGGTATTTCTAAACAAGAGGAATGATTGCCACATCATTCCTTTCATACTTCGTCCTATATCGTCTATACATCAAATGAAACACACACCTAGCCAGGATTATACTTCAATTGATGCAACTCATATTCCTCACTGATCAGATTATAGAAATATATAGAACATTGAAGCGTCAACCAAATAATGCAGGGAATGTAATTACTGAGCCAAGATGAGAGCTCTATGTGGCTTTATTTTCCTCAATAGCTCGTTATATATAAGTCATACAGGTCAACACTCTTGATAGTGTTTGTAGGTTGTCAGAATTAACGAAAAGAAAATTCAGCTTGATGAGTAGAAAAAAACAAGAAAGCATGCATTGGGAGGTAGTTGATGTCAAAACCTGATCAAGAGTGGTGCGTTCTTCAGTAATCCTCAGCGAATGTGGCAGCTCCACAACTTCTTCAGCAGGCATTCTCACTGAAATGTGCCAACTGCAGAATTAAAAGGCAACCTTTAGAAAGAAAAACAAAAACAATGAACAAATATTTCTATGAAACTAGAAAAATGCATTCTGTGATGAAATGTAGAGAGAAAAGGTCGAAAAGATGCAAGTTCAAACAACTCTATTATTAACATAGCAATGTAAAACTTCACATGCCTACCTATCCAAACGGCAAATAGAACCTGTAGTAGCTCTAAGCAGAGATCTCTTGACACCAGATTTCCAGGCAAATGGAAATGAACCACCCTATTGAATGTGAATGCATATTTAAGAAACAGTTACAGAAGATTAATTCAGTGCGTTATAAATGGAAAATGAAAAACCTACCCAACCAAAACTTCTAGACAAATCATTCCCTGTGCCAAGCGGAATAATTGCTACTGGCGGTACAGGTCGCCCCTGCTTGTGAAGCTCTCCCAAACTCCCAAGTATCCAACCAACAGTACCATCACCTCCTGCAACCTGCAACTCCCAACGGTTAATATTACATCTAACAAAGTTAGCTAGATGTAACTTTCAGCATCTGAGTAAAAAATTTAGACTAATGGAAAATGAGATAGTGAAGTAAGTGTCGAGAGTTAAAAGTAAATTACCATTATCCTCAGCTTTTCCAAAGTGTATTTGGCACATACATCACCACTGTTAGCCAATTGCTGTAAACAGCCTAACCCGTACTGTACAAATTCATGGGGCTTCACATGTGAAAGGTCAAACACCTAAAAAAAATACCAGGAAAATTGCTGAATTGAAAAAAGCAGAGATTTCCAATGATAGAAAGTGGCCATGTGCTTTGAACCAAAAAGAAAAGACTTTAGTACCAAGAAAAATTCCATATTGATCTAATAAAAAAAAATCCAATTCATAATACAAAGGTATTCTTAAATTATTGAAAAGCAATCTAATACTTCTATACTCTGTTAAAAACTTAGTGGTATCAGCAACCTTTGGCAAACTCCTAATACTTTACAAGGAGAATATTAAAAAAAATAAATCCTTGTACGCTCCTTATAATGCACAAGGAGTTTGCATCAATCAAGCGAGCTCAATTAGATTTTTATGACAGAAAGTTCATAACATTTTTATAAACTTCTAAGCAAACAAATGCTTCAGAATTGACAGAACATATTCTTTAAAAAGAGTTTCTGCTTTATTGTACATTCATACACCATGAAAAAAGAATATTTATATATTCAAATAATCTAGTGTCCTTAGAAATCTCACATAACAGTGGTACAGACATCACGGTCATTAAAAAAATAAGTTACAACTACTACCAATACTGCTCATTAAATGCAGTTGGGCCAATTTTGAAGATCTAAATCGTCACTTCTTTCTAAAAATATCGAACATGACAGGTATACCATATTGTATTTCATCAAGACATACAAATGCCTAAAGGTCATCCGATTCATCCATCCATTTTTATGAGTTACAATTTACACACATCTTCACAAACCAATAAGTATGGTAATCGAGAACCCTCCATGCTTGAAGTCGAAAATCAAGAGAAACCCAGGATTATTCAAATAGGATTTGAATACAGTAAGCCAATAATTGAAATACTATTATCATCCTCAATAACCACAAAGCTACAGTATACATCATGAATCATGACTGCAAATTAATGAATTAATAAGCCTAGAGAAAACATGTAGACCCAGATCATCATCTTCCAGAATAATTGAAGTATGATAACACGTTTCCATAAACCTTCAAAATTTGGACGACTGTGACAGCCACTATATCGGCACTAAAATAATAAGCATTATTACTAGTGTGGGTATTTTTTACTAGTGCAACTTTACCAACTTCAATTTCTTATTCAACATCCCATCACCCTAACCACGTGCAATCCGAATTTACAGGCTACAAAGATGCTCACACATCACACGAAAATCACTGGGAAAATTATACTACTAGCAATGGAGTAATTATACTACTAGCAATGGAGTAATTACACTACTAATTATTGATTTAACAAACCGCTAAACCTGATTCATCAGTTCATCTCATCGTGCAAATCGAGAATCTACCTGTTCTTCGCCCATGAGTTGCTGAAGCCGCTTCTTAAGCTTAGGTCCATGCCTGCCACCGCTTCGTGAATTGACAAAAACAACCATAGGACTCTCGGAAGATTCGACGGAGCCGTCTTTTCCGGCGGATCCAACGCCGGCAGATATATCTTTGGAGTCAATTGCACGGCGGACGGCAATTCGGAGATATTCAGGCATGGAAATCCTCCGCTTGAGATCTTCTTTATCAATTCGGATCCCAGACAACCCGCATCCCTTCAAAGAGTCGATCATCGATGACCGGGCGGCGATTCGGGTCGGGTTACGCCCTTCTGACACCATCTTTCTATCTCTATACTTCCTCCGGTTCAGAGAGCAATCAGCAGATTCCTTGTTTCGTTTGAAAACGACGGTTATAGTAGTGACTTTAAAGAACAGTAGAATGCACTCAATTAGTGTCACAATTAAAAATTAAACATACGAATTGATTGATAGTATAGAGAGGGAACAGTAAGAGCATAAAGAAAGAGCCGTGGCCGGCAGGCGAGATGGTCGGAGTATGTTTAATGGCCGCCGGTGAGGAGGAGAAAGTGGAGAGACATAGCAATTGCTGCGAAGAAGATTTTATAAAAGCGAGGAAGCCGAGTTTTGGTTTGTCGTCTGATTTTCTTTTTGTTCATTTTCATTTATTACATCAGTTATTAAACTTTGGAAAATGATTTTTTTTTTTCTAATTACTAAAAATTCTTTTATTTTCAATTTAAAACTGTGGGCCTCATACTCATGCTTTGTTTTTATCTAACTTATAACGATTAGAAATTTTGATCAACTTTTGTCCACAACTTTTCGAATAACCAAAATTGGTGATCAATTTTTAAATTTCATAATTCACAAGAAGATTAGTTTAAAAAACCCACATATTTGTAAACTTACTGTCTTAAAAAAATAATAATAGGGTTCTCTACAAATTGGTGATTAGTTTTTTAAGTTTAGGACCCTAAAGTTTTAAGCCGTGAAGTTTTTTAAGAATTTTTTTTTTTTTAACTAACCTACTTAAATTGTAAAATTGTAAATTTTAATCACCAACTTACAAACTTTTCATGTTCTTGGTTAACATTTTATTTCTTTTCATAATTTTTTAAAAATTTTAAAAATTTATCGTCAGAACTTGTTAACAATATATTTTATTAACAATCCGAATAAAATTATAAAAACTTCAAAATACGATTGTTGACAATCTATTTTACGATTGTTGACGATCCGATAAATATTTTATAACAAAATATACTTGTTGAGTCCATCTTACCTTTTGTTAATGGTATATTTTATAACACGATAAATACTAATTTCGAAAAACAAATAAAAAAAACTTGTTTTTATTTGTTTCAATTAGCTAACTTAAATTGATTATTCTATTAATAAAAAATTGTTTTGAATTGTCTATCAAAATATACTAACATGAATAAAAGTTATATGCTTTTAGTTTTTTCGTAGTGTGATTAATTTATATTTATATTACAATAAAATGGAATGTGTGGATTATAGAGAAAAAAGTCAAATGGAAAATAAAAACAGAAGCTTCCCATGCGTGCATTTGAACATTTGAATTGACCAAAAGTTGCATCTAGGAGCTCAGGAAAATCAACTCTCGTCTTCGATCAAACCAAGGCATCGGTTGAAATGAAAAGTAGGTACATACATAAACATCTTCTTTTTATTTCAAGGCATTTAAGTAAAAGACTAGAAAAAAAAGTCGTTATAACGAGGTATGACATTGATTAATTATCGTTTTATTGGAACGAAAGATAAAAATAAATTAAAAAAATAATTATCATCATCGATATTTTTAAATAATTACAATCAATTAAGTGTAAAACTAACTATATAGACAAAAACAATCAATTAAGACCGAAATTCAGGATGAGAAAAAAAAAAAAAAAAAAAAAAAAAAGGATTCAAACCACGAAGTCCTTGGAGGGAAGACATATGTGCGCCTAACAAGGTATATGTTGTGCTTGTGCATATGTGCGAGGGGGCGCAATACCTGACACACATATGGGTGATACTTTCCAGGCTGCGGTAATTTTTTCTTTCTTTTCGGTATGCCAGTCTTGGACGTATGTTTGTACCCGTCCGGTAGTCGGGCCCAAGTTCCCGGACGGGCGGCCCACACACACATATGTGTGTATATATATATATATATATATATATATATATATATATATATATATATATATATATATATATATATATATATATAGTTAGGCTCCGAATAAAACCATTTTTACGGAAAAGAATAAGAACCTCGTTAGAAACATTGGGTCAATTGATGAACGTCCTATATTAAATCAAATAAATAATCTTATTATGGTAAGCAATCAATTAAAAATAAACAGAATAATGAATGTAAAGTTCATGAACATAATATGCATCTAATTTAATATTGTTTTTCGTATATTTCATTCTGTTTAATTTATAAAAGTATTTCATTTACTAGCGTAAGTATATTCAAATGAACGTAATATTTAAGCAAATTAAATGTATCTTTCATTATTTAATATAACGGATCTTAGAGATTTCTACCCCTACTTCTAAGGGAGGTTCCTCACACGTAATATTTTCAAGATTGTCACTCTTCCATTTCTCACCGTGTCCGATACCCGTCTCTCGTATCCATTTCCACACTACACGGCTCCCCACACGTAATATTTCCATGCTTAATAAATATAGACTCCATCTGATCCATCTTCATGTACGAATGGACACAGACCCTACAGCTTGATTGCTTCCTTTTTAAAAGATTCAACAGCTCTTAAATGCTATATATATTAATTCGTTCTTAATTGTATATATGTCCCACAACACCCAATTCGTTGCCCCAACTACGGAGATTCGAGATGTAGATCTTGTTCAAGACCCATATAGAAGAGTCAAAGTTGTAGATTTTACTTTTTTTTATAATCTAAAAGTCAAACATGAATACTATACAATATTAAAATAACAAAGCATATAAGAAAAAACACAACCAAATTGTTAAATTACGACATAAATGGATTGTAGAGTATAAAAGTGTGCATACGAACACACAAAATTTTTTTATTCAAAAATCAGTTGTTAATACGAGAACTAGAACACTGATCTTATATACTATACTCAAAATGCTCCGTTTTAGATATCATATTAAAGCCCGACACAAACAAATTAAGAAGTGTGATCGTGTATATACGCGTGCACATATATACTATGCTCGAAGTGCTCCGTTTTTTTAATACATTATTAACTTTTGATCCATTTAAAAAAATGACAGAAAGTGGGTCAAAAGAAGACACTTGTTTTCATAAATACTTAACTTTTGATAAAGCTGAGCTGTCAATTTTAAGTAGACTTTAATGATATTTGTATAATTGTATGTATATGGAAATATTGGTATGTTGATCACATGTTGCTGCGTGGTACTTGCTTGCTTCATTTGTTATAAAGGCGTGGGTAGGATGAAAAAATAACAACGTAGAAAGGCAAAATTCTTGCGTAACAATCAAAATATGTTATCTTCATTTGAGCATCATAACCCATCAATAAATCTTCTTTATTTCCTGCACGATTATACGGTGATTCATTCAAAAAAAAAAAAAGTTCATGTGTGTGGCATTTATTTTTATTTAGCATTGTTAAATGAGCCGAGATATTTTAACAAGCCGAGTACGATGAACTCACTTTAAGGTTGAATAAAACTCAAATCGGATGCACAAATAGCCAACTTTTAAAAGTCAAAATTTAGGTCTAGTACAAGTGCAGCGGGTTCGCCTCAATGAACAATTATAATGATGAATAGATGAATTAATCTTCAATAAGTTGTTTTATGAGTCGAGCTTGACTCGATAAAAAGCTCGACTCATGTAACCATATCCCTTTTAGCCTATCTTAGCTAGAGCTGAGGTTTGTCTTCGGTTACTTCTGATGTGGGTAAAACTTAAACAAGTACGGCTAATTACTTACGAAATCAAACCATTTCAGTAATACAACCTATTTAGGATGTTCACCGGTCCAAAATCGAACATGGAAACCACATATTTAGGTCCGGTTCTGGTTTGGTTGGACCAAGTGTGCTTTAAATTTTGGCTGACTGGGCCAAGTCTGGTAGGAACTTTCTGATCCAGTTCAAAATATCGACCAGAACCGGAATATGTACATCCCTACAATCCGGTCCAAGTCAGTTGCATTTTGGGCTTCGCGTGAGCCCAACAAGAAGCTTTGTGGCTCAAACCTTAAAAATTATTAGGGTAACCATTATGAATGGAAACGAGTCGGTTGATGGATGGATGTACCAATTCCGCCAACCACCCATCTTACTGAAGTTGTCACCCACTCCGCCCATCACCCACCTAACACTTCACCCATATTCCACCCACCCATCACCCACCGGGTGATCGGGTGGTTCAGGTTAAGTAGTCGGGTGTGAAGTAATTTTTTTTTCGTTTTTAGAATTTTGAAAGTTATGATAATTTTCAATTTAGAAATAACACAAATTAAAATTTACTAAATCACGAAATATTGTGAAACATAATAAACCAACAACAAAAGAATTTTGAAGGTTATGATACAACAAAAGTAAATTAACATTAATCAAATGAAACTCCTCTAAAACTCGATATAATGATACACTTCAACAACCTAACATAATAAAAAATTAAAAAAACAATAATTAGAATATAAAACTTAACCATTAATTAAAATTTGAATGTCGAAAGTATTCATATTGGGGTATACGCCTTCATGGCGGAATCTTCAGTATCAACCTACTTGTGTATCGAGCGAAAAAAAAACCCTAAATTATAATTAAAAATCATGAAAGGGAGATATCATAAGTAAAAAAGAAGAAGAGGTTATTAGTACAATTATATATGCTCACCTACATTATTGCTCTCAATCCAATATTGCGAAATCATTAATGTCTCTATGATATCTCCATGAAGTCTAGAATGATGAGGACTCACCACTTGCCCACCCATGCTAAAAGAATTTTTATAAGTCACAGTAGACACGAGAATTGTCAAAATATCTTTTGCAATCTTTCACAAATTTGGACATTTTATATCAGTTTTTCATACGATAAGAACATCAAAATCTTTACTAAATAGGTAATACAATTTCTTGAAGATAATATATCAACTCATGACTTACGCTAGACTTCTTCAAAATTTTATCATAATGGCCAAAATCATCATCATCAAAAATTACATGTATCTTCCCAATCAATCTAGAGTTTGAACTTACATATTCTTGATCCTCAATATCATCCCTAAGTCTTGATACTCATAAAAAAGATCCAACATCAAAGTTTCACCTTCTCAATCTCAACAAAGATCATCGTATATCTTGTTAAAATATCATTCAACACATTTCAGTTTGTCTCTTGGGTCTAAAATTATTTCTATTGTCAAAACTCCACTTATAATTGAGCAATACTTATCAAATGTCTCAAGTATGTTTCTATCCATCTAATTTATCATCAAATCATCGATAGAACCCCATTTTAGTAAAGAAACTTTAACAAGACAAACCTTTCGAAAGAACAAATCAATTGTTGGGTACTTTCTCCCGGAAAAAATGTTTGTCACCTCCTGGCGAATGTTGAAGCAGTGAGAACATCGATGTCGGCATCGGTGGAGCAGTGAGAACGTCAAAGACGGCGTCAGTGGAGTAGTGGCGACTCCGGAGAAGGTCGAAGACGGCATCGGCGAAGTAGTGGTGACTCTAGAGAAGGTCAAAGACGGTGTCGACGAGTAGTGAAGGGAGAACACCCGTCGGCACAGACGGCAAATACGACTGAAACGTTAAGGCAAAGACTCGAAGGGCTAGAGAGAAACACGGGATCGGAACTCAAAGCGGTTGCTTGTTTGTCAATTCTTTCCCAAATTAGATATTAGGGATTTATGGTCTTATATATATTTTTATAATTTAAACGGGTGAAACGGGGCGGATGGGTGACGGGGCGGGTGGTGGGTGGTTGTACCTCGACCCATACCCGCCCCACCCCCCATCAATTTCACCCATCAACCGTCAACAACCCGGAATTCTTCGGGTTTTCACCCATATATTCGGGTCGGGTGATCGGTTGGGTCGGGTGGTTGTGCACCCATTTCCATCGTCCCTAGTAACCATCAGCTTGATCATCCAATGCCATACTCGAGGCTCAAAGCATCTGTTTAAACACAATCAAATCACCATTGTATGACTCCATTCATTTGTGATTTATTAATTGGAGGGCGAGGATCCAAGCTTAAAATTATTAGGGTAACCAGTCTTCTCATAAGCTTGCTGAGTTCATAGCCTGGGAATTTCCAATCGTGCAGCAGGGCATCAACGATCCTCTGCACCTGTATAAGAAAGCAAATGAAGTTTCTTGCCTTTTACATTAGCAGCCAAACAATGTGAGGGTTTTATGTGATAAGGTGTTTTGTGATCAATAGCCTTACAAGTTACGAACAAAACCAACAATGGCAGTGGTGCTATCAATGTGCAATCCTATCCTATACCTGTGATGAAATCAAAAATGTATTGGCTTTGAACTAATAATACATAATAGTATAATACTAATGATCAAATATTTTTGGACTACATAGTACCATACCTTCTCCACAACTTCTCTATCAATCTACCTCTTACCCGAATCAGTACACCCTCTGAAAATCAACTTAGAACCATAAGAGGAAGACAAACCATAAAATAAAATTTCCTGGAGAAATTAGCATTGTCTTTGACTTATGCTGTTTACCTCAATCAGTACAACGAATCGTTGCAAGGTCATCCACAAAGCTGAATACAGAACCGTGGCTGGCAAACACAGCTGCTAAGCTCCAATGACTCAGCATAAAGGCTGTCAAGAATATCCCCATTAGTTTCAACTTACCTGAGACAGATTGATCTGACATTAGAATGAGGATAGAATTTTCAGCAAGAGAAGGTGTATGTGCTAGTCTGTTTGGGATGTCTTTGGCATTGGAATGGCTGTCCTCCCAAGAGATGCCAGTGACTAAATTGAAAAGGTGATCACCAGAAAAGATCTCAAAATGTTCTCGAGAATTCTGTGGACTAACGGAATAGAAGGAAGAATAGGACCTTTGATCAAGTTGCAACCATTCTAAGCAGAAGAGGAACTGGTCTAGGTGCTATATGGAGAAAACATGAAAGAAGATGGATAAGGGCATCACACAACAAATTACAGTTGAATATTCTTTACTTGATGTTGATATATTTGTTCATGAACTGCACATTAGAAATTTTACATTTCTCTTTGATAGTTTTGCTCGTAGAAATGGTAATAATGTAGCTCATGTAATTGCTTGGTTAGATCCATGGGAGTTAGGAATAGATTAGAATTTTTCCTTCCCATCTCATATTTTGTCCTTATGAAATTCATGATTATAGCTGCATAGTGCTGCCTTAAGCACTTTCCTCACAAAAAACAAGCTGAACACTTGCATAACCTAATCATTTAATCACCTTAACACAGATGGAGCAAACATAAGGAGAAGCTAGTTTTATCAACAACTCCCTGACAATAGCACAAACCACAACGAATTGGAATCGGTTGACTTCCTTAGGAATAATATGGTTCAATTGTGCAAATGAATAGATCCACAAGAAATCAGAGAATGAATATAACAGCCAGATAAGGAGGGAAAATCGGATCTTATTTATGGCATATAATTATGAAAAGATAATCTATTATAACCTCAGACTCACTAAATGGATACCTTCCAGATAAAATGAATCCTTCACAGGCTTTGCAGGTTCTTCGCTCAGTGATAATATAAGATTGCACAAAATCCACAAAGGATGAGAGTCAAAAAGTCTTAAAGAGCCATCCACCATAGAATAAAGGAAGCAATTCTCGAACATATCAACATTAACAATTTCAACTTCAGTGAAAACGACGCGGAATCAAAATCGCTAGGTTTTTGCAGGTCAAAGTATCTCACCTTCACCACACCTCGGTTGCGAAGCACACGAATGAAAAACGCTGCGAATCCATCCATTGTCGTCGTCTTCGCAAGTTCGTCCCTCGTACAAGTAGAATCTGCTCAATTGAAGAGGGATTTCAAACCCCTTCACTATATATATTTGAAATGAATTTGACCCGACCCGAATGGGGTTTGTATTCGTTTAGGCCCATAGAAGAAAAAGGTGGGCCATTTGGGTCCGTTTAGGCCCAATATAAAATTGAAAAAGTGGGCTACATTATAATGATGATTATTAATGACTAATATGCCCCAGAAACAAGTTTATGATTGTTGTTGCTAACATGTTACATATCTCCTAATTAATTGACTTTATTATGTGCCAGATCCATCACATGCTCTGCTTCATTAACTTAAAAACCCTACCTTTAAAGATCCGGATTGTGTGATTAGGACCACAAAGATAATGCCAAATCTATATTCTTTATACACTAATATAAAAGCTAAAGTCTTTTGCTTTCATGTGTTATTTTTCAATATCTTATAAATGTTATTTTTAAGGGGCCTTCTTATTTAAAACTTACTGAGACATGCGAGAGAATTTGAAGAATTAAAATACTCCCCTTCTTACCGATCTAGTATATAAGATTGGTAAACTACTTCTCGTATTAGTAATTTATTCTCTTTAATAATTCTAATTTAAATTGAAGATTTGACATATGTTGTTTTATTTATCGTTTCCAAGTCCATTGTTTAGCCTTGCTTCCCATGCCGACGTGGATAATGCGCTCGGTCAACTCGTGATGCGAAAACGGCTTTAAGTACCTTTAGACCAATATACTCTTATTATATAAGAATACATATATAAAATAATAATCAAAACATAAAATAAAATAAAAAAGTTAAAATTGTCATTAAACTAAGACATTGCTCAAAAAAATTTGCTAAATATACAAACCTAACTTAGATGTTTCATTCTTAAAAGTTCATTAAACTGCAGAATAAAGTCGTATGCATATGAGTGCATATGTACGTCATATTTAAATTTATCACATAAATTATGTAAAATTTTATTCAAAAATCAATTATCAATAAAAGCCTCATACACTAGATCGATTACTTAAACACCGACAATAACCTAAAACGAGTAGACTTATGGAAAAGGAAAGTAATGTTGTGAAACATATAGTACCTTTATTAATTGATTGACACAATTTGTCTTCTATTCGCATTAAATGTGCGAACCCAAAAGGTGTAATTGATAGAGAGTGAATGAATGCAGGGTGGAGCATATTCAACGATGGGAAAGGGAGTTAATACTTAATATAATATGTGGTTCAACATTCAAATGAATTGGTTCAACAGAAAGACAAACCCAATCAATATTTATTTCATCAATTTAATAATATTTGATTTTGAGGACAATCTTCATTTGGGAGAGAGATGCAACATACAATGAGATTAGTTCATTTAGGATTTTTCTAATATGGGCTTATAATATATATTTATTTTGATAAATATAACAATTTATTGTTTTTAATAGTTTCGTGGGACTAAACCATATAATTTAAAATATTTACAAAACTAAAATTAGTATCCCCTCCTATTCACAATTTTTTTTATTTTTAGATAAAGAGCAGCTTGCTGCTTATGTGATTAAAAAACTAAATGCATTATAACCGCGTTAAACGTTAAAAAAAGCATACCATGAGCATCGTCTGAAAGTAAACGAAGAGTGCAGTGCAAGAAGGAGGACCATCCAGAGCATGCAATCCAAGATTAAGAGAGAATACATGATTGACAAGCGAGTCCGTGACCACATTACCATCACAGAATATATGACCAAATCTGATGACCTAGTCTTGAACCATGTAGCCTTAACAACACATCACCAGGCTCGATAAGGGGTACATGGGATCAGCACCACCTTTGATGAAATTAAAAACAGTATGTGAATCCATCTCGACAAATGACCCAACGGTAGCCGCTAAACCAAGCAAGTTCGAGCCCCTACGCTACTCCCCACAACTCAGTCTACGGGTCATTAGTAACACCACCTCCGATTCACGACGTTTGACATTAAAGAAAATCACACAGAATAATATATTTAAAGTAGAAAAAATAATCTTCACTGAAGATTATTTTTTCTACTTTAGATATATTATTACGGAGCATTTTATTTATTTCTTAAAAATGAAATAAAAGATTATTTACGAAGACAAGGAGTGATTTCTTCTAAATATTTCAAAAATATTTCAAAAAAATATTTCAAAAATAGAGATATAAACAAATATTCATAGTATCATAATATATGAACTAATACAATGCTCATTTAATTAGTTTAAGTTTATTTTAAAATGACATAATAATTTGTCTTAATTCTCCAATCTTTTCATATTTCAATTACTCATCAAATAAACAAAGGGGAAGAGCTACTCTTCGCATGCATCTTATTTCTATTATTGGTCATTACGTAATACCTATTAAAACAAAATGCACTTCGAGGTGCTACCGAGGAACTGAGGGACCTTCTCGAGCACTGACAGTAAAGGCTCATTTAGTAGATTGCGAGCGAGCAACAAGCACCTACTCCTTTCCTATCAAAAATGAAAAGCAGCAAGCTTCGCAACAAAAAACAAAGTTGCGAACTTGACGTCATCCTCACCTTACTCCAGTATATCACTGGCGCACTCTCGCTACCTTTTTATTTGTTTCGGAGCCGTTTTGGCGGAGCGTACTAAACCCACTCGTGTTTTAGATAGTTGTGTTCCCAATCCCAACCCACCCAGCTTATGTGGGGTTTTGCACTTTTTGACACCTTTAGTGGTGCCTTTGGTTCTTCGAACTTTCGTAACCTTAAAAAAGCTAGATTTCTATCTTGAACAAAGTGTTAAAAAAAAAACCCTTAACACCGAAACCTTTTTCTCTTGGGGCTCTAGACAAAACGAATCATATTTCGGCTATTACCTTCTCTAATACTATGTTCTCATACGTAGAAATACCCCCGTTAACCGATGCAGACATTTCTTATAGTTCCTTCATAACACATGACCACATCTCGAAGGATGACCATGAAGAGGCCTTGGGAAAAAGGCAAGCAAAAGAAGACCCAATAACCCAACATCCAACTTCAAAGCACTTAAAGACGTTTTCTTTGCCCAGAGGGGTTTTCTATTTCATCCCTATGACTTCGACGACAATCCATCCATACGAGAATCCACATACGCGACGTTGAAGCTAGCCAAATTTGAAGGAATAGGAATTAGGTAGGAAGCAGGATCGTTTGGACAACGTATGGGTCGACAACGGAACGAAGAACTCTCCCTATATATATCTTTTTCGTACACATTCACTTGCATCACATAAGTATTCATTATGCCCTTGGTATCAAGGATTGGATCTAACAACCAACGATGAAAGTACCACACGTGGGCAAGTCAGCGATGAAAGCGACTCACCGAAAGAGACAACAAATTAAGTAAAGAACGGATAGGCGGAAGAGAATATTCATGTACTACCTCTTTTTGGTCCCGAGGGACGGAGGAGGCTAGGTTAGTCGAAAGATGGTTAGCGGTTCAAGGATGCTCCCAAGCGGCAATCAAACGAGGGCGTGAATGCGAGATGCATGTGGAATGATCGGCCGGACAGAGGTTAAGGTTGCTTCCTTCCCACCGCGTCCTTCCTTGTGTGTCGGAGATATAAAGCGAGTGCACCGGAAAAGAACGGGAAGTGAGTCGAGGACCCAAAAGTGTAGTGTGGTGAGGCGTCAAGGAGTGGTCAATTTGGACAAAGTTGAAATTGAACTAATGAAGATTGAGGTATACTCCATGTTGCATCATGTTTGCTTTCTTTTCCTCATATCAATGAAGAAAGAAGTCCATTGACTCTTCCGAAGAACCAGAAGCGAAGCGCTATGCTAGGGCGGGGGGATGTGAAAAGAAAGGGCTCTGAAAAAAGAAATTGAGGTTCTCAATGCTTCTCCTCCCAACGAGATACGGATCAACGACTGACTCTACTCAGAGCCTTGTCCGAGAAGGCACTCAAAGAGAGCGGCCTAAAAGAAAAGGGTTCACACTTCTTTGGATATGTGAATGTTCTTGCTTTCAAAAAAGGAGGGGAGGACTTTTAGGAACAGCTTGCGAGATTAGTATTTTTATAATTTCTCAAATAATCAATAATTCAAATGTATTTTGTTACTTTTTTGGTCAAAATAATCCGAGTACAATAATCCATATATTAATCTTATAATTTGCGCTTGTCGAATGGACCAGAATAATAATCACACTATTAAAATAAGGGCGCGTTTCAATAAAGGGATTAGATTGTTTCTAATCCTACAATAATCCCGAACCTCAATAATCCAAGTTGAGTCGATTGAAAAAGCCAAAATAATCTCACAAGATTATAATTTCGATAATATTCTTTACCGACTTCGTCCTAAACTCCCAAATCAAGTAAAACCTAAAATAATGTAATAATTTAAATAAAGTCCTGATTTATTTTCCAATTTCTTCACTTTATATATATATATATATATATAATGTCGATAAAATTGTAGATGGGCATGACTCATGATTAGCTGGATAGGAATGAATGTGTTATCAATTTAAGGTTGAAAATTGCTCCATGGCTCATAATCACACATGGTTTCATAAAGGCATTATAAATGATATTGAAGCAAGGGTAATTTATGATGCAATGAGACAAGAGGGACCCTTTTCACTAGTCCATAAGACAAAATCCCGCCTATTTGGTTAGTCCATAATAATATGAGTAAGTGGGTGTACTTATTATAACAACAAAAAACGTGACAATCATGTAACTCGAGTCAAACTTTCAAGCAAAGATAACAAGCAAAGTACCTACTAGTTATGATGTATTTGGTTCTAATATTATTAGACTTTATAAAGAAATTACGCAAAACTGGTTCACCTTAACGATGTGAAACTTATCACATAGATAATAAAAGGATAATGGTTTTAATATATTAGATTAGTGGGTTACTTTTCCTATTACTAATTGGTATTAAGATAAAACTTACGTAGTTTATATGTTGGACTTGGACCCAATGTGCATATGGACTCGAGATGTGACAAATCCTCCACATTATATTTGATCCACCGACCACACGTACACATGCACATGTCAGCATGGGATGGGGTCAAAATTTTCATACGGCCAACTCAATTGTTATCTCGTGAATTTATAATCCTTTAATTCTCAATAGTTATCATTATGGTAAAAAAAAACACATATTAAGAAAACTAAAAGTAGATAGTATAATATAATAATTTTCAATAACTTTAAATAAAATTGTATAAATCAATGGTAGAACGTGGAGAGTTGTATGAGAGAGAAAAAATAGCATTTTGAAAATACAAACAATAAATGAAAAAATAGGTAAAATTTTATTTGCGGAAGGTTGAATTATTATTTATACCGGTAATGACATATATTGTGAACTAAAATTTTAAAATCTCTAATGACAATTATTAATTATAAAGGGAGTAAAAGTTAAGCTGTCTACTTATCTTTGTTGTTTCTAATTTCTATAGAAATGAAGAATTTTGATGCAAGAGACAAAGGTGTGGGTGTTTGAGCGGCCAACAAAATTGTAGAAGGAATGACCGGCAAGAAACACATCACCAACCAAAAGAAAGATAAAATAGAAGAAAAACATGGTTAGCTAGGAATGAAGGCATTGTGGGACATCAAAAGCTCGGAGAAAGAAACATAAAAATTCTTTCGAAGATAATGTTGGTGATGGACGAGCCAACCACTATATAAAGAACACCGCCGAGAAACATAGTACACATAATTTCATTTTTGGAAAATCAAAAGATAGAACTACAAGGAAAAAAAAACTTTCAATAAAAAAAAATTGTGAATATTTCGTCTATTTGTTGCATGCTTTCCGCGTCTTATTTTTCTTTTAATAATATATAATTATATATATACCCTTATTTCTCTTCATTCTAGTTTATTTATATACATTAGAAATTAAGGCTCTTCCTTTTAGTTTTGAATAAGGAAAGTGACCTTACATTTTGAAAAACATGGATGAGAATTAGGCAAAGAGAAGACATCAATCAATAGCAAAGCAAAAAGAGCTTTCACTGTCGACACAATAACATGAAGAAGAGCAACCTTTTTCCAAAAGCAATTGCTTGATATGTTACTGAAAATCCAAGAGATGTCAGAAATGATGACTACCCTTATTGTGTATCATTATTATTTATTTTTACAAAGGATTATCAAGCATTAATTAACAGAATATGATAATTAATCATATCCGATTATCATATGATACGAGTACCTAACTAGCTAGCTAGCTTACCCAACTCCATCGATTCAAATGAGTTTCATGTAAAAATTTTTACTTTTACTTGATCTTTATTTCCCAACTTAGTTTACCTAAGATCCACATTCTAAATTTGTACTTGTATGATACATGCATTTCCTATGAATAGATCACATTCCAAATTTGTACAAGTTGTAGATTGAATCTATGTTTCATACTTGCATGATATAAGGACGATGTACTAACCTCTTATTATCGATTTGTTTATGTATTGGACTTTTAGCACATATATGATGTGTTTTGATAAAGGTGTGTGAAACTCTTTATCCCATCAAAACATTACATGGTATTAGACCTATATGATCTTAACTTATTGAGCTTGTAGATTGAACTATGGTTTTCTGATTCAGTTAATCCGATCGACTTTAAGACGTGCATGGCATCAAGTGTCAACGTATATAAAGTCAATTGGATTACTCAATTCTATTGTCACTATATTTTATTGAGCTTGTTGATAAGACATTGAGAGGGGACAAAACAATGACTTTTACATCTCAATAGATATGATCGACTTTAAGACACACACGTCATCTAGTATCAACATATATAAATTCAGTTAGATTACTCATTTTATTGTCAATAGATTTTAAGATTAAATCTCAAATGAGTTATGTGACGAACTTGTAGAAGATAATATATTCCAATATATAAAGTTGCGAGACTCTGAGCCTAATACATAAGGTTGGTGGACTCTATTGTCAATTGGTTTTAGGATGGAATCCCACTAGACTTTTGTATTGACTTGAATCTAACTTGTATGTACACTCATATACATACATGAGATCCTCCCTCTACGATCCATCTATATTGCACTTAATTGTAAAGAAGTGTAAAACATGATAATCTTGTATAATAGTTTCTCAAGTTGATATAATGACTTGTCTTTTCCATAGCTTATAAAGGAAGGTGAAAAGAAAGAGGCGAAATCTCCTACATAGGAAGCTTTATACCATGCCATGTTTACTTTTACTTAGCTTTTTTTTGGGTGTCGAAAGGGGAATCCTGAAGAATTAGTAGGTATGATAAAGGAAGACATAGAACAAGGCAGAAGGACAAAAGCTACTTTTATATCCACTAGTAACACACATTACGTGCACATATAATAATGTGTAATATGAAGAATAGGGTAAAATTGTAATCAAGTAGACTTTATCTACAAGCATATTCACCTTTCCCTAAAGTTAAATTTATAAAGCTTCGTTGAAACGGTTGATTCTTTTGGATACTTGATGTTAAAGAAAAGTACACCTACATCACACGCCTTAACTTTATCAACTATCATGTTAATCACTGCATTACTATCATTGCTCAATTAAACCACATAAAATATAAAGTAAAATTTCTAATTATACTGATTTAAGCATGTGCGGTCGTAAGGCGCACGAAAATAGTTGTTGGTTACGTGGAGTGGTTGTTGATAGATTTCGTTGGGTCAGATATGACGTGACACGTCCGAGCGCATATACGTGTTGGGCCAAAGTTCAGCACACAAGCCCAGCAAAGTCTATACTAAAATCAATTGGCAATAGAAGGAGTAGTCTACCAACCTTATATAGTAGCCTTGTAATTTTAATATTGTCGATGTGGGAACCTTAATCCTTCACAGTTGTGCGCCTTAAAGAAGTTAATGTGAGGTGTATGTGTATGCATAGGG
The DNA here is from genome assembly GCA_002319775.1 of Fagopyrum tataricum. Taxonomy (NCBI): domain Eukaryota; kingdom Viridiplantae; phylum Streptophyta; class Magnoliopsida; order Caryophyllales; family Polygonaceae; genus Fagopyrum; species Fagopyrum tataricum. Next base: position 194,807 of record CM008280.1, read on the forward strand.
TATAGTAAGGAAGAGTTTTGCATATAGGAGAGGTATATATAATTGTTTCAAGTTATTTATTGACCAATTTGTATCATTGCCCTAACTGTAATGACATGGTGAAAAGAGGGGAACCAAGCAGTAAAAAAGGTGAGTTAAAAAAGTGAATTTTGAGGGGAAAGGTTTCGAAGAGAGCGTTAAAGAAGGGCGTGCATTTGGCAATCCTCCTCTTCTAATCATCATTATCTTTTTCCCTTCCCCTTTCTCTCCTTTTTAAGATCTACTCCGTACACTAAATTAAAAAAAAATTAAATTTTTTTTCATTATAAACTTATATAAAAATGTGTGGTGTATAAATGTATATTGTATAACTCCGAGACTTATAAAAACCTCTCCGAACGTGGCTAAGTATGAAAGGGTTTATATTAAAAATTAACTTGTGTTTTTTCTACACTTTTGACACGTTTGAGTTTCTTGCATCCGATGCTGTCGAGATTCTCAAAAAGGTATAATCGGTCTTACATGGTAATATTGTGTCTCTCAGTTCTTCGGATGTAGTTTTTAGGATGATCGGTTTTGCTATAACTTGTTGTCCATGTACCTTCTAACTCGATGTAAATAATTTGATAAATATTCAACAATGAATAATTTAATTAAAAAATATAATTGAATATTCTTTTCGATTGATATATATTAGGAAAAAAAATCATATATATTAATTAAGAATACTAAAAATAAATAGTGAAATATTTCCTAACACACTATAAATTATAAAATTGTATAAAAATAATGATAGAATGCAAAGGGTTATATAAGAATAAAATAAATAGTGATTTAAAAATATAAAATAATTTTTTATGTAAAAATTTTAAAAATATTAATAACAATTACAATGTTATATAATGTAAGATTAATTTTTGGGGCTTTACAGTCACATATTGTGAACTAAAAATAAAAAAATTTAAAATTTTTTGAATGTTATTACGAGAAATTAAAGTTGATTTTTGAAAAAAAAAATCTATTATACAATTAAAGTAGAAAAAACATGAATAAATCACTTATGAAAAATACTAAAAATACCATAAAAAATTATTTGTTTCTCCTAATATCCTTTTATTGTCTCAACTGATTAATTTCCTAAAATCAAGACTTTAACATGTTTTCATATAATAATCTATTAATTCAATTACTGCAAAAATGTATACTATTTTTAGTTATCATGAAAATTTCATATTATAAGGTAGTATTAGATAAAGATAAACTTACTAAAAATGTAAATGATATCGTTAGTTCCGTGGAAGGTAAATTATCTGTTATTTAGGTGAAATTATTTTAAAATATTATTTTATGAGTTTTTTTTTTAGTTCATCTTAAATAAATTATCGGATTTATTGCAGATGAGATTGTTTTACATATTTTTTAAAATGTTTTTACTAAACTTCGACTATTTGTTTAAAATAAATGTATGCATTGTTTAATTTTTTATAAAAAATAATTAAAGTATTTACGATAAAATAGTTTAATATACTCATATAACCAAGAATACTACAAACTCTATTTATAAAAATGAATAGTATTAATTTAAAAAAAGAGATTAAAATAGTGAATTATTTCTAAAAAGAAGGCGAGAAAGAATGAATAAAAACAGAAGGTGACAGCCTTTGAAGAACCCCAAGTGGTGGCAGGAATCAAACTTGACAATGAATGCAAAAAGTTGTTTAAAGGTTCATTTTTCAGAGAGAGATTTGAATTCCACAAAAAAGGAAAAATAAAATATAAAGTTAAAAAGGAGTAAGTATGAAAAGGTGGATACCCCATGCGATTCCCTTTACAGGGGTTACGTGGCATTACCACATAATTCAAAAAAAATAAAATTCATTAATTAGAGGCGCGTGCATTTTGGCGACAGGCGGGCGCGTGAGGTTGGGAAATGAGAAGAATAAGGATAGTCAATGGATGGATAGAATGAAATGATGAATAATTAATAATTAGATTAAGTACTTTGTTAAGTAATTCTTCTTCTCTCTCTCCTAATTATGAGCTTTTAGGTTTGTCATTTGACAAGAAGACACGCATAATAGAATTCTGGAAATACTACAAAAATAGTATAATAATATAAAAATGAGGGGAGGATATTTGCAGCAGAAATTCTTGCACTCAAAAAGTGCTTCTCGATGAGAATGAAATTCCAAACATCTCCCTCACCCACTCCAATTAACATACAATTTGTTTTGTTTTTTTTCTTCTTATAAATGATTATAGATCGTTTAAAAACACTGAGCTTAACTGGAACTCAAAGCTTAATTAAGCTTATTGTATAGTTAAATAGACACTTAACTTTCTTAATAAACTTTTTAGGGGTTTCAAAGGATAATTTGAGGTTGTCATAAATTTGTATTCGGATATGGGCAAGTAGAACTTGTATTTGGATTGATAATTATGGTGGAGCGATTAGAAGAGCAATCAATAATTTGAGGTTGGATGGGTAATTTTTTTTTATGAGCTGGATGAATACCTAATTAATTTTGAATTTAATGAATTGATGAAAAGTAAAAATTAGGCAATTGAGGAGTATAAAGATTTGTAGAGAATAGTGTTGATTGAAGTAGGTGGAAATTGAATTCAAAATTGTAATAATGCGACTAGGGCCATGGCATCTGAAAAAGTTGTCTTTGTTTTATTTATATCTTTATTACTGCAAGTACAATTATTTGTGGAGAAAAGCCCTTTTTATCTTTTCTTTAAGAATAAATCCTTGTTGGGAGATGCCTATTCAATGAGAGGTAGCCTATTCTCGATTATTAGGGTATTTATGTGCCTAACTAGCCATTCATTTTTTAGGCTCAAATTAAGATATTATGGGTCCGTTAGGTTATATCGCAATTAGATAGATCGGAAATATGACTACTACGATGGGTTTAATGAGTTAATAGAAGTGAGATACACTCGTCGTTCAAGTGTAAATAAACCCATTAGAATGGAACATTTTCTTTTTCAAGTGAAATCCCCTAGTATATGAAAGGGTGAAAACATGCTTTCGTTGTGTATCTGAATTGGGTTTAGTCCTTTAGGATATATATATGATCCGTTTCGTAGTTTTGTAATGAATTACAAAATCCTCGTAATTCTCTCACTCTTGGCTCTGAAGCAAGAAGTAGGATTTCAAGTTGGAGCCCCTCTACTCGGGCTATACGTGTACTTCACGACTCTTTATGATCTCCTTCCGGCGCTCTTGTGGTTCGCGAGAAGGAAAAATGATGAGTCCTTTCTTGCATCTGGCACGTTCCTTGACCGTCGCTTGTCCACATGCACCTAAGGAAAGCAAACTCATGCCTAGCACTTTTATTTCTTGTTATAGAGAGTATTGCGGAGAAGGAAAAAAAAACTTTTTATTTTATAAGAGTGGTGGCTAAGCCGAAAAGAAGCTCTTGGAAGAAGTCTTGGGTTACGGTCGGATTATCAATTTAATTTCTTATAATTCTCACAATCTATTAGTACAAGGTTTAGAAAATTTTAGTAATTCCCTAATATTCATCCCAATAAATCTCATAAATCCCGTAAATTACATGTAGTGAATTCGTCCATAAATTGTAATTTTATTTTAGTGTGACAACGGGTCTATATAGAAGAAATGATTTTAAAAACTTATGGTAAAAATAACAAGCTAGTGAATGTTTAAGAACAAAATTTTATGTATATTATGATAACTTTTATTAATTTTATTTCATAAACTACATGAAAAGGGTTCACAGGATTTATGACTGTTTATTTATTGTATGTTATAAATATATTCTATAAATTTAATGTTACATTTAAAACAAACTAAGTAAATTCATATGTATATCGACTATAATAAACTTTTTTCTAAAAATCTCATTAAAATTATTAAAAAAATTATCTATTTAAATACTAATTTCGAACTACCAATAAAATTAAATTTAACTAGCAATAGGCAAAAACCCTCGACTTCTATTCTACTCCTTAATAAGCTTTAGAAACGGATCGAGAAATGAGATTTGCATCTTTCCTTTTTGCGTTGAATTCTCCTACTCAACTGCTTTTTTATCCTTACCTTTCCTTTTTCAAGTGTCTTTGCAGCTTTTACTTTGTAAGACTTGAAATCCAAAATTCCCAAAACAACAAACAAACTTTTAAAAAGAAATTAAAAAAACAGAATATAATGAAAGGACTTTTATTTTTATCTCTTTTTATGGTTCAGCTTTTCTCAGATGAAGCTTGCAAACCCACTTTTACTGCTTCTCTTCTTTAGTTGCCTTGAAAAGTTCTCCTCTCTATGCTTTTTGCTTCAAATTCATGGTGGTCGGCTCTTGTCTCCTCTTCATTTGAATCTCCGAATCAGTTTTACTACAGTTTCAGATGATTCTAACAACCTTCTAAATCAAACCAATTTTCACTTGAATTGATTCATTGGATTCCAATTTTGAATCTCAATTCCGATCTCGGATTTGGCCATGAGAGCTTGTTTGAGTACAATCCAGCAAACCCTCACGCCGGAGGCGGCGAGTGTACTCAATCACTCCATCGCCGAAGCTGGACGGCGCAACCACGGTCATACCACTCCTCTTCACGTTGCCTCCGTTCTTCTCTCCTCCTCTAGTGGATTACTCCGGCAGGCTTGTATTCGTTCTCACCCAAACTCTTCACATCCTCTCCAATGCAGAGCTCTTGAGCTCTGCTTCTCCGTTGCTCTCGATCGCCTTCCGACTACTACAACAACCTCTGCCGATCCTGATTCCTCGCCGTCCTCTGATGAACCGCCTATCTCTAACGCTTTAATGGCGGCTCTCAAGCGAGCTCAGGCTCACCAGCGTAGAGGATGCCCTGAGCAACAACAACAGCCATTGTTGGCTGTTAAAGTGGAGCTTGAGCAGTTTATCGTTTCCATCCTTGACGATCCTAGCGTCAGCCGTGTTATGAGAGAAGCTAGCTTTTCTAGTCCCGCTGTCAAATCCATTATTGAACACTCTCTGATGACTTCTTCTTCGCATAATCCGAATTCTATACCTTCTCCGGTGGTTCCCAAGATCGGGTTAGGGTTCGGACCGATGAGCCGGAGCTTGTACTTGAACCCCCGGCTTCAATCCCAACCTGGACTAATCCCCAATCCAGGGGATGATGTCAGAAAAGTTATTGAAATTCTGTCGAGAACGAGGAAGAAGAATCCGGTTCTTGTTGGGGAATCGGAACCAGAAATTGTGATGAAAGAGGTTCTAAGGAGGATTGAAAACAAGGAATTGGGAGAAATCGGTCCATTGAGAAACGTAGAGGTGATTTCAGTTGAGAAGGAGCCTAATAGATTGAGGGAATTGGGTGTTTTGATTCAGAGGAGGAGGATGACAATGAATTCGAGTGTCGGTTTGATCCTCGATTTGGGAGATTTGAAATGGTTAGTTGATCAACAACCTCCAAGCTTGGGGTTAGGACACCAAGGTGTTTCGGAGGCTGCCAAGGAAGGTGTGTCGGAGATAGGGAAGATAATTGGGAGATACAGAGGAGAAGATGGAAATGGTGGTAGGCTTTGGGTGATCGGAACTGCTACTTGTGAGACTTATTTGAGATGCCAGGTTTATCATCCTTCCATGGAGATTGAATGGGATCTTCAAGCTGTTTCAATTGCCGCAAAAGCTCCTCTTCAAGCCAAGTTTCCTAGGTACATTTACATGGATCCATTTATCATTCTGTTATTCATGTTTATATTGTTTCAGTTCTCAAGCTGTGAATTTTGATGGATATCTATGTATTGATCGATGCTAAGGTTTATATATATTGTTGATTAGGCTTGCTATGAATGGAATCCTTGGTGGTTCAGTGGAGTCATACAGTTCCTTTAAGAGCTTACCCATAATCATGCATCCAATGCCCCGAAGTGAACCAAGTTTTTCTCAGAACATTGATCCATCTAGAAGGCTAAGTTGTTGTCCTCCATGTTTGGAGAACTACGAGCATGAGGTTTCGAAACTCGTGGCAGGACAATCGGACAAGCCTACTTTCGAGGTTCAATCAGAAACAACACGAAACCAGCTGCCACAATGGCTGCAAAATGCTAGGATTCATAACAAAGACGAGGTATGATCCTAGCTAGTTTGATGTTTTTTACTAAACTTACATTTGATGCTTATACAATACAATGTTCTTAATAAATTTCTACATTCAATATAGCAGAATAAAGATCAAGATTCAACCCTCAAGCAAAAATCTCAAGAGTTGATGAAGAAATGGAGTGAGAGATGTATGCTTCTTCACCCAAGCTTTCACCAGAATGGAAGCCTTGACAGAATCACTCCAAAACCACACTCTCTCACAAGCTTGTATGCGAACCCGAATTTGCTTAGACACCAACCATTTCATCCTACGAGCCTTGGAGATGACCTGCGTCTGAACACGAGTTCAGTTTCCCCTCCTGGAAGCCCGGTCAGGACAGATCTTGTTCTTTGTCATACAAAGACAACACCAGAATCCACAACTAAGAAAACCAATGTGGACCCACCGAGCAAAGTCAGTGAACTGCAGAATGATAAACCATTAGATGCAGATTCATTCAAGAAACTTCTGAAAGGTCTGATAGAGAAAGTGTGGTGGCAGAGAGACGCGGCGTCTTCTGTGACAACTACTATTACTCGATGCAAGCTAGGCAATGGAAGAGGACGAGCTAATGGAGCAAAAGGCGATATCTGGATGTTGTTTTCTGGGCCTGATAGAACAGGTAAGAAGAAGATGGTGTTTGCTCTATCAGAGTTAGTATGTGGTCTTGATCCTGTTATAATATGTCTTGGTTCAAGGCGAGAAAATGAAGATTCATCTTCGAACTTCCGTGGGAAGACAGTACTTGATCGCATTGCAGAGGCGATCAAGAGAAACCCGTTTTCAGTCATAATGCTTCAAGACATTGACGAGGCGGATATGTTTGTCCGCGGAAGCATTAAACGCGCACTGGAGAAGGGTCGGTTTACGGATTCACACGGAAGAGAAATCAGCCTAGGAAGCATCATCTTCGTTCTTACAACGAACAACGGTCATGATCTTGATGAAGAGAAGCTTGCATTAGGAGTAACCAGTGGCTGGAAATTGAAGCTATCAGTAGGCAATCAAAAATGCAGAAAGAGAAATCTTGATTTGGAAAGTGAAGATGAAGAAAGAGCTTCAAAGCAAAGAAAAGAGATGGGTCCATCACTCTCATTTGATCTCAATGAAACCGCGGATGTTGAAGAAGACATTGTCGACGGCTCACACAATTCAAGTGATGTGACGGTGGAATACGAGGAGGAGAAGACCGAGTTTCGTGTTTTGGTAGACGAGTTGATCATGTTCAAGCCGGTGGACTTTGGTCTATTGAAGAAGAATGTCGAGGACACGATCAAATCTCGATTTCGAGCTATTCTTGGTGAAAAGATGTCTATTAGTATAGGAAATGATGCGCTTGATAAGATCCTTGGTGGGGCTTGGTTAGGCAAGATAGGGTTAGAATCATGGGTTGACCAAGTCTTGACCCCAACCATCCACCGAATCAAGACGAGCCTGACGACTCTTCCGTCCGATGAACATACGGTTGCACGGCTTGAGCTCGACGATAAGTCGGAAACTCGAGATGATGGTGATTGGCTACCGAATAGTGTAGGGTTGTCTGTGTCGGCTGTAGGTGGTTGAGTGAAGATGAAAGTTACCAAAAATGTGTAAATATAGAAGAAGCAAATACCAAGTTAGGCATGAATGTGAGGCATAATGCATTAATCAATAATGCATTCTTAGTTGGCTTTTGTCAATGGTTAATTGTAGAAAGACAAAAGGGCAAAAGAAGTGGGGAATGGGTAATGCAATTTGTTGTGAAAGGGAAACATCCAAAGATCAAAAGAATACAAGAGATGTTAGATCAATTAAGTTGGAGGCTTTGTCTCTTATTGATAAAATGATAATAAATAGTAATTTGTGCTTCCAAATCTAAAATTGAGGGTGATGTATCAAACAACTCTTAGACCATCATTGTGGGACTTTGAAAACAACACTTAAAAAAGCTTCTTTTTTTTTTCCAATTTTTTTATATGTTTTAAGTTTGTCCCATGTCTTCTCACAAACATAAATCATAGAGATAAATGACCCTAAAATTAATTATATGATTTTACCCTATTTAATTTTTTTATAATTCTTTTTCATTTTCAACAATGAAATGAATGACAATACGACTCTATACGGATAATCCTGTTATTAATTATATAAGTTAAGTAGTATTCAGAAATTATTTTTGAAAAAAACATTGAAATATGCAAAATTTGAAAACTTATTTTTACTTTTATTTATAAATCCTTAATTTCCTATTATCTATAGTTTTCGTCCATTTTTAGTTGTCTAAGTAATTTATTTAAAATACTTCAAAATACTCTGAATTTGACGTTGAAAAATATATGTAGAGAAACAATGAAATGCGGAATTAGTGAATTTGCTACGTATCTTAATGTATCTTAATGAAGGGGGTGTTATGTGGATCGAATATCACAACTCAAATTAGGTTCGAGCTTGTTACCTTATTTAAAAAATGAAAACAATATGTACGTATTTTGAACTTCGGTAAACTTAGGTTTTGTTAAGGTTTGTTTTTTTAATACGAGATGAACACGATTACGCCAAAACTCGGCTTATTCGGTAAAATAAGTTGGCTTAAAATCTGCTTAAATTCTCGACATATCTATAAACATAATTTTAAACTTGATTAAAATTAAATTAAACTCATTTAAAAACGAGTTGGATATTACCATGTCAAAACTCTAACTTATTTGATTCTAATAACCACTCTTTGAAAAAAAAAAACCGTATTAGTCAAATAACCACATATTAGTGTAGTAGTAACGTAGTATATAGTTGGAGCAGGTAAGCAGGTATTCCCTGTTCATTTTAATACTTAAATTACTAACAATGATTAACTTTTAATAAATAAACTAATAAAAAAACACCGTTATTAATTATTAAAATAATATGGAATAATTCTCGAAAGGTGAAACTTGAAAGTACAACCCTCCAAATGGATTAGTTTTATAAGTTTTTAATCCAATTTATCACAATTTAAAAAAGTATAAAACGTGAAACAAAGACAAAATTATGCTTTAATTAATTATTGTTAATTTTAAGTAGGGTGGGACCCAATTAAAGGCAGTACCTTTTCTCTGATCACGTAAAAGAGAGTTGCAGAGCCTTTTGGTTAACTTGTCCTCATGTACACAAAAGCGAAACTGTTGGCTTTTTCTTCCCCAAATTCCATTCTTATCACCTTTATTTATATTTACGCATTCATAATTTATTATTTTCATGGAGTATATTACGCAAATTTACAATTTTTTTCGTGAAAACCGCCAATATATTTTTTTTATTTAATTATATTTTTAAAAATCGTTATAAGTAAATAGTTGTTTCATTATAATTAAATATTAGTTATATTTTTAATATATAAAGAGTAGTTATTTTTTTAAAAAAACTATTATTTATCATGGCATTTCGTAAAATATTCATTTAAATATAACTTTGTGTAATTCACTCGATACTTCACGGAAGATACTAACCCAACTATTAATAATACATAATTGTTAAGGACACAACTCTTATTTTACTGCATTCAAAGTATATAAAAGGATTTTGAACGTTGTCATTTTGAGTTGAAGTTTAAAAAAATTGCGTTTAAATAGAACTACTTTTTTGTTAACACAACTTGTCTGTCTCGAAGTATATATATCCGATACATCCGGTTTGTAAATCGAACTCGTGCGGACAATAATACCCTTTAGATCCTTAATAACATAAGAAAATTGTAGCTATTTAGTACGGCAGTTTTTGTGTACAATGTGTGGTTGTGTCATGTGAAGACCATCATCAATTAAACTCCGTACTTTATGTTATAGAACCAAAAATTAATCTTGTAGTAAACCCTGCTTATTCAATTTTATTAAAATAAGTACTTATAATTAAAATTTAGTATAGTATATGTGAGTTCACCAAATCCATTATCATACGACAGCTTTTTGAACTTAGATAGCTGAGTCAGCTTTTAATATATAAATGATAATTGATTCTTGACCGTAAAAAAAATAACTTCCATTATCATGATTCATGTGGATGAATCAGTACCGGATGTGTAAGTGCATTCATTATTAGATAATCTTTAATTATTTAAATTGAAACAAATTAAGCAACATAATATAAATACTGAGATTATTAATAAGTATTGCGTCTAAAAATCTCATATGTTACGTAAGTTCGGGAACGTTTCATCTTATGTCATCCTCTACGGACCTTAAGTGGATAATTAGATATAATAAATTCTTACGTCTAAAGAACATTTCAAGTCTAGTATATTGCCGACGACTTACTTTTAGAAATAGTGGGTGCAGTAGAGCTTCTCATAGAAATACAAAAACATATCGCCCACTTCCTACAATCCGGCCTGAACCTTTGGTTTCGGACTCCATCTCTCTTTTGACTCTATATATGTGGGCACCTAAACCCACCCCGGCCGCGAGGTGAAAAAAAGTTGTATTAAAGTTTCGATCGGTTAATAACATGGTAGTTGCCCCTGCCAGTACCAGAAGTGATAATAAAAGTAGAAATATTGTCAATAGAACGAGGTCGGCGCTCACGTGTATGGATGAGCATTCGTAACTAGGAATTAAGCAAAACAAAGCGGGAAGCCGGTGAATAACTTTTCATATAGTCAATTGATTTTAGGATGAAAATCCATTGATATTATTTATAAGCTTGGGCCTAATGCGCATGTGCATTCATATACACACAATCTTTACTCTACTGTCCGTGTGTATCGCACTTCAGCAAAGTACAACCATATGACTCGGGTGACACTTGACGACATGCCTTAAGGCTACCTATAGTATATCATTGTTCATGCCCGCAATCAGAGTGTTTAGCCCGTCAAGCGCAATTCCAACTAACCAAAAAGTTCGTTGCACCGTCAGAGAAAACGCACACATAAATCTAATCCAATAATATTCAACCTTAAAATCAGTTGCATATATGAAAGTAATCCACCAAAAGACACGTTATCCATATATTAGCGCTATGAAAATAGGTTTTGTTAAGATAGAGCATCGTACAACATATTTGCAAAAGATGACAAATAATATGTCGATCTATAAAAGATATAATAAAATAGAAAAATGATGGTAACAAAATTTTTGTGTTTACGAAGAGAATAATGGAAATTGGATGAGTGGCAGTGCACGCCTTTGATGTTGTTTCTGCTGCAGCTCGAGACTACACAACCAAACTGCCTTTTTATATTCCCTCTCAACATTTTTAGTTTTTTTTTAAAAAAATTGTACACTCTTCTCTTCAACAATAAAAAATATGAATCGTAATATTAAAGACTGCCCACTTTTTCTTTTCATTTTCAAAACTATCGTAAAGTTCGATGACAATAATAAAGTCCTAAAATATTAGTATCTGTTAAACATATTCTTCCACTCAACAAAAAAATAAATTCCAATTTCCTTTTTTTTTATAATGATTTTAGAGAATTATTAATATTATTTTCAAATTTAGGATGTAAATCTTTTGTTTTAAATAAATATTGAAGGATTATGGTTACTACCTCAATAATATTGGAATAACAAATATAGTATATAAGGTTATTGGACTTCTATTTCTATTATCAATTGGTTTTAATAACCCTTGTTATGTGCAAGGCTTGAACTCAACGCGCATATGCGCATCGAACGTGCGATAACCTCACGTCATATCTAACCTAACAAAATATTTCATGGTACCAAAGAGGTTTTGGCTCCTTATATGTCAATTGGTTTTAGGATGGAACTCTGATGCAGTTGGGTCTAAAGCACATATGCGCATCGGACGTGCAATAGGCCCCAAGTCACATTTGACCCAACAAAATATATCAAACTACGAGGGAGAAACAAAGTCGATAATTAAAGAGAAGTTTCTTCCGGAAAAAGTACCATGTTCTTATTTTTTTACATGAATGATCAAGAGGCTTACTTTTGCTACATGAGTCTTTATAACCTTAACCATTTAGGTTAAGTTAAAAAAAAAAACTATACAAAATTAGTAGAAGAGATTTTGAGCCGTAACAAAATATCATTAAAGAAAACTCCAAATTAATATCCAGGTTAAGCATGTTCTTATACTCCATATTAATTTTGACAATTTGCCAAAATATGCATGTAATCTTAAGTTCACGGGCTTGAACTTCATTCAAATTCGAGTTTCACCTCACAGGTCAAGAAAAGACTGTGAAAGTGTTAATGGGCCGGCCCATGAAAAGGGCCACAAACTGAATTAACTTAGTTAACAGGCCCATGGGCCTGTGTACTGTTGATTTTCAACTTATGCCTTTATAGTCTTGTCCAAATGACAAATTTGGATAAAATGTGTCTTTAATAATTACTGTAGATTAATAGATGTTTTTAATAGGAAAACATATTTTGTTATTAATTTTCTCAATTTTTTTAGTCCGACCTGATCAATTTCCATTATCATATTTTTCTACTCATTTTTAAAAAGTGTCTTTTTATAATTATTGTAGAGAAACTAAGATGTCCACTTTATTCAGTTCGATTTGTTTGTAATTCAGAAAAGCACAATGATGGCAACCATTATGAGAAACTGTGCAAACCATGTGATTTTTATGACTCTTCCGACTATTTGTGAACTTTGAATTTACAACTGAAATACATCTATTATTACAAAATACTTCCTCCTATCACAATTTTTTTTAATTATTAACACAATTATTAAAAAAATTATTAAACAACATTAATTTTATAAAAAAATTTATCAATTTGACAACTCATTAAATATTCACCACTCTTTTACACCATGAACATTTTATCATAAAAATATATAATAAAAATAATTTTCAAAAACTATTCTCACAACTCTCTTAATTAATAGCTTTAAAAACATAAAACGACACTTAAATTTGATAAAAATTTTGATGCTAGAAAATCATTTATTTATGATCGGAGGAAGTACCTATTTGCTAAAACTTAAAAATTGACGCGGAAAGACATATGTATTATGTATGAATTCGAACACATAAATCCTATCATTCCAAAAATCTTCTTTCTTTCTTTCTTATAATTTCTAAATATAGTAAAAACACTCTCTCTATTTCAAATAACATAGTAATTATTTATTATCAACCAATTTCGATTTTGATTTCAGGACAACGAAAAGTGTTGTAATGGTGACAAATAAAGATTGTTCACATATAACTATAAATCGAGTTTTATTGAAAAAAAAGACTCATTCGATGAAAAGTGTTACGGTGAAAATTAATAATTATAACTTATTCTAAGTGTTATGGTGAAAATTGACAATTATAACTTCTATTTGTTCAAATACAAATTATTTATATTTAAACAATATGTCATATTTCAACATTTTTCCTATTTGATTACTCAGACCAATCAATGATACATTCTCTAAACTTTCAAAGGCATTTAACTTTAAGCATCGAGACTAGTACTATACATATATAGCTATTAACATAGATATTTGTTTGAATTGTCTAATCCGCTTATTGCACGAAAAGAACAAGTCACAGAAGGTGTAATTATAGCGTGAATACTAACTACTAATAACAATTATCCATGACGATAACCTGCATCATGTATGGGCATACATTCATGGGACTCTATGATAATGAATGATCATACTTCTCTTTGTCATCTACTGTGTGGTGTGGGGATGTCTATTAATCAATACGTTACACCATTTACTCTTCTTTTGGACATACCCAGACTTGTTTCTTATGTCGAGTATTTGAAACGTAAGGATCTTAGCTTAGAGGTTCGATGTATGATCCTAACAACTGTACTTTGATAAGATGGTACATTCTACGAATTCGGGTTTCGGATGTCGGGTATTTGGAATCAACTGAATGTCCTCTTTCATCACTCCGACGGTCTGACCAACTTCATCCAGATACAATGTAGCATACTTATGTAGCACATATTCTTCACATATGTCCAAAAGCATAGTCCATGACACAAATCAGTACTATCCTTTGATACTCAAATCTTAGGAATAATGTGCCTCAGGTCCGAACACAATAGAATTGACTGGGCAATTTATATTTAAGTGCAAGCGAATAGGAACGGAAACAATGTTGTTGATGAGTATCATTTATACCAACTGCCTATTTTACTTAAATTCTTACTCATCCGCCTAGCATTTCAACGCCACCCACCCACTAGGTGTTCAAGAGAATAACTGAGTATGTAGTACTTTTTCCGTCTTTAAAAGTTAAAAAAAACATTTATATTTAAATTAACACAAACTAAATTCACAAATTCAAGAAATATTATTCAACATTACAAACAAATGTCAAAATAAATTCCAATTAATACAAAACGATGCAAGACAAATGCAATATTTTTTTGTATACAACAAATGTAAATCAACATAGATCAGAAGCGAGTGAGCGGGAAGGGAGGAGCAACGAAAGGAGTGAAGTATTCGCGTGAACCACTGAACGTGGTCAAGGCTCACCAAATTGAGGTCGTTGAAGACTCAGGTTTGGTGAAGAGATTTAAAAAATCCGAGGAGGGGGATGTGGGGTCATGAGGCTACAACTCTTGGACAAATGTTCAAAACTAGCATGTATTTTATGGTTTTAGTGATTTTTTTTCTTCTTAATTTACACGGATAGAACGGCAGGTGGGTGACGGTTTGGCTGGTGCGTGGTTGTACCCCAGCCCACTACCCATCAATATCACCCGTCAGCACCTACCACCCGGAATTCTTGAGGGTTTCATCCGGTCAGTTGACCGGTGGGGGCTTGGTCAGGTGGTTGTACACCCACTCTCATCCCTACAAGTGACTCGACACTTAAGTCGTGGATTAAGGCAACGAGCTCAGTATACCAGGAAATCGGGTCGGACCGAAAGATAACACGGAGGGTCGACGCTCTATAGTCGCACATATACGGGTTAGGTATGAGTCCACCATATAAGACCAACATATTTCATCTTATAAACTACTCGTCAACTCACCTTGCCACATACTGGTTTCTAGGAAGACCTAAAAGCTTTTAGATGGATTTCTAGGAAAGCCTCTGAAAAGGCTTTTACACGGATCTTTCACGTGAAGCAAAGGGGATCGTGAAAGAATTAAGGTTATATAATTAGGTTAAACTAACACCTAATCAAACCTCAGATGGCACAAATGTCACAGTAATTCATGATCTCCAAAGCAAATTCAATATTTTTCAATCTCGAGTTTTTTTCGCTAATTGCAACAGAGACTATAGAGAAAGAGATCCCAAGGATGACCTTACTTTTCTATACACCAACCATCTATCTAAGATGTTTGAACAGTACACATGATCTAATTATGGTCCCGTAGCAAACAGTAGGATTGATTGTAATTAACAATACGAAAAAGTGAAAAAACAGGCTTAACAAACATGCTTAAAAAAAAGAAAGAATCAATAAAGGCAAAAAGGAAGCAAACGAGCACACTCAAAGTGACTTCTATTGTGATATTCTTAGCACTCAAAAGCTGATTGCTAATTACAATTACTTTAAGCAGCTACTAATCAGAGCACTTATGGGTTCTTGAGATGAGAAAGATTTCTTAATTCTAATCATACATGTCTGTTAGCTTTTTAATCAATTCCAACCCCCATGTACATGCACAGTTACATTACCTTTTAAGCCTCCTTAGCACTGTCTGTAACCATGGCCCATGACAGCTCTGGTTTTATGGTTCACTCACTATTGATCTGAACAAACTCTCTTTATAGCTAAAACAATGTATACATTCTGATAATGTTAGGGTCTGAGAACCTGCACAAATGGTGGGGAAGAACCACACAAGTAAATTTTATTATAATATACTATGTAATAAGAAGATTATGTATAATCAAATCTTATCCTATAATATATTATCTAGCCTAATATATATATATATATATATATATATATATATATATATATATATATATATATATATATGATATTTATCTGTTATAATATCACATAATAATAATAATAATAATAATAATAATAATAATGTAGTATCCTAATACTTTCTAGCCTTTGACACCTCTACTTTCAAAGTAAGTGTCTAGATTCTCATATTCAGCTTGTTTAAAATCGAGCTGAACCAAGCTCAGTAGGTCGACTCATAACAACTCAACTTATGTTCAATAATTTGACCTTGATCACCAATATGTGTCTGGTGCCTTTCAAGGGAAACAGCTAACTTATGACAAACACACCCCAAGTCCACAAAAACTGTGAAATTGATCCTACATCAATTATGTAGTCAACAGTCTACTACATAAGCTGGCTGGGTAGATTTGACCTCAGCAGTATGTGTTTGGTGTCCTGAAATCGTTAAACATCAGTAAAAGTTTACAAAGAAGGGCCCTTATTTCTTCTTTTATCTCAGCTTGTCCCTCAAAGTCTTTCTCAAGGTTATGTGCCTTAAAGTATTGGAGAAAAAGAATAAATACCAACCGTGCAAAGTTCTCATTGCAGCTCTTTCCTTTGCTTTTCAAGTAGCTTTAAAGTTTGCAAGGTGTACAATCTCTGAAAGGAAAAGGGTATGTAGAGTGGACCAATTGATGTTAATGATGTAAAGAGAATGTCCTTTATTTCTCCACCCTAATTAATCCTCCATTTAAGTTGTTAAGGGGTGGAGGGTGGACCATATATGGTTGCTAATCCACATCATGGCAAAAGGATAACATAATTGCACTCAATGATGCTTTTTAGTAATGTTAGTATTAGTATAAGTATGATACAATATTACAAGTGGGTGACACCATATTGTGTTTAATTGGTTGCTTAGTTATTAATATTTGAGCCTCTCTCCAAGTTGCCCATTTTCTCTCAATTCTGTTTAGTGCTTAAGTGCACATCTTTTGAGTTTATAGGCTGATTTCACACCTAAACCTCTCTTTCTACCTCCCTACTAGCAAGCATGGATCCTAATCGTCTCTCTACAGCTTCAGAAGCTCATCCCGAGACGATGGACTTCCTGTCTCGTGCTTGGTGTAACTTCGCGGTCCAAACTCTCCAACCAGAGCAACAGCTGCAAGATCAAGCACTCGTTTTACGAGATATTCCAGCTAAGGAGTTCGTCAACCACACGCATCCTATGGTCCCGGTTTGTACTAAAACTGTGTATATGACCTCAGGACGGTTCTTACTCCTTGTGGTAAGACTATATAAAGATAGATATACTGATGGGTTTTTGTGCTTTGTGAGTTTTGCAGAAGATGGAAAAGAGTGTGAGGATGGATGATCAAGATAGTAAGTCCATGCCCCAATGGCAATCCAATGATCTCAAGGTAAAAATTTAATGTACTATTTATACTTTAAAAGAAACTCTAACCTCGAACTTCCAAAGTCTAAAAAAGAATTGTTTTATGTGTCTTTTGTAGTCCTGGATATGGATGCAACAAGCTATGCACCCTGAGCTCAACTATAATGCCAAAAAGAAATGGGTAAGGCTTTGAAAAAAAAAAACTCATGGATACACGGATACTCTATAGGGTAAGAATTCATACTTACTTTTTTTTTCCTTATTAACTGAAGCCGTTTTCATGGAAAATACCACCATTGAAGAATGTTCCAATTAAGAAATGGGTCAAAGAGATCAAAGAGAAGAGAAAAGAAGGAAAGAGGCTTCAGAGAGCCGAGGTGCATGCGGCTGTGTCCATAGCAGGTTTAGCAGCTGCACTAGCAGCCGTTGCAGTTGAGAAGCCTGAGGATGGTCATGACAAGGAACCAGACAAGGACCGTGAAGCAGCCCTAGCGTCTGCAGCCACCCTGGTGGCTGCTCAGTGTGCTCAGATGGCTGAGTTAATGGGGGCTAAGAGAGATCAGCTCAGCACTATCATAGGTTCAGCAATCACTGGTACTAGCACAAGTGATATCTTAACTCTAACTGCAGCCGCTGCTACATGTATGATCATATATCTACCTTGGTTAACTATATTCAGAAGTTCTGTTTTTCTGTTTACAGAATGTTTATGAATTTGCTTGTTATACAGCATTAAGAGGAGCTCAAACACTGAAAGCACGGACAGGAATCATGAACAGGCGGAACGTACCTGTACTGCCGTATGAGGATACAAAAGATTTGGAATTTGACTTTGAAAAGAACAGACTGTTGCTAGCCAAGGGTGCTCGGCTCAGGATCGAAGTGTCAGATGGTAAGTAGTATACTTATGGATCATCTGCTACATATTTAAAAAACAAAGATATCAACAGAAAATTACTTCATGATTAAAATATCTGATAGTTTCATGGCATTCTCGTGAATAAACAGGTAGATGTATGGCAAGGGTGGTTTCTCTACATCTTAACAACGAAACAAAGGTTAGAGCTTAATTCTGTGTTTCATCATACATATGTAACTGTCATGCTGAGTTCTATCCAAATTCTGAACCTTTTTTACAATCTAAATGATGCAGATTATCTTGAAGATAAAGAAGCTCAACATATTCAATGTCATTACAAGCAAGAAGGAAAGTAAGTCAGGATATTTATTCCCTTCCTCATCCCTGTCCAACTATTCGTTGAAAATTTCATAACTATATGAATAGAATACACTAAAAGGAATACCACAAATGTCTGTTACAGGTATCGTGCTTGATCAGCACATTGAGTTGTACAGAGATTCTGAAGGTGAAGAAGATGACACATGCTATCAGATTTCATTGACAACAACCAGAGGGATGATAAAATTGGACATGGCAGACGACTATCAGAAGTGCAAGTTATGGACTTCCACCATTAACCACATGCTCAGGCTTTCTACATCACTCACCAAATATGAACTTCAATTCTGCAAGTATTGATCATTTCATGAAGTATCACTACGCTACGTCTTATATTATCATCCTAGTATTATTTGTTATGTGTTCTATGTACTATGTCACTTTGTGTAATTACCAGAGTAATATGCTTTTAATGTTGTACTTTTTTACCAAGTTTCTATAATAAATATGTTTCTTGGTTTTAGCACTAAATCATGGATAGTTGATTTGACATCATCAACGCAAGTTAGTGAGTTACACATCTAATGCAACAGTCTAATTTTACACAGCTAGTTAGATGTACAGTTCCTTAAAGATGATCCATCAACTAAACAAGAAATTACAAATCTATATATTATCAGGAAACTATACAAAACAAAAACAAATAAATTCTCTCATTAATCAATGTATACACTTATATGTTCACAGTGAATGGTGGCGAAGATGAGAGATTCATGCGGTCCAAAGCTTTGCGCGTCACTGGGATAAAAAAAGATCCTTCAAAAGGGAAAAGGTCTTTCAGGGCAATTAAGATATCTAACCTGTCAAGCCAGGTCGTCACTTTCACAAATTAAACCACCCTTGATGTATAGGTGCTTAGTTGGCTCATAATAGAGCAACAAGAACGAAGAGATCATAATATTTGAAATAAGCCAAATTTCACGATGATTAAGATTGGACGGTCACTTTCACAAATTAAATGACCCTTCATGTATAGTGCTTAGTTGGCTCATAATCGTCATTCCTGATATAAGTAAGATTAGCCAGACACTCCTATCAAATAGGCACTACATTTTAGCTTAACTTCACACCCTTAAAGCCTGAAGTACTCATCAAAGCTTCATGTACAATATTCAATATAAAAATTCCTACATCTAACTTTAGGTTACTTCGACAGCTTCAGCATGTAATTCATGTTCATCTTTAGGTTCTGAAACATCCATGTAACAAACTCAACATCAGGGCTTTATGTAAGTCTAAAAACACAACAACACTTGATTTCTAGTTATCAATAGTTCAATGTCCAACAAGGCTAGTGGCATCATACAATCAAGCAATTGGTATTTGAATAAGCATCCGAATTCTCAGTAATGTCATTCAGCTGTGAAATTAAGAGAGTAACTGCAGTTCCTTGCAAGAAACTACCCAAAAATACATAATTTTACAAGCACCCGAGCAAATGCCATGTTAGTTAGGTTATTGATTGCCGATTCCTATCAGACAACTTTTGTCTCTCTTATTAAATACAACAACAACAATGGAGATAACTAAAAGCATAAGAAAGAAGAAGATTAAAGGGAGAAATACACACATGTCACTCGCCTCGACGCCAAAAGGTTTCCTCGGCATTGGTACTTCCACGACTCTCAATTCTAGAGCCTCTCGGCAAAATGGGTTCAAATTTTGGAATGATCGATAACAGAAAAAAGGGGTTTAGTTATTACGAGAAAACTACGTCATTGGTAAAACGTTTTTCTTACTAGTCCCTAAAATTTAAACTTCGCTTACTAAGTACATAAATTTCACGTTTACAAGTTTATCATCATTGTGAGATTTTACATCGTGGCAAGTTATATAGATATGTAAGCCAAATTTGGTGTTAGCAAGTTGCCGAATGATAAATGACAAACTACACCGAGTAAATCTTGACCAATGAATTATAATAAAATGTTTAGAATAAGTTTATCCTCTTTTTAATTTTTTAAAATTTTCAATTACTTTTTTCGACTTTTATGTTATCAATAGTATTTTATACCCAGATTTCGGATATCTAAATATTCGGTAATTGAGATTACTTTCTACACTTGGAATTTACTCATGTTGATCTTGAGAAAGGATACGAGTCCACGGAAACACACAATTTGCTTGGGTTTGGATCCGTTGTTCAATCTAAGTTCTGAACTTAGATCTTGCACATATCCATTCTAGTCGGACTTCGGATTCATTTTTTTTTTTAAATGAACGAGAATTTGTTTTACTCAATACAAAAAAATTATAACATTATACAACCGAACCTACTCCTTCGGGTCAATTCTTTTGGCTGCCCGTATATGCAGTCCTAACCGACCGTTGTAATCATGGGTGACCGGTAGGTACGGGTCAGCCTGGACCCTTATTTGGACTGGACCCGAATCTGGAATCGGATTTGTTTTAGAAATTGAACCAAAAACAAAACCTATAACACCCGGG
Organism: Fagopyrum tataricum; assembly: GCA_002319775.1. Classification (NCBI taxonomy): domain Eukaryota; kingdom Viridiplantae; phylum Streptophyta; class Magnoliopsida; order Caryophyllales; family Polygonaceae; genus Fagopyrum; species Fagopyrum tataricum. Next base: position 215,784 of record CM008280.1, read on the forward strand.
TCAGTCCGGGCCGGGATTTGGACACTCCCTAAATTAATTTCCTCCAATACTTTATCGAAATTTGAAAACCGTAGAAAATTTGAGTCATGGCCCGAGTCGTAACCACTAGGGACCCTATGGGCTGCACTGTTTTCCGGCCCGTTAAGATATATTTAATGATATTTAGAGTATCCTAAAATTAATATAAAAGATAATCAAATATTAAATATTTTATTAAATTAAACAAATGGAGAGAAAAGTAAAATTTATTAGATGAGCTTTATCTACAAAGTTATTCTGATTTCTGAAGTTTGAGTTTTCAAATATTTATATTTCTATTTTTTTTCAGTTTGGTCCTGAATTTTCAAATATTTCAAAATAGATTCTACTAAAATTTTCTGCTTCACTTGAATAGAATAACTAAGGGAGGAAGTCAAGCCCCTTATCCGGCTAACTGATAGGAAAATTCTTACCCTGCCAATTCACGTGGCCTGCCTGCCGAACATTAGCGACGGAAACATCGTAAATTAGTCTGCGGACATCACGATTGGATCTTTCCTGATTGAAGGTTTGAAAAAATGAAATCAATAGCAATACGAGAAGGGACAAATGCCACATAAGGAAACTCTCCCAGCCTTTCCGTAAAAGAAATGGGTTGCAAAAAGGAAGAAAACCGTTTTCATTAATTTAATTGATTGAGACACACGGAGTGGGAAGGCAAATGTCGGATAAGTAAGACGTCGACACAAATGCAAATGTCGGATAAGTAAGACGCGGACACAAAACCTGTAGTCAGGCCGGAGTGCTATTGCTTGTATTTTAGTTTTCAATTTTTTTTAATTGCATTTTGGTCCCTACCTTTTTATTTGTATTTTATTTTACTCCTTAATTTTTGTAATTAATTTTGAAAAAAAAACCCCATAGATTTATACATTATGTTATTTACATCGAGGTAGAGTAAAGACGGACAATAAGATGTGCCGTCAAATCTTTCTGAATTGCAAAACTGATTCTCCTAAAAACAACATTTGACGACCTAGGACTCTATGAGACATAATGTTACCGTGCAAGACCCGTTGCACCCTCTTGAGAATCTCAACAACATCGGGCACAAGAAAACCAAAAGTATCAAAAGCGAACGGAAGAAACACATGTTGATTTTCGATACAAGTCATCTCACGTTTAGTCACGTTAGCATATGTTGCATTAAGCATCACCTTACGCCCTTACCCACCACAAAAGGCCCTAATAGTTTTGAATTTGAAATAAACATTTTTCTTTTTACTTTTTTTTTTAATTTCTCATATTATTTTCCAGTCCCTCTAATACTAAATTATAATATTCTCAACCCACTTCCCACCGAATGCAAACAAGAGTGGGTTGTGATCATAAAAGACGAGGAAGATGGTGAACACTCGTATTAGGCCATTGGACCTCCCCTCAAGCGACATACAACTTGATCAAGACGCTTAAGCAACATGTAAGGAAGGAAGTGGTGACGACTCCTTGCTCCGGTGGCGGCAAGAGGCGGGAGAAAGTAAGGAAGAGATGTTGTGTGAGGAAATTTCGAGAGAGAGGGGGAAATAAGGAAATCCAATACATTCAAAAATATAATGGTATCAAAAGGGCGAAAATTGAGATATCGGGGTATCAATTTGATACCGATACCCTCAATAACCAAACACCAGGTATGGTTATGGGTGAAACTCATATCCATACCTTTAATCATGAGATGGATACCATACAACCGATAAAAACTAGTGGTATCACCTATCTTATACTTTACACCCTCTTCTATATATTCTTCTTCTAGAACTCTTTTTCGAGTAGATCGATATCAATCTCATACCGATATATCGATATCAATATTTGATACGCGTAGATATATATGTAAAACAGAAACTAAGGGTGTCCCTAAAACTTTTTCAACTCAGACTGGTTACATAATTCAAAGTTTCTAAATAAAAAAACAAACAAACAAACATTCAAGATTTCTCCCTGAGATTCTTTTTCAATTTGTCATTTTATCATCTCTCTTTCATATTATAAAAGTGTTTTTAATGGATTTCCCCCTATAATCTTAGTACAAAACTGTACACAAAATCTCTTCAATTCTCTTATCGTATAAATTTCATCTATTGAAAAAACTTGTTATATTGAACACCTCGTGTCAGTGTGTTCGGTAAAACGAGAAGTTTTTGAAAATTTAAGCTTTTCGGATGATTGTAGGCATCTTTGATAAAACAATTTTTTATATTACATTTCCACTTTTTAAGTAGAACTGTTTGGACAAAAAATTTCTTATGAATTTTTTGACATGGGTAGATTTTTATGTTGATTTTGAGACAAGATGACAAGTAGAAAACAAACAAATAAGCATGTAAATAAGTTAAACGGGGTATTTATTTTATCAAAGTTATTAAAACTTATTAAATAATTAGTCAAAACCTTTATAAAAAAATTTTTAAAGAAACTTTTTAATAATCCTTAATATTATAATCTCCTAAATACGTCTCCAAAATAAACAAGTTTAGACACAAATTTAGAGGTGTACTGATATTTGTTGTCGTTAATCCCATATTTTGATAAATACAAGATTGAACATAGACATATAACACTATTGGCACAATGGGATTAAGGTTTTAGAGAGAGAAAAAACAAGTTTAGTTGGACTCGGGTTCAAAGCCTCCCTAAATACACGTCTGCGGAAGATGGCCCCGTGTTAAGTGTTAGCTAGTTATGGTAGTTAAGAAGTGTTGAGATGTAAGGGAAGTGTTCCATATCGATAATACAAGCTATTGTAAATCTAATATATAAGCTCATGGATTACTCCTCCTATCATCAACTGGTTAGGATGAAACTCCGTGTGTTTATGTGTGTGTCTCATCAGACGTGTGTCTTCCATTTCGTTTGGTCCTAAGACTGAGATAAGAAAATTTAAGATGGTATCGGAACAAGTCTGATCCTAGTTTGTCTTCTTGACTTCGGGATTAGCTAAAAAAAAAGAATGAGATGTGAATCCCGTCAAAAAAATTTGGGTGAGTTATCAAGAGATTGAAATGCTCTATTTGTGTCAAATGTTAGCTAGTTCAGACAGTTAACACTTGAGGGAGATTGTTACGATATAAAGGAAGAAAATGTATCCTACATCGATAACACAAACTATTGTGAGCCTAATATAATTTCATAGATCATTTTCATATTGTCAATTGATTTTAGGATGAAAACTCATATTCTTTTGTGTGTGACTCATCGGACGCGTGTCCTCCGCATCATTTGGTCAAGAGGCAGAGACAAACAAATAATAATAATAAATAAAAAAACAATGGGAGGAATTTATTTGGAAATTATACCTACGTCTAGTATACTCAAAATTTGGATTCTAGACTCATCTCCAAATATGTTTCTTTAAGGCGAATTCTAACTGAAAGCTGAACTCATATAACAACAGTAATCCAATGCACAATCACATCCTAAAATTTGCAATAACAAGTGACCGAATAACTTTATACATTAGACGCTTCTATGATGTCTAACTTATTTACTCGAATGAATGTGTTAGGATTTGAACGCAATTAAAAGAGAAATAGAACACAAGATTAGTTATCAGTTTACGTTTACTGTCACTACCAAGTCAAAGACTCGATATGATACAATATTTCATATATATATGTGCATTGTCAGATTCTCTGATGACAAAGGCAAAACCAAAAACATAGGAAACTTCAATTTAAGCAAAGGCAAAAAGCTAATAACTTTATACAAACTAACTCAATCTCTATAAATCAAACACAACTCTAATCAACATAAAATCATTCTTCTGTACATCTCTACACAAATCCTCTTTCCTTCTCTTCATACGAATTAGCTATCAATTGCATTACATGAACCTGAGCTTTAAGACACATAATATAACTCATCGCTTCTTCAATCAATCTACACTCCTCCATTATCTCTCCCCCTCCAGGAATCAGCTTCCTCAGAACCTCCTTCCTCTTCTCCACCATCCTCCTCGCCACCATTCTCGCCGAATTCGCTCTCGACTTAATCTTCTTCCTCTTCACCCTCCTCGTCCTCGACACCGAACCCGAACACGGAAAAACAACCGGGTTTTTTCCTAGGATATGCTCCACCACCTGGGTATTATTAGGGTTTGATGTAACAACGTTGGAAATCAAAGCTTTGCTCCAGAAGCTTCTGGATTTTGAAGATGCCGCCATTGCCACGTCAGCTGTCATCTTTATGATGTTCTTCTTCTCGAAAATGTTGTGTTTTGAGTTGCTGACGTTGCAGAATCGCATCCCCAGTACCCATTTTCTCATTAGCTCTTTCTTCATTGCTGCTTTCATTGTTCTGAAGATTCAAACAAAACCCAGATGAAAAATCAGATAAGATTTATGAATTAGCTGAAAAAGATGATTAAGAAGAAGAAGCAAAATTTGAACCTTGACGAAGAAGATGAATGAGTTCAGGATTTTCGATTGTAAAGAAGTTGTCGATCTTATAAGAGTTGAAGTTGGATGGAGATGGATGGATGGATATGGTGGGAGAGAGGGATGACGTGGATGAGAGAGAAGGGACAGAGCACATGCAGTCACATGGGAAAGTGGGACCCATACTTTCCCTGAGACCCAACCTTCTGCCGTTCCTCTAACTATGATCACGTATTTTCCGACATCCTTTTAATTTGTTTTTATTTTTACCATTTCCTTTTTCCTAAGTTTTTATTACGGGGTATTAATATTATCGATCAACTACCCATGCATTTAATTTTTCGATCTTAAATTTACTATTTCAAATTTTACTACTTATTTTCACTCATAAGTTAACAAACTCGTAGTTTTATATAAGTTTCACGAGTTATTTTTTCTTCGGTTGGTTTTATAATGAAACTTTATTGGACTTATGTGTTGGGTTAGACTCAACGTATATGTGCGGTCAAACCTCCACGTTAAATATGATCCGTTGGAATTCACATGGTGTTAGAGCAATTTGATCTCTCGGGTTCTAGCTTATTGAGTTTCTCAGCCTTAAGACATTAATTGCGGACATGAACAATGATAGTCCGTTCAGTTGAACTAGTCGGTCTTAAAAGCATTTCGTCAAGTATCAACCGAGCCAGACCCTTGCCCTTGAGTGAGCGTGTGGAGATAAATTATCTTTAATTGATAATAAACAAACTGTATTTCGTTAGGTTTTCCAATCTATTACACACAAACTTTGTCTCCAACCATATAATCGATCACCAATTGTGAGAGTCGAGAGACCTAGAGCTAGGATCTTTTGCCTCTCAAGCCCCGACCTTAATTCCTATATATAACGACCATTATTAGCTAGTTTAAATCTTTTGTCTTATTACATGTACTAACTTTGTATCTCTTTTTTTAGATCGACTCACTATTGATTTTAAATATTAAAAAAAATCCAATCAATGTGATTTTTTTCTATTTTTCAAAAGGAAAGTCTCCTATTAGGGCTATGTTTGGTAGGAGATGGAAGTTATTTTAAAATTTAATCTAGATGAGAATTAAAAAGGATTACGTTTTATAAGAGGTTTATTAGGATTATTTGATTTAAAAGAATCTATATTAGGTTGTTTGATAATAACTTTTTAATGGATTTAATTAATACAAATTCACAAATGTACCTTTGTTTTAACCTAAATTATTTTTGCAGGCTCCTTCGATGTTTGTATGTGCTTCTGAGTCACGACGCTCCAACCCGGCCTTCTGCGAACACCTTCGACAAATTGATCCATCTTCAACCTTCCTTTTCATCTTCAACATAGATCCGAAATTTGTTCTCCTCGTCGAAACCAAATTTTCCCGCCACCCTCCTCTTTTCTTTTTGTTCATTGGAGAACTCATGGTGGTGAGTAGGGTTGTGCAAAACTGACCCAGAGCGGTCCGGTCCCCACTGATCCGTGGTTTTTGGAAATTTCTGTTCCGGTCCCGGTCCATACTGGAAAAGATCGGCTCGGACTGTATTTTTTATATAAATATAAATTATATATTAAAAAAATCATATATCTCGTGGACATATTTAACAATAAAAAATTAGTTTAAATATTTTTTAGTTTTCGCAAAAAAAATATTTTATTTTATTCCGGTCCGAACCGGAATAGACCCGGAATGTAATGGACTGAAATAAACCGGACCAGAATAAACCGGGCCGTAACAGACCGGAATAGACCCCCGGTCCAGGTTATTGAAAATTCTAAACCTGACCGGAATTTCCGGTCCAGGTCCGTAAGGGATGCACAACCCTAGTGGTCGGTGAGAAGAACGAATATCGACTGACTTCTCGTGTGTGTGTGTCGTGTTTTGTTTTTCACTAGGGAAATAAGTGAAATCGTAATTGATGAATGAATATTAATCTTCTTTAATCTTGATGATATGAGATTATTTTTTCTCTATTTTTAATCTCTTTATAAATTTCATCTCCAATCAAACACCTCCTCAAAATTAGTATTCTAAATATAATCTAAAATTATCTTCATTAATTTCCGGACAGATAATGTGAGGTTTTGTTTGATGCATAGCAATTTATTGGTAAAGTAAAGTGTTATAAACTATTACTTTCAAATAGACCCTAAAGTCAAATAACTAAAGTATGGCCGGGCGGTAGGCAATAATAAGCCAATAACGACCTTCTGTAAAATAACAAAATCGGCTCATTAAATTTCCAAATATTGCCAAACATCTTGTAGAGATTTTCAAAGGAAGCACGTGGATTTGAAACTCGATCATCGAAAGTGTCGATTAATGAAAATCAATTTCAACCGATGATTTGAATCGAACTTTTTGTGAAAATGCGGTTTGTTTATTATCGACCTAAGATAATTTTTATTAAGTTTGAGATTAATATTTTAAAGTCGATAAATTTGATTAGTTAAGATTTGAGATGAAACAACTCTGATATTATATGAAATTTTGGTAGGTCGGATTTAACGTGGGACCAGACTACGCACAAATCATGCAAGTTAGACCCGAGTCGTGTTGTGTTATGGAGTATGAAATATTGTATCTTGAAATGTTGTTGTCACCGTTGATAATTGGAACTAGCATCAAACAAGATAGTGCAAAATCCTGTACCTAAGACGTAGTTACAAATTCGTGGCCAATTGAATAACCAATTCGTGTTTTTTATTTCTCTCTTAAGTGCATTCAAATCCTAAATCCAACACATAATTATTGACAAAATTTTACTCTAAAACCAACCGGGAATAGAATGAGTTGTTATAGTCCTACACAAATAAACGATAGACTAGAGTCGTGTGCATACAAACTCAATACATAAGTCCAATGGAATTATATCCTAAAATCAATTGACAATAAAAAGTATAATTCACCGACTGTATATAGACTCATGTAAGAACTAATTATCTCTAATACGAGGAGACATCCAAACTTACATATTATAATACTAATTTATTTACTTCATCTTTATCTTTTCACGTTTTATTTATATATATATATATATATATATATATATATATATATATATATATATATATATATATAATTTATTATATAAAATATTATCGATTAATTATAGGTGTATCATGGGTCTTTCATGAGATCGTTATCAATGATTAAAAATGTGATTTGACATGGATGTGTTGAAATTGTTGAGTGTTGATATGGTGAATTATAGATGTTAGTGAAAGCACATATATACGTATGAAGTCAAATGAAGCTAACTACTTGCTGGATAGAGAACTGAGGAAATAGTGAGGAAACTTAGAGATTTGAAAAATACTCCATTAAAGGAGATAAGCGGAAAGCTTGCATTTCTTGGAGAAAATGTTACAGTTTTTTGTCGTGTGTATCATACATTCTTGATGAGTTATGACAGATTAAAAGGCTATTTATACTAACTATCTAACTATGGTTAACTAACAAATATTATTTAACCATAGTTAATAGAAGTTGTTACAGCAGTAAATTCTATAAAAATCATTGTTTCAAAACATAACGCAATCGAAATCTCGAATTGGTCACTTGATAATTAGTGTTTTTTTTTATCGTGATATTATATGTTACATTGTTTATTTTCAAAGCTAGTGTATGATTACAATTATACAATTTGGTTTTGGATATGATTATGCATGGCAGCATGGGTCAGTTAGCTTAATTAGTTATTGTTCAGCCCTACAAAAGGGTTAACCAAGAACCTATATATCACGTTTGGTAAATCAACGTCTATATATTGATATGTCTTAAATAAATCATGCTATTCGATAAATGTACTATACATTTTGCAGAATAACGTGATCAGTTGAAATCAATCCAACAAATCGATCCGTTAAAATCAAACAAAATAGATCGATACGTCAAAAATCGATGTGACGGCCTAATCTATTGGAAAATGAATCTGTCGAAAAAGGTAACCGTTTTTTTAGAAAAGAGGAAACGTTCGGGTTAAACAACACTTTTATTAGAAAACGAAAAAAAATAGGAAACAATTAAACGTGAGGAAGAAACACTCCTAACGATATTAGCAAGAAGACCTAAAACACCATCAAGCGGATCAAGGATAATATACTCTACAACAACAATTTATATTCAGGATTAGTTACTGGTACTTTAAGTCCGTTTTAGGATTTCTAAAGTGCTATATAATCAATCGTATATTACCCTACCTACTCGTACATCCTTAATTTTGTATCATGAAACTCCCTAATAATACTATTACAATTTATTATGTGTATGTGTACATTCCCAACACAAAATTGGAAAAATCACATAAATTATTGGATATTTTTTTCTTTCTTTTCGATTTTATTAATCTTTTTATTATCTTCTCTATGCCCGCGTGACAATATGTACACAAACTAATATGTCTTCTATACTTCAGTGCGGTCTAGAATTACGGTTACGTTAGACATGGTTGTACCTATGAGCAAATATAGACACCTTGCATCCGTCTCAACATTTTTTGTGCATCAGGTTAGCTCATCTACTCGTTTTTCATCATTTCCTTAGCTTTTTCGGCTTATTGATTTGTTCGTAAAAATAATCTCATTTCGATTATAAATCAATAAATAGTACAACCTATCAACTATGTCAAACCGTTACAAGCGAGAGGATTTCGCTAGTGTGTGACGATGATGTATCATTAAGGTTTCCTATGTTACTTTTGTGAACTTATATATGATTCGATGATAAGAAGGGCACGCATTTGCTTTCCATAAACAGTATACAAAAGTTTGAACATAAGTAGTTTTTTTTTTTTTAATCAGCGTAATCAATCGGGCGATGCAAATTTGTATGATTAAGGTTGTTCCTCTTGTTTCCCTTTGAAGTGAGAGGAGGCAGGTAGAATATCTCTACGCACATGGCATCCACATGAGAGGATTTTAAGGAAAGCACAAAAAGTACACACCCCTTTCTCAATAATATATTCACACTATCTTTTAGTTTTTTCACTACCCATCTTAAAGAGTCGAAGAGTCGGTTACTTCGAATAAGTCGAGTTATGAAGTTCTTGGCACTCATCGGGATAAAAATTATGAAATTCTGTTAAACATTTCACTAATATATTATAAGAAATATAGGAAGAATTGTGGGATTTTTACTTTTAATAATCCATGTTTCTAAAATTTTATAAATTTGGGGTTATCAATATAACTCGAGATATTCTATAAGTACAATTAACACGGATATGTATATATGTTCATTAAAGAAACATTATGTTAAGTTAAGCAAATCAACGGTAATAATGTTAGTATTAACTTTGGTCTAATGCTCAACTACTTAGGCATACCATTGTTCGGTATGGTTTCGGCCGATTTTACCTACTATTCGATTTGAACCAATGCTCTTACCGTATAAAAGTAATACTCTAACTGTTGAGTCAAGAAGGTCGAGTAATAGAAAATAGACCCTAAAAAAGAAAGTTGTCTTTTATAAAAATAGTTTAGGCTTTTTGATTAGTTTTTTTAGGTAGAGTTTGGAATGGTATTGTAAAATATACAAATCTAATGAAAAATCTACTAAATATTTGGTAGAAGTAGATTAGTAGGTAAAAAAATTTTTACGTAAATTTACTAAAAATGATAAACATAAAAAATAAAGAATAAAAGAGAATATGGGTTATAAGGGTATATTGAAAGTTTGGAACAAATGATTTGAAATCTAATCCATAATCTACTAACAAAGATATTTTATTGAGCTTTTAAAAATCTACTAAAAATGCTTAACAAAAAATCTACAAATAATCTACGTCTACCAAACAATAAATAATTTTTATGTTTCTCAAATCTTCTTACAAAGCTCTACCAAACACGCCATTTATTAGAACAAATTTTTCTATAACTCCAAGAATAAGGACGAAGTGAAAGAACATGTCATAGCTAGACTTGGTTGTATTTAAACCACACAAAATGATTGTCTTGCCCATTTCTTTTGAATTGAGTTAGGAATTCAGGCTTAAAGTTTTGTTTATCTCCGTCCAAGTTAGTTCCGATTGTATTTTCTCATTCTCTTTTCTATATTTAATTAAAAATAAAAATTGATGTCTCCGGCCCGAATAAACTTGGAAGTTTTGTCCAACCCGTTCACTTATCCGGAAAGAAGATCGGGCCAATCAACCCGAGTATCTTCAAAATCTAGTCATAACAAATGTTGTGGGGTCCATAGCACATGAGGGAAAATGTAGCATGCAAAGGAAAGGAAGTAAAGAGCCAGAGAGAGAGGCCGTACAAATTGGGTAAGCCGAGAAGGGCGGCAATTAATTTGTACGTGCGCGGCGCCCGCGTCAACAGGGGGTGTTCCGTGGCCCCCTCGGCGACGCTGTATTTATGTGTGCGCTATGCTCCACTGTCCACGTACTGCATTTTCTCATCCAACGGCTGAGATTGACTTCTGAATAGTAAACAAGTAAATTCATCTTCAATACATTCATAGCCACACAACTCGATTTGCCAGCGATGGATACCGTACTGCCAATATTGTGTTCAGAAAAGGCTCCCCCAAAGGCCCAAATAAGGTTTTCTTGTGTAAATATTGATGATTATGTTTGAGATAGTATTGACTAGTGTAATCTTGTAAGAAATTGTCTTATTGGTGTCATTCTCATTCGAGCCTGTCAATTAGGGTTTAGTCTCCTGTGTAAAATCGATTGACTTGTTTGACTAATCGTTTTATGACCATGTTAAAGTTTATAAAACGGAATTGCATTAACCCACGTCTAACACTTAAGTGTGATAGGATTTCATGTTTGAAATCGATTGTAATAGGATGAGTATTGAGTAGTATATTGGTTGTTAATTACATTATCAATGTGGAAAACACATCTTATATATTATGAACGTTTTTTTTTTAACAACTAAAAAGACAATTATAAGTATTACACAAAGACAAGTAAACCATTAGTGATTATGTGAAAATGAAGCATAGTTGATCTTATCTATTCACGAACGATTTTGAAATAATCGAGTTGAACCGTTAATGACATGTGCAAATTCGGGTGAAATAAAAAAATCCAGACGAGGATGACTGTGAATCAATGTACCATCAAATGCTCTTCATACTACAAAACACAAATAAAATGAGGGGGGAACAAATAAGGTTTTTACCAATAAGATTTCAATGGATATTGATTTGGTTCTAGAAAGACTTCCGTCGTGAGGTGGTTTGTTTTGGAGCACAAAAATCAATCATAATATTGTGCTTAATGCGGAAGCATAGATCCTAAAACTGACTTGTAAGAAGCTGTTAAATTTCAAATCCGAATGTGACAATTCATGGGTTACTTTATCGGATCCTTTAAAGTCTTTGGAGATGCCATCAAGAAATCGAGATAGTTATTTCCGCTTTCATGTACGTTAGATCTTTGTTATTTCCATGAATGCCATATTAATCACACTTTTACAAAGAAACTATTTGTGTTACGATTACTCACCTTTTGACCCATTTGAAACACTTTGTCTCCCCCGACAAGTTTCCAGATGATCTTGAACTCCGTATTTTCATCCGCAATACTATTTTAGGTTACACCACTTCAAGAAAACGATTCATTCTAACCGCTTTCCGTCATAAATAATTTTAAAAAAACGTAAAATAATAAGATTAATTATATATGAGACGGTAAAACGTAAGTAGGTGGGGCAACGGACACATAAAATTGGAACATATAAGACAATGGGTGGTGGGTGCATGTGCATACACATGCGCAATATCTATTTGGTAGGTCCATTGTACAGAGTTCACACATACACCCAACCCCCTCGTCTTGTCCGTAACTCACCCAACAAATCCACACATCAAACATGCCTTACCCTGCATTCTTCATCACTCATAACACTATCTACCAATACTCAATTCCCTTTCTTCACGGGCGCTTACTTTGTACCTCTATGTCACAACTACTTATATATGTACACATTTATCTATACCTTTTAAAGTTTCTTCTGTGCAAATACATCCCATGAGGGATGAGCAAATAGTATCCGTCAAGGCGTACATATCCTCGGGTAACTGTTGTGGGTCAGTGTCTTCTGTCCATCTTTAAACTTGAATTTATAGAGAAATTTATGAACCCCGAGAACAGTTTGGGATGTGTATCCTCTGAACAATTAAAATCAATAATTCAGCATTTAGGTCATAACATCTAGCAAAAAATCTTTTACCCAACGAGTACTCGTTGAACCAAGCTAGAGTAAGGGAAAAGAGAGCCGAGAACAAGAATCAGACACTTTTCATACTTCAGTTACAACATTATGATGTATGACTATATTATGTTGATTGTTCTTGCATTGTTTATTTCATCGGTATGTTCCTAGGTACCTGTATATGTGATCCGTTCGCCCGAACCAAGACTGCTTGCATGGTGAGGGCGGCTCTTCCCCATAGTAGACTAAAAAACTACCCGTAAATATATGAGACTGGTTGTAATATTGTACTTAAACCATTTGAGTTGTTGAATCTAGAGATGAATTCAAGTAAAATTTTGTTATCGGATTATGATTAATTCAATTTATTAATTGAGTGCTATGACAATTTATTATTATACAGAAAATAATAAAATTATTTATCACATTGATAACTCCTTAATAAGTTTTAACTTATTCTTGGTAACTTGATAATAGTTTTATTATACGCAATAGTATATATTAGCTACATACACAATATTTTCAATTTCGATAATAAATGAACTTCGATTTTCTACGAAAAACTGATGAAATTTTTTTTTTGAAATAAGAAGAAATGTGGAATTATATCGGATGAGTTAATATTTAGTTAAATGTTGTTTTTTTAGATACAAAAAAAATAAAAATTGTAGTACCATGGATATAAAATTAAATAAGCATATTTAAAATCATATTTGTATTACCATGGATATAAACGAACATATTAATATTAAATGTTATATTAACCTATATAAATGGTGGTAAAAATAACATATTTAAAATCAGTCATTATTATGAATTTTTATTTATAGGCTATAATAACATAGAAAGAAAGAAAGAAAAAAAACAAATGACTTTAATCTATTTAAATTCCGTAACCAAACCCTTACAAAAAAAACTCCTAACGAACATATTTCATAATTATCCTGATACAAACATCAACTTATTGAGACGAAAATACGTAGTATATGCTCTAAATAATTTGTATTACCATTGATTTAAAAATATATAAGCATAATTTTAGTCTTACATATTCCCTAAAATTATTCTCGAACATATTTCATAATTATCCTGATACAATCATCGATTTGTTGAGACGAAAATACGTATAGTATATGCTCTAAATAATATGTATTACCATTCAATTCATTTAAAATATATAAGCATATTAATTTTGGTCTTACATATTCCCTAAAATTATTCTAGGTAGTTAAAAAAAATCGTAAAACAAAATCGAAAAGAAGAAGAAGTTAAAAATTACAAATATTTAGAAAATAAATTTAATTCAACTATTATTGATAAAATTTACTTTGGTTTTCCTGTAATTTCACCGCTAACACGAGCCTCAAACTCCTTCCTTTTTCTAGACGATTAAAAATCAAGATATGAAGATAAATGGTATGTGCATATCACATGGGGTATGTTAGAAAAGGAGAATTTATGAGTTTATGAAGGATGAAATTATATGAAAATATTTATTTTTTTCGATTTCACAATAATAGATCTTGAAAGTTATGGAAAATTATAAATTTTGCTCGTCTTCTACCCGTCAGTGTCACACTAACTCGTGATTATGAATAACAACATACAACATATGAAGATAATCAATACGTTTATTATACGTATATATTGTTAAAGTTCGACACAGATCGACTGTCAATAGAAGGAACCATCGACCTACAGACTGTAGAGCAGGAGTTGTGTGCATATCAATGTACATGTGCGTTAGACTCAAGTACAACACATAAACTCGACGAGTTCATCTTAAAATCAACTGACAATAGAAGATCGAGGTAGTCCACTGACTCTATATACTAGACTCGATCGGAATGTCTTCACTTTAGAATTGAAAACTTATCATCACGACACATACTACATGATTAACACTTTAGATAATCATACGTACATATTACATGATTATGAATAACAACGTACAACTTTTGAAGATAATCAATAGTTAGACTCCATAATAATGAGATAGTTGCTTGAGTAGACTAACTTTGAGTTGAAGGTACAATATATAAGCAACTATCTTCTCTGCACAGGCATCCATATCTGAACCAGCTTCCATAGTCACATAAGAAGGTAGAATCCTTCGGAGCTGATCGGCAACATCTTCGTGTAGCTCCGTCTTGCTAAGTTGTCTCCTCCTCCACACTGCAACCCTCCTGGTCATCAGGTTTACCCGTCGATTTCTTCTCATTTTCATAGTTCTTGAAGTACTATGGTAGAGTGACTGTGGTAGGAAGAGGATCTGTTAGCTACCGAGGAATATAGATATGATAAAATTGTGATATGTATATATAGGTGGAAAAAGCGAGTTTGGTATACGTAAGGTGTCAGTGTTAGTTGTTAAGATATAATATTATTGTGACATAATAAACATAATAAAATGTAATTATTTTTAGAGTTATAGAATTTAATAATTTAATATATTTTCGTTTTCTCCACCAAAATCTATCATGGTATTAGAACAAATTGATCACTAACCTCAAACACCACATTCCGACAACTTAAAACCGACATTGTCTTGTAAAAGTAACCACCATCTTTGTCCGTGTCCAAACTCACCGGTATCATCCGGATCTAAAACCACCGGCTTTATCTATATCCAAAATCATTTGCATTGTCCAGTCCAATATCGGTCTAGACCGATATCCAAACCTTCAACATTGGTTTCATCTCGATCCAAATCAATTTCAACATTATCCGAAATCCAACAATATCAATTGAGTCTGAATATATTGTCGCCTTCATTCGAACCAATATCAGCATTGTGCGAGAACAACATCGAATTTGTTCGAGAATAACACCAACTTCTTCCAAAAACAAGATCGGCTTCGTATGAAAACAAAATCGGCTTCACCACCGGAAACAAGATCCAACATATGGTTTCATTTCAATATTTTGCATTATTTGTAACATCCCGAAAAATTGTCATCCCGCATCATTTAAATAGGGATTTGTGATTAACTTATAAGGATGAGTTGCTACCCATGTCAACAAGATGTCTTCTTTTCTAGTGGTAGAGTGAGGACAAATAACTCTGAAGTTAAGCGTGCTCGTGCATGAGCAATTTCAATATGGGTGACCTCCTAGTTTCTGCGCGAGCATGGTTGGCATGAGAACATTGTCTCTATGACCTCGGGTCTTACAGATGGCATCAGAGCTAACCCTGAGTTACGAGTGTGCTTGCCCTAGTTGGCGGTCACTCGTCTCGGTGGACGGTCTTTGGTCTGACGTGGGCGTCGGGAGTTTAAGAGGGAGAGATTGTAACATCCGGAAAATTGTCATCCCGCATCATTTGAATAGGAATTTGTGATTAATTTATAAGGAAGGGTTGCTACCCTGCATGTCAACAAGAATTCTTCTTTTCTAATGGGTGAGTGAGGACAAATAACTCTGAAATTAAGCGTGCTCTTGCGGGAGCAATTTCAAGATGGGTGACCTCTTGGGAAACTTCGCGTCTTACATTATTCATGCTTTGATTGCGGGAAATTGTTAAGATATAATATCATAAATTAGAACATAATAAATTTGTGACTCTTTAGGATTATAATAGGTATATTATGATCATATGTAATCGGTACGTTTTTATTTGTCTTATTGTAATCCTTATAAATATGGTTTAATGCATCAATACAATCCGTGGTCTTGTCCACCAAAATCGATCATGGTATCATATTCGAGACTTGGAAATTTCCCTACGTTGATTGTGGAACATTACTAGTTATTTTCCCGTCAAAAAACTGCTTTGTAGAAATTATAAAACGGAATAGTTGTCACAAATTTGAATAGTACGTGTTGATCTAGAATTCATATTGATGTCTGGTTCGATTTTGAATTTGTTGTGTTCTTAAAAGTGTTTTGCTTGAAACCCAAAAATAGAGACTAAAGCAAATATCACTTAAACGATAGCTCAAAGTCTCGGACAATAACAAATTACCCTTGTCTACTCTTTTATTTTCGATTGATCTTTTTATTAAGACTTATGGGCAGATGTGTATAACTAATGGTTTATTGATGGAAATCGGTCTTCGGGCTTATTTGGACGTACTCACACCTAATACATATGCATTCAATTACGAATGTATGGATCTTACGTTATATTGACTGAGCCACTTAATTTGTAAGAAAGTAGTCTTGAGGTTGAGGGAAGAGCTAATTGTGGAGTACTAAGTTAGTAAAGATGTTCTTAATATAAATAATTGGTTTTAGAATAAAGTTTCACGAAAATTTTAAATTACGACTATAAATATGTGAACCCAACATTATTTCGACTACACTACAAATTAAATTCATGAGATATTGCTCATGCAAAGTAAGTTTGAGGGAAGGAAAGAGGACTCATTTGAATGTGGAAGCATATGATGCAATGTATCGATCCCACGTCCATAATAAACAAATACAAATAAACAAATGCAGATCCTAAAGTTAATTGTTACTATCGTCAATTAATTTTAGAATAAAATTTCCCTAAACTTATTTATTAGACTTATACATAACCTGTACGATCACATGCACACCAACCTCATAATGCAGTCTGCTCGACTATGTAACACCCCAATTTTATTAATTATCTAGGTATGCTACAACGCCAACGGTTTCTCTACTACTATTGAAATCCGTCTCATGCTAAAACTTAGACTTCAACGAGTTATATAAAAATATATTTATATCACATGCCTTGATAAATATTATAATTTACAGGAAAAAAAACGTTAACTGAATTTTTTTTTTAAAAGTTATTCGCTTCCGAGCTAGAGTGAGAGGTGATCAAGTGTAACTACTGGTACGCTTCCATAACGTCATCTGCTACTCACCTTAACCTGTCAATAGGTTGATAATCAACCAAAACAAATAAAATAAAATGGGTCAGTCTATCTAGCAGACTGGCAAGCTGGATTAGCCTGATAAAAAAATATACTTATTAATTTAGAACAACATATAGTATTCATAATGTTACCGTATTAGCTTTACAACATTTAATCGATTTAATAACACTCTTAAATGCGTTAGCGTTACGCTAGTAATTTTACCATGGATACCAGGTTTGATTTTAACCGTTAATCAACCGAAGGGCAAGTCTTGGAGAACCTCTTGGTAAGTCCCTGACTCCCTAAATTCGTCTACCGGTAGCGAGATTGGAATTAGACGACCTAATTTCCGGGGTCCGCTAAGCCCCAACGGACATTTCTAATAATGTTATCGAGGCGACATTATTATTTACCCATAATGTCCGTACCCACATTTCACAATTTTCATCAGTTCATCCATTATCCAAGTAACCGCTAAAAATCAACAACATACCAATTAATACAATACGATAATATATACGTGTAATTTAACTATAGCTATATATATATATATATATATATATATATATATATATATATATATATATATATATATATATATATATATATATATATATATATATATATATATTATCGATCGAATAGGTATGATAGTTATTTAAAGTAACTATAACTCACTTGCCTTCTCGTAACGTAGACGCTGACTTTATCCGGTATTCACCCGATATATTACCGAGTTAGTATATCCTTTCTACTACGTTTAATGAACGTATTGTGTTTGTGTTTAAACATTTTGATCCAAAGCCTCCCCTTTTATACTACTGCAGGAGGAAGAGTTACAATTGCTCACTCTTATACGTGTAAGTATAGTAATTTACGTACAAAATATGTCAAAAGATTCACCGGAAGAGTTACAGTTGCTCACTCTTATACGTGTAAGTATAGTAATTTACGTACAAAATATGTCAAAAGATTCACCTGCTTAATCAGCAATCCTATACTACTTACTCAGCAAGACTATAGGTCTATTTAAGCCAAAATTTAACTTTAGACCCATTTCTCCAATTTAACCATGAACTAGTCCCTAAAACAATTTATAATTACCTAACTTTCTTTATTTATTTACTATCTTATCTATATAGTTATGGATATAAGATTAACTTGTCCTAATCTATCTTACTTATCTAAATTGCCTTTATAAACATTCTTTTCTTATAATTTTAATGATATTTTTATAACCAAACTTAAGCATAAACCATAAATAAGTTTATACTTATTTATAAATCGTTTAAATTATCCATATTTATCTTACTTGTTACTTAAGGGGAAAAAAATTATTGCGTATACGTTACTAAAATAATATTTATTTATTTTAACATTTCTTAACAACTCACACCGTTTATCTTATATATATTAAAGCGGACGCACTTATTGCCACGTGTCGCCGCCAGAATTTTCCGTCCGTCAAAAAAAAATTAGTTAAAAATTTGCTTTAGAAAATCCACGACTTTTAATCTGTACTTTTAATTTAGTATTTAGATAGTTATTATTTTAAATTACGTTAATTTTTTAATAACTATTTTTAAGGGATTCAGTTTTGTTTGCTGAAAGCAAATTTAAGATTTTTAATTTGTACCTTTAATTTAAGTATATAAATAGCAATTCCTTAGTCATTTACGGAATTATACTTAAAATTATAAAACTAATTAATTAAAAATGTAATTCCTAAAATATCAGTTGCAATTCCTTAGTCATTTACGGAATTATACTTAAAATTATAAAACTAATTAATTAAAAATGCAATTCCTAAAATATCAGTTGCAATTCCTTAGTCTTTTATTGTAAAATAAATATTAACACCAATAGATAAAACAAAATTCTTAGTAAATTTGTTCAATCTAAAAAAATTCATTTAAATAAATTATTTATTATAATTATTTTGAAATTATTTTATTTTTTAATATATATATATATATATATATATATATATATATATATATATATATATATATATATATACATTTAGACGTAATTGTTAAAACAATATTTATTATATAACTAAAAACATATCTTGATTGTTTTTTTTAATCTAATAAATTAAATCTTAGTATAATAATAAATGTAGTTTTATTTTTCACCTCTTCATCTTTTAAAATATTTATTATAATGTATAAATATTTATAATTTTTTAAAATTCAATCCCGCACAAAGTACGAGTTATATATACTAATTATTAATTATATATCTTATTTAACGGAGTGCTACGTAGTCGACTTCAAGTTGTGTGATCATATATGGTAGTTGGAGATCGAGACGAGAGATCCACCAATAAGTCCCATCATACATTATATCAATCAAATGAAACGAGTGGGTCCGTCGCTTTCAATTTGACTAGGGCTTGTTTATCCGTAAATCCAATCCCAATTTTGTGAAAAAAAAATACTGTTTGTTTCATCGATCGATAGTGTCCTCAATCCTATTCACTAGTATGAATGTGCATGGAGGTCTATATGCTTTACTACCCCCTTAAATGTCCTTAAATGTCGTAATCAAAAGAATAAATTATTACGTCTTTTTAATTATAAATGGCGGTTTAATGTTTTTTTTATGATAAAGTTATATATAAAAAATTTATTTAAATTGAGTAAATCTTAACAATTATATAAATGGCGGTTCAATTGCCCTAATTATTTTGCTTTCCTTGAAAAGTTTACGTTGTTTCTATCACCTCTTCTTTCTCTTTTTTTCTTTTCTTTGATTACGGGTTTAATAGATTTGATTTTTTTTCTTTCTTCAATTTCAGGTTATTCAATTTAATTTCAGGTTAATCGAATTAATTCTTCGGTTTCATGGTTAATCGAGTCAATTTCTTTTAATTAAAATTTTCCTCTCCTTCTTCTCTAATCTCTATCGATATTGCATCCAAAGTATAAAATGTTCGGAAAAGAGAAATCGAGAGTGTATAGAATTCTACAATACTAATCAATGAATGATTTTGTTAACTTTTACAAGGACAGGGGTTACTTGAACAAATCAGGGAGTTTTTTTCAATAATATTTCATAATGTTAATGTGATTCGTTCAAAAAAAATTTATCATTTAGTTTAGTTAAATTGCATAAAATAATTTTTTTTGAATAATAGTTCATAATGTTATCGTGATTCGTTCAAATTTTGTTGACATTTAGTTCAAATATTTCTTTTATAATTCAACCAGTTTTAACATTTAATACTTTAACTAATTGCATATACATTTAAACAAGTTACATAAATACTTTAACAAATTGCATATACAATGTCCGGTCAACGGGACGGAGTGGAAAGAAGTATCTCTCATCATGAGGGTCCGAGGTGGAGGCGCCCTGACGCGATAATAATACTGTTTTTTTAAGGATTTTACCGAACACTATATATATTCATATATATTCATGTTTAACTTATAGTTGCTCACATATAGTTGCTCTCATATGGTGATATGTCATGTAATCCAATCTCCTCAATGAAATTTGTCCCCAATGTAAAAATAGTAGCTCAGGTGAACCACAATATATCTTTGTATCTTTCTAATTGTTTATCTTGATTTTTTGTCAAACCATTTACAACAATATATTTAATGCGTTATTAAGGTAATAAACGAACCCCACCGACAATTCTATATATATATGGAATGGTATTGCACGAGTGAATGAATTCTTAAAAGCTAGGCCCAAGGGCAAAAGTTAACGTACACTATTTTGTTTCGAACTGCATAAGCCATATCAATGTATACGTACTGTTTCTTCTTCTGTTTAGTAAGTACTTTGTTCTGTTCCCACAGTGCACGTAACCACTTGATGATTGATCCATTAATTCTTGAAATGGTAGCTACGAGATGATGACGATGATCCATTCTACGTATCCAGCGATCAATTTTCATGATGCAAATCATATATATAAGAATAGGGTTATACTTGAATAGAACGAGTCGACCATACTATGTTTGCTCGTATTCAACTCGTGTAGAATTGAGTCGTGCTCGATCAAACGAAGCTTAAATTTTCATTTGAGTTTAAAATATGCTCATACTAAACTTGTAATCAAGTGAACGAGCCTAAGTTGAACTGTTTTCGAGTCAAAACTGAATAACTCGGCTCATATAAACAACCTTACTAAAGATTGACTCGTTTAGGCCCCATTTGGTTAAGGGGATTATACTTATAACAAAAAAAAAAATGGAGATTATTCTTGTCAATTTTTTTTATCCAATTCAACTTTAATTATCGGATTGTGTCAGAATTATATATTGTGAAGTTATAATTCCTTAAATAATCTCATCACTCTCACCGAACGGGACTAAAGTTATCTTGAAGACCGTTATCCAAGTCGAAAGAGACAAGCTTTATTAATATGTATTTTTCCAGCTTGTTTAGAATCGAGTCAAGTTCAAGTAAAGCCTTAATTTTGATTAATTGAGCGGGAAATAAATAAAAAAAAGAATAAAAAAAGGTGTTTTTATTCATGTTAACGTATAGCCGTTCTTTTGTTGTTATCTGTAATCCAATCTCCTCAATAAAATTTCTCTGTAATATGAAAGTAGTCATTCTTAAGTAAACCACGATATATCTTGTGTCTTTCTCATTGTTAATTTATGTACGTTCTTTTTCAAATCCGTTACAACAAGGCACTTGTGCTCAGCTTGATTAGGCTTGTGAACAAGCCCGAGCGAGGATTTTTCCTCACAGAAATCAAGTAATTCAGCTCATACATACAACAATCCCACTAAGATTGACTCATCTAGTCGATCAGATTTTCATTATAGTCATTTATAATCGAACTAAATTCTAATCAAGTCAAAATTACAAAACAAGTTTAAAAACATGTTTATCCTCAACTTATTTAGTCAAA
This sequence comes from Fagopyrum tataricum, assembly GCA_002319775.1. Taxonomy (NCBI): domain Eukaryota; kingdom Viridiplantae; phylum Streptophyta; class Magnoliopsida; order Caryophyllales; family Polygonaceae; genus Fagopyrum; species Fagopyrum tataricum. Next base: position 238,096 of record CM008280.1, read on the forward strand.
CAAATAAACCCAACCTCGAATAACTCGACCAGTACAAGTATATAACATCTCTACGTACCCAAGCATGAGCACATGCAGATAGCGTTGTTTCAGTCCTGGATTTTCAAAGAAGGTTATCCTTTTTCTGTATGAACAATGAAACTTGTCTGGTGTAGTTGCGAAGTCGTGTTCAAATAGGTCAATTTGAGACTATTAGTCCCTTCCAAACATTTGGATCTTTGTGGCCAAACTTCAATCGTCAATCAATTCAACAACCTAGCTACTGATATACGTACGTATAGCCATAATCCATGTTAATTAGTCGTTGAATGATTACTACATTTCAACAATACAATAATTTCGATGAAGCTGCAGATTGTGGGACTTTCATAATTGTGAGATTTATTTTACACGAGCGGTATGCAAATCTTTGGAAAAGCTACTAGAGTACTTGACATATGAGTTGATTACGACAAGAAACATCTAACATGCGTATTTAGCATAATATTAGCCAAATGATCTTCATTATCGTCTTAATTTAAGTTTATTTTATTTGTTATGGAGATAAGTACGAGTAAGATCTTTTGAAATGAAACCCTAATTAGCTACTTCTTCAAGATTGGATCTTGTTCACATCGATTGATTTTGCCTAAACCCTAACCGGTTTGCATATCTTTCGAAAAGTACAAGACGTGACATATGAGTTGATTACGACTTCAAACATCTAACATGCATATTTAGCCTAGTATTAGCCAAATGATCTTCATTAATTATCTTTTTAATTTAAGTTAATTATATTTGTATTGGAGACTTGTAGATAGGGGTGTAATACGAGCCGAAGGAGCCGAGTATTCACATGTTCAAGCTCGGCTTGTTTATAAAATGAGTCGGGTCCGAGCCGAATCTAAATTTTATGAGTTTTAAAATATGTTCATATTCGAAACGTTCAAAAAGTGAACGAGCTCGAGCCGAGTCCGAACAACTCGCTTAAAATAATGCTTTTAAAATGAAACCCTAGTTAGCTACTTCATTAGGTTTATGAATTAAGGATCTTGTTTCAATCGATTCACTACTTGTAAAATGAAACCCTAGTTAGCAACTTCATTAGGTTTACATGATTGGATCTTGTTTTAATCAGTTTATATCCCAAAATCCTAACCCACCGTTTACAAGTTTTTTTTTTTTGGTGCAAAGAAAGTTCGTCCTCCGAGTATCTAGACACGTATTTTTATTCAATAAAAATAGGCTAAGTAGTCACCAAGCGGAGGATAGTCCAACCCATTACACCAACAATTAATAAATCAACTATACATTCAGGAGGATCACGCAATATATGCATACCAAATGAAAAGTTCAAAGCAAAACTAGCTAAAAAGTCCGCGACATTGTTAGCCTCACGGGAAAAAAATGTTGAATCTGAATTACTTCGTTTCTTTGAATGAAGCCTTGACATTCATGTACCAGGCTAGATAGGGGATGACAACGTGAAATATACCTCCTTTGGAGTAACGTCACAAGTTGAGAATGATTTCAATGATCACCTTCTTATGACCATTCTCCCATACTAGTTTAGGCAATGTAAGACTCCCTGCAATTTAACTGAAGGAACAATACATATCCCATGAACGAGCCCATATTGCCACGCTCCTCCGACGCATCAGTAATTTCATTGCTTTTGACCGCACTATTAGTGTTGATCTTGATCCAATCTTCATCCAGTGTCTATCAAGCTATCATGTGTGATGAATTGAATTTCGGTTCTCGCCCTCCAACTCTATTCTTTTAAATACTTTGGTAAGACCTGAGGTCTTTGGGACGTTGTTCTCATGCCAATGATGCATACGCAGAAACTTCTCAGGAGGTCACCCATCCCGAAATTGCTCTCGCACGAACACGCTTAATTCCAAAGTTATTTGTTATCACTCTACCACCGGAAAAGAAGAATTCTTGTTGACATAAGTAGCAACTCATCCTTATAGGTCAATCACAAATCCTCATTCAAACGATGCGGGATGACAATTTTTCCGGATGTTACAGTCTCCCCCACTTAAACTCCTTATGCCCACGTCAAGTCAAGGACCGTCCAGCGAGCCGAGTGGCCGCCTACTAGGACGAACACACTCGTAACTCAGGTTTAGCTTTGATATCATCTGTAAGACCCGAGGTCTTTGAGACGTTGTCCTCATGTCAACCATACACACGCAGAAACTTCGAGGTCATCCATTCCGAAATTGCTCTCGCAATAGCACACTTAACTCTAGAGTTATTTGTCCTTAACAGAAAATGTTAAAACTAATAGTATACAAATTTTAAACGAGTATATCTAAAATTTTAAACTAACAAATACGAAGTTTTCTTGTAAAAATACATGAACTAATAGTATAAAATTTTAGAGGAAAGTACACTAAACCACTCCTTATAATCACCCTTTTTCAATAAACCACCCTTTATAATTTTTTGAGCATAAAACCACCTTAATATTCATATATTTGCAATAAACCACCCTTATATGTATTTTTGCATAAAACCATCCTTAATTTTAAATGTTTGCAATTAACCACCCTATACTAGTGAAAATTACATCAAATAATTTAAAATTAAAGCATAAATATTGTAAATTTCATTATTAATATAAATATATAATTAGTGGCAATCATTTGGTTAAGTATTACAATTATAATATAAAAATAATTTAAAAAATAATGTAAACTATTAATCATGTACAAAAATAAACTAAAATTTAAAAATCATTTATCACCTAATAAACCAACAACGGAAATGCACTAAACCTACATTTTTTTTACCCAAATTGGTTTGCGGTAACCAACAATGAAAAACGGTTGAAAAAACCTAAACCTAAATATTTTTATCCGGATTAGTTTGTGGTATTTTCAACCTTTTTCAAGAAAAAAAAAACTAAGAAAACCTTCAATAAAAGAAAAAAAATTCCAACGAAAAATTTCATATGTGTTCCCATTAATTTTACTTCATATATTTTTTTACCCGTAAATTTTTTTTTATCACGAATACTTTTCTTTCCAAAAAGTTAGAACATTTTTATTGCAATTTCTCATAAATATTTTGAGATTTTTCAACCCATATTTCTCATAAGTATTGGTCAACTAAAACAAGTGACAATTTTTCTAAAAATAATCCGGCAACCATGACATCAAATTAGTCGGAGTTGAGACCGTACTATAATTTGTTTTGTAGGTGATGGTTTGTATATGAGTTAGTAATTTTTAAAATATTGATTATTTTTGTACATTAATAGTAATTTATATTAGTTTTTTTTTTTGCCATAAATTATAATTCTTAACCACATTATTGAAACTAATCATGATATAAGAATTAATAATGAAAACTATCTTGTTTATGCTTCAATCTTAAATATTTTGATGTAATTTTAACTAGTATATAGGGTGGTTAATTGTAAATGTTTAAAATTAAGGGTGGTTTTATGCTAAAAAATGTATAAGGGTGATTTATTGCAAACATATGAATATTATAGGTGGTTTTACGCTAAAATATTTATAAAGGGTGGTTTTTTGCAAATGAGTGATAATTAAGGGTGGTTTTTGTGTAGTTTCCTCAAAATTTTAAGCAACATTTTTTAATTAAATAGTAAAAATAATTTATACTAAAAACTTACTTGAAAAAAATGTCACGTAACAGCCTCAAAGTACTTTGTAATTTCCTATCAAAAGAAGAGTTTCATAACTAAACATTGTCGGATCAACTATTTACCCATTAATTAATATTAAAATACACCATTAAAAAAAATTATGATTATTAATTTATGATTAATTATATGTATATTTTATAAATTTATTACCATAATATTAAAAATAATAATAGTAAGGGCCCGTGAAAAATAATGGGGTGATGAATTGTAAAATATATGAAAAAGAGGGTATGATCACAATTTCTCAATTATGATCTTTTGAATCACTAGTTGGGCCGGGCTTGAGTCCATAGCAGAGGGGCCTGGACGGGTCTGGATCAGCCTACCGTATACCGAAGAAGGTATGAAGCTTATAGAGTCCTGTACTCCTGTGTTGCCTACGGGGTGAGTAAAAGTATTCGATCTAAATAATCCGATCCAATAACCCGGTAATTTGATTCGAAAAATAATAAATCTGAATAATTCAATAATCAATTACTGAATCGACAGATTTTTTCATATCACCGGATTTGATTTAGATTAAAGTTTTGTAAAATTATCTTAATAACATTTACTCTAATCAGCAGGACATCCAACTACTAAATAACCTTTACATCGAGCTTAAAATTGACTTACTCACTCGCAAAAGGTTGAAGAGCTTGTTTAGCAAGGAAGTAGTTTATTTTCAGGTTTATAAATTGTACGAGTATAAATAGATTTATAGTTTATTTTCTGATTTATTTTAAAATAGGTTTGTATAAATAAACTAGATAAGGGTTGAGGTTGAGGTTTATTTTTTGGATTTAATTTGCTTCAAGAGTCGCTTATGCCTCTAAAAAATAATTGAGTAATAGCATTGAATATCAAGGGACGAACTAAGAATATCAAGATGAAAAACCACAAGATTAAAATCGGATTTTAAAAAAAATAAACACATATAAGCTTGGATTCTTATTTTTGAGTTGTTTTTTATAGTTTGTATAAATAATTTTATGATTTATAAATTAAAAGAAATGCAAATAAACTAAATATAAGTTTGAGAATACTCAAACCTTGTCATTATACTAGTAGTCTTTTGTACTTTAACCCTATATCTGTTCTATAGGTTCGGGGCAAGATTGTTCTTCACCCCATAGATCCATTAAATTAAATAAACCTGCTCACGAACTCACCATATATCTTCTTCAAACCCCTTATATATATATTTACCAATTTTTAAAAAATATATACTTTGATAACACAAGGAGTTTCTTCATTCTCAACTAAAACTTGTTAAAAAAAAACCCTAATAACCGCTAACAAATAAATAAGAAAAACTAATTTCCTTCAAAAATACACCAAGTCATATGCTGCATTACACACTAAGCTAGATTTTCTGCAGGTAGTTAAGATGCAAATTTACACTTAGCACCTTCCTATATGTTCTCCATCTATTATGACAAAACCTTCCTTCTGAGTTCTGACTTAGCAAACCACACACCCTCTTTATATGCTAATTACAATTTATATCAATTCCCCAAATTCAGACCAAATCATCAACCTAAATCCATCCCCAAAACCTTGCAAAAATGGCAGCTGAAGATCCTCCAAAATCCACAGAGATAGTAGCTGTCACAATCACTGATGAAAAAACTGATCAAATTAGCCTCAAAACAACTGATACCATAATCAAACCCAGACTCTGCATACCCAAGAAACCCAAAGCTACCACAATCTCCAAAATCATAAGCCTCTGGTGCTTTGTCCTCTCCTTCCCACTCCTCGTCGCCGTCATATGGCTCTTTTACGTAGGCGATTACGACTGCGAGAAGATATTAGGCTTGTCCAGATTGAAAAGTTATCTAGACATTGGACTAAGCTTATTGTTCTTACTCAGCTGTGTTGTTGTTGCATTGAGGAGCAAATTACCGCTCCTTGGATGCTTTGTTGCTATGGTGATCTTCGCTTTCTCTGCCATTGTTGGCTTGGGACTCGCCGGAGGTTTCGGATTCGAATCCGGTCATAAACTGCCTGCATCGCCTGTTTGGTTTAAATTAAAGATTGATAGATTAGACACTTGGAGTGATATCAAGCATTGTATATATGATACTAGGGTTTGTGATTATCTCATCACAAGATCTTTGACACTCAAGTCTTATGAATTCACAAACTCCAAGCTATCACCATTAGAGGTACACATTATAGATCGAATTCATATAAAGCACTGAATATATATATCATAATGATACTTAAGTTTTGTTGTTTTCTTACCTTGGATTGGATTCGAAGACTGGATGTTGCAGGCCGCCAGGCGAATGCGAGATGGAATACGTAAACGCAACCTTTTGGAAGAGGCCATTGAATTACAACTTTGCTCGTGATACAAGTCCTTACTACGCAGATTGTGATACTTGGGAGAACAATAGCACATCAATGTGTTTCGATTGTCAGTCTTGTAAGGATGCGTTCTTCTGGACAATTGAAAGCAAATGGCAGAGACTTGGAGTGTTCATTGCTGTCATGTCTATCTTCCTTTTCCTGTCTCATTTCGCACTGCTCATCTCCATCATGTCTGAGACCTGTGACAGCTAGCAACTTAAACATTGTTGGTTGGTTGCTACCTTCATTCATGTATTCAGTTTTGTTAATGATAAGAGTGTTCGTTCCAAAAGTTTTTGTTCAAGAAGGCAATCTCTTAACATTGAAACGAATTGCAATATCAAATTACATCATAGATCACAACTTAACCTAATTTTCAGACTGATTGAAGATCGATTCATTGAGCAAAATACATAAAATAGAATTCTAAGCCCTTTCTCCTCTGATCCTCCTGGCCAATTGCATATCCTTGGGCATGATCGTCACCCTCTTGGCGTGAATTGCGCACAAATTAGTGTCCTCGAACAGACCTACAAGGTATGCTTCGGATGCCTCTTGAAGAGCGGAGACAGCGCTGCTCTGGAAACGCAGATCGGTCTTGAAGTCCTGAGCGATTTCTCTAACCAGCCTTTGAAATGGAAGCTTCCTAATCAGAAGCTCTGTGCTCTTCTGGTATTTTCGGATCTCCCTCAATGCCACCGTTCCTGGCCTGAATCTGTGTGGCTTCTTCACGCCGCCTGTTGCCGGAGCTGATTTCCTAGCGGCCTTCGTGGCAAGCTGCTTCCTCGGTGCCTTGCCTCCGGTGGACTTCCTAGCTGTCTGCTTCGTTCTCGCCATTGCTGAATTTGGCTTTGGTGCTGGGAATCAGATTTTGGGAGATGAGATTTCTAGGGTTTGGATTTGATGTTAAACGATGCTGTGGCTACGTTCCATTTATACTCGAGACGATGGAAATTTCGGATTGATGCGCGCGGCAAAGTTTTGGGAAATTTGGCGGATTCTCGATCTCAAAGTGAGTTTGAATCCCTAGCAAATACAGCCGTTAGATTGGATTATCATCAACCGTTGGAATCGCTTTACAGGGCGATCCGAGACTAATCCTGTCAACCAATCATATAGAGATCTCCTTACACTTGTCCATCCGACGTTGTATCATAATATTAAAAGGCTAACTATTTGGATTTTTTTCTAAAATAATAGAAGAATGAAAATAATATCTGAAATTAGGTACGGAGAAAACTAATTTCGGGAATAGGAAGGCACCCGAGGTTCAGGTGGGAGTCGCCGGCTGAAACGGCGAGTTATCGAATAACTCGAAGTTTCAGCCGCCCGAATATTTTTTTAAAAAATTTTGACAAGGAAATCGCCGTCTAAGACGGCGATTTCCTTTTTTTTTAATTACAAGGAAATCGCCGCTAAGACGGCGATTCTTTTTTCTTTTTTTTAAAAAAATGCCGATGAAGCAGACTTTACTGCTTCCAACTGCCACCAGCACCAGCAGATTCCTCTGTAACCCAACCCATGCTTCTCACTTTTCGGACTTCAGCCTTCCTCCTTCACTTTGGTTCACTCCCTTCCTCCACATCCACAGATCCAGCCATCTTCTTCTTTCCCTCCCGGAGTTGGTGCTGCTTTTCCCTCCCGGCCGTCTGCTTCTCTCGCCTCTCTCTGCGGTTTCTCTCTTCTTTTCCCTCCCGGCGTTGGTGCTGCTTTTCCCTCCCGGCCGTCTGCTTCTCTTGCCTCTCTCTGCGGCTTCTCTCTTCTTTTCCCTCCGGCCATCTGCTTCTCTCGCTTCCTCGGCTTCTCCCGGCCATCTGCTTCCTCGGCTTCCTCGCTTCCTCGGCTTCCTCTCTTAAAGGTAATTCATTGTATTATAATTTTGTAATTAGTTTATTATTTTGTTAAATATAATATTTATTAGTTTATGTGTAATTAGTTTATCATTTTGTTAATTATATGGATTAGTTTAGGTAATGGATATATATTATAAATAAAAGATTATAAATAAAAAATTACAAATAAAGAATTGGGGTTTATACATCTTAAAAATGAAAATATGATTTAGTATACATAATACATTAATATAAAAAAAAAAGATATGGACACCATTACGAATTTATTAGGGTTTATGGATTTGTTAGGTTTATGAATTAGTTTGGAATATTGGATTTATTAAATTTATTAGGGTTTATGGATTAATCTAGAATATTGGAATATTGGATTTATCAAATTTGTTAGGGTTTATGGATTTGTTAGGGTTTATGGATTAGTTTGGAATTTTGGATTTATCAAATCTGCTAGGGTTTATGGATTAGTATGCAATTCTTGTTTATTAACTAAATTAACTAATATAGGCATGAATAACAATGTGGATAACAATATGGATAATTCATGGACACAAGATATGGGATTTTACACGAGATTACTCACAAATGATCACACCGATTTTCACACCGATGAATTTGGTATCGATCACGAGGATGACATGTATCAATCGGAAGAAGATGGTAATGCCGTTGAAGATATGGACACCGTAATCGAGAAAGATGTAGTGGCTAGAGAAGCATCAGCTATAGATCCTTCTTGGAATGTCGTTCAAGAGTGTGATCCATCTCAAATAAACTCATGGCAAAACTGGAATGCTACAGAGCAATATGTAGAAGGAGGTGAATTTGCTTGTGGCCAACATTTCAGTTCTTTAGATGAGTTGAAAAGACAACTCACAATTTATTCAGTTGCTAGAGGCAAAGAATATACGGTGAAAGTTGCAAAAGAAAAATACTACACAGTTATTTGCAAGCTACGTGAATCGTGCAATTGTCCATGAAAGTTGACTGCTGCTAGGGTTCATGAAAATCTTGACTTATGGAGAATAAGTCGATATTCCGGACCTCACATCCCTACTTGTGTTAGAGACGTCATGCATGTGGATAGTAGTAATGTGTTTGCTGCATTCATTTGTGGAGAAATTATTTCTCTTATCCGTGCGGACAAGACAATCAAGCCACTTCTTATCATTGCATTTATGTCTGATAAGTATAATGTGCAAGTTTCATACAAAAAAGCATGGGATGCAAAACAACGTGCAATTTCATCAATTTATGGCGATTGGTCTCAATCATATTCTGATCTTCCTCGTTTCATGTCTGCACTTCAAAATACAAATCCAGGGATTGTGGTCGAATGGGAGAGTAGGGTTCATCTTCATGCACAAATATTTGAACGTGTTTTTTGGGCATTTGGTCCGTCCATTGCAGCATTTGAACATTGTTTACCAGTTATCTCTATTGATGGAACGCATTTGTATGGAAAGTATAGGGGTGTATTGTTGATTGCTATGGCCGTGGACGCAGAACATCAGATTTTGCCTCTAGCTTTTGCCATAGTTGAAGGAGATAATGGATCAAGTTGGAGGTGGTTCATGGATTTGCTTGGTGAACGTGTTACACAAAGAGTAGGTTTGTGTGTTATATCGGACAGACATGCAGGTATCATGATGACCATGTCAGAATCTTCTAGATGGAGGGAGCCAAATGCTTATCATAGGATTTGCATGCGTCATCTGTCATCAAATTTTCAATCCAAGTTCAAGAATAGGCATTTGAGAAATCTTCTTGGATACACTGCTTATCGACATGAACAAGAAGATTTTGACAAAGGGTTTCATGTAATTGGTGAAATGAATACAGAAGCTCATCAATATTTGGAATCTGTCGGGAAGGAAAAATGGTCTTTGTATCATGATGGTGGCCGAAGGTATGGAATAACTACCACAAACTTGTCAGAGTGTTTCAATGGTGTGATGAAGGGTGCTAGATGTTTGCCTATTACTGCACTTGTTCAGTCCTCCTTCTATCGTTGCAATGCATACTTTGTCCAAAGACATGCCCAGGGTTTACAACGTAGCGCTGATCATCAGTTTTCAAAGAAAGTGGAAGAGATGATTGTAAAAAACATGGAAGTGCAGGGTAATGCTATGGTCACCAGATTCAACGATCGACAACTCATCTACGAGGTTTCAATTCATCTACCGGGGCATCATGACATGGGAGGTCGTCTGGTGGATTTGACCCGAAGGACTTGCACTTGTTCAAGTTGGAAGATTTTTAAGGTGCCATGTCCCCACGTATTAGCAGTGTGCCGCATGCGAGGGTTTGATTACACACCTTACATCGATCCTTTATATAAAACAGAAGCTTACTCTTTGACATATAACGCATCATTTCACCCGGTCGGTGATAAGTTAGATTGGCCAGATGTCCAAGGGCCAGAATTGATTCCAGATCCGGCAATGTCAAGAGCTGTGGGGAGACCTCGGTCAACTAGAATAAGGAATGAGATGGATAGGGGTGTTCCAAGAAGAAAATGTTGTGGAATATGCAAACAACCAGGACACAACAAGAAGACTTGTCCGACACGGGCTAACACCTCGGGCCTTGGCCACTAAGTATTAGAATTTATATTATGTAATTGCAACTCCAAGTATTAGAATTGCGAGGAACATAGCTAGGAGGAAAGCATCTAGGGAGGCCAGAGATTTAGTTGGAAATGAAAAGCCTGCATTTGGCTCCCAATTTATTCCTGGTGATGATTCATTAGCTAGAAGGTAAACTTTTATTAGTTTATCCGAAAATATATTTCTTTGTTATAGCTAATAACTAACAATTTGTTTAATGCTTTTGCAAGGTGGATACATTGTTCCTACAACTATGAGCATTCATCTCGACCGATCGAGTATTATCGAGATATTTTGGATAGACAGCTAGGGACTGAGGTACATCCTAACGATCTTTATATTTGTTTAATGCTCGTAATTTAAATAACATAAGGTACACCTAACGATCTTTATATTTTTTTAGTTTATATGGGTTCCTTATTCAAGTGATGTACTACAACGTCTTCCCGAGATATGCCGATCGGGGGCCCATATATATATGACAGAGGCTCCACTTATATGTTTCGACATAGTGGAGTGGCATCGACCGGGTCGGGTCATCCGACAGTTCGGATTTCCACCAGCTATACCACATGACTGTGACTATGACAAACAGCTACACAAGGTGGACCGAAGAGGAAAACTGGACTACAATTGGGCTGACTATCATGATAGATTTATCAAGTTATGGAATGAACGCAGTAGTTTAATTGTCATACCACATGTATAAATTCATTTAACGTAGTAAATTTTTTATTATATTGAATTGTATGTATATGTAATTTTTTTTTTCTCATTATATTGACTTATATGTATGTGCATCACAACCCTTTCACATCCATGGACAAGAAGCAATCCGGCAATACATGAATTGGTTTACATCCGTGACACGCCGTTTCATTTCTCCACCAACGTCTAATCCAACGGGGTATCATCAACCGACAACTCCAAATTTGTTCATGCTGGTAAGCAACTGTGAAAAAAGAATTTATAACCATTTATAATAAAAATTCTCACATTCTCTATTTTTCTAATTTGTAGGGACAATATGCGGCTAATGTAGGATATCATGGGCGACAAACGGCATACACTACTCAACAACATCAGAGTTCTCAAGATCTTGAAGGGTTGAGCCAAAACGTGAACACGTTTTGCAACTACTTGTCAACCGAAAGTACAAACATATTGGGTAGATCAGCCGTTGACCCATTCTACCTTCTTAGGGGCCCTTCATCATATATGCCTACACCGGAGGTACCACAATCCTCCCATCAGTCTCCATCATTCTCCACGCCGCCGTTGAGCATGAGTCCATCAGGCTATTCTCCATCGGTCTTCACTCCGTTGGGCACACCGGTCCAACCAAATATATTTGCATCTCCACCTCTACCACATTATGCTCAGTATAGAGATCCAATTCTTGATTTAGGTGAGCAACATGTCTCGGTCTCACGAGCCTTATCGCCGATTATTGAAGATGCGTCGACATCTAGGGGAGAGAGAGGCGGAAGAAAAGGCAAAAAGAAGACAACTTAGACCATGAAGAACGTCTATGTATGGAGAATGATTTTGTAAAATAATTTGAAGAAACTGTAATATTTTATAACATTATTGCAAAACAAATATTTGAAGTTATTATGCCATTCTATATTATGTACGCAGTATGCAGGATGATAATAGTATTATTATGTATACAGGATGATAATAGTATTATGTATGCAAAACAAATATTTTAATTTTAATTACAAGGAAATCGCCGTCTGATTTTTTTTTTTTATAAAAAGAATCTCCGTCTTAGACGGCAATTCCTTCATAATTTAAAAAAGAAGAAGAAGAAAAGGAATCGCCGTCTTAGACGGCGATTTCCTTGTAATTTAAAAAAAAAAGGAAATCGCCGTCTAAGACGGCGATTTCCTTGTCAAAATTTTTTAAAAAAAATATTTGGGGGGCTGAAACTGCGTGTTATTCGATAACTCGCCGTTTCAGCCGGCGACTCCCACCCGAACCTCGGGTGCCTTCCTATTCTCGGAATTAGTTTTTTTCCGTACCTAATTTCAGAAATTATTTTCATTCTTCTATTATTTGGAAAAAAATCCAACTAGTTTAGTGTCCTGTGCGGATTTTTTTAAAATAAAAATATTATATTATAATTTTTACTATCAATATTAATCTAAATAAAATTTAATTATAGGTTGAATGGACTTTTAAACATAAAAATTAATATTTTAATATTCTCAAAAAAAAACCTATATTAAAATAATTTTTATATTTCAAATTGGTATTTGTAGTAACCGAAAATACTTTTTGTTTTGATAATAATCTATTTTAGATTATATATCTAATGGAAACCGATGTGGCACACACGTTGACTGTTTACTAATTTTGATAACAAATTTTGTATAAAATAATCAATGTCAAATCGATAAATATAGTGTGGCAAATCTGTAACTTTTTGTTTTGATAATAATCTATTGGGCCTTGTCATACAACAACATAAAAACTAGAGGATAGAGCATATGCATCGGAAGCAAGATTCACAGTAAATCAGTTTTTCGTAGGTATTGACAACAAGAAAACGATATAGCTCAAGAAATGTAACAACAATGCTCTGATACCAATTTGTAGTTTCTATTTTACACATATGTATGAATATTATGTCTTAATATGCAAGATTCAACAATTTAGAAGCAAACAAGAACAGATCTAGAACGATCTTGTTCCAAAACCAAAACGAACACAATTTCTGGCCTCAAGAGAGACCCGACGTGCACCGACTAGATAAAACGAAAAGAAACGAACAAGATTACAAACAAATAGAAAAGCAAATAAAGCTCCCTAAATCCTTGTGAAAACTTCTTCATCGATGAACTCGGATCCACGCGGCTTCCTTCTCTCTTTCCCTAGTTTGTGCCTTCGATCTTCTTTTTCTTGTTCTTGTTGTGTTGTGTGAATCGTACCAAAAAATGCCTTGTTTACACAAAAATGTTGGTTGCTTCTTATTACGTTGAGCAATAGGGTTTCTATTGAATTTCCAACCCATGTTAGATGGCCCATTTGTAGTTGCAGGCCCACTAGGAGATGACAAGGCCCAATAACTAGCTTTCAGAGCTGTTTTCTTTTTAACTCAGCTTTACAGATCAAGCAAAACCTTTAGCCAACGTACCATACATACACATTCACATATAAACACAAAAGTCCACCCAAACTTTACGGAAATTACAAAAGAGAGTCCAAACTTTACAAAGTTTCACAAAACTGGACAAACTTGAATTACAAGAACCCAACAGGAATCGTAAGATGATACTAAAGGACCGAACAATACTCAATCGGAGACATACATTGTCCAAGCCTCTCAATGGGTATGGCTAGAAGAAAATATTGGCTATGCGCTGATTGAAAACACTTGAAAACCGCTTTCTGTCTATGGGTCAAGTCAAAGCAACATCCAGCTCTTGCACGGTCTTACCAAAAAGAGAACTCGCAAAAGTGTGTTGAGCTTTAGGGGGAACGGTGTTCTTAATAGTAAAAACATAAAGATCGAAATCAGGAATAGAAACTTGAAGATTGCCCAAAGCGCCATAAAACTTAGAGTCCATATCAACAACTCTACTGTCACGCAAAATGTGGTCTTGAAGTACCCAAGAATGGGCTTTAGAGGCAACAAAAGCAAAGGAATACGCCTCCATAGCAGAGTATAACCCAAGCCCCCAAACCGAATAGGCAGATAAGAAAGCCGAGCACTACATATCTCCAAAAAAGGGCCCCCTATAAACCACAACATCCTCGACTGATCTACAAAGCTCAACATCAAAATAAGCGGTTGCACTATTCCGATGCTCTAGATGATAGGTCATCAGGCCAAAAAAACATCTTAGCAACACTCGTACAAGAACGAAGTAGGAGAAGCTCACTATGTGGGTCCCTCAATTGTGGAAAAATATGCATCAATTCAACCGCTTTAACCGTTCTTTTCATGACAAGCTATCTACCAAACCCCTCTTCTCTACTCAGTGGCCCACCCAACAACTTAACACTCAAACACGGCCTTGCAATGCCCTGTGAGAGAAAATCTATTATGAAAATTCCTAACGTGGAAACAAATAGGCAATAGGCCGGGTATGCGTTCAAGGATAAACTCCGGCTCTAGATCAATCAAGTCATTTATTATATATTTTTCTAATATATTTTAAATCGTTTAACAATTTATAATGATGTTTTATATAAAATTTATAATAATACGTTTATATATACGTTTTTATTTTATATTAATATATAATTAGTTATGGATTTTTGTAAAAGTTTAAATATTTTATAGAAAAAACAAATTTTGTTATAATAAAATCACGTCTTTAGTGTCAAACATCTGAACTATGACTTTTTCTAAAGTCGTTAGTGTAAAATAATAAGTTATGACAACATTACTATTACAACATTATATGATGATGTGATGATTTTATTGCTGTAATATTGTGAAGGTTTTGATAGTTTATAGCTTTATAGGCTAAAGTCTATATATATGAACTTTTATGTAAATGTATATCTATAAATTGTATTTATTAGTATTATAAATGATAAAACTAGATTGAAGAAATTGATCTTACTTAAAAAACGATTTAGAGACTAACACAATATTTGGTGATGCAGTTTGGAGAACCCTAATCTGCGGGATTTCAAGAGGAAAAATCCGTCCCAATTCACTAGGTAGATAGATTGTAGTAGTATAGGTTACAACAACTCGTAAACAAGATCAAAACAAATCCTAAAAAATGAGAAACATATAAGAACAGTCAGAAAGATGAAGGAAAGATGATGCCAACGCATTTAGAACCAAGCTTCTAGTGAAGCTTGAGTTCATTATCTTTCTTCACTCAAGATCTCTCAAACTCTCACTCAAGAACTCACTTTCTCTCGCTTTCTTTGTGGAGAGGGTTTCGAACATCGGCAAGACTCCTACAATACCCCGGCAAGCTGAGAATGAGAGCTTAAGTACTTAGGGTTGTGAGGAGACGTAGCTAAACACGTGAGTATCACATGCCTTCATTAATCCCAAACCTGAAGCGGATCTTGCAAAGCCCAGACACAAGAATAGGCCCAACAAGCAAACACAACACCGACAACATATAACATAAGCATATTTACATGTATTAACCTGAAACTTATTAAGTTTTCCATAATGACACAATACACATGATCACTGCATGTATTAGGGCATCTTAGGTTATGTCGGAATCACATCAGGATTACACTTAACCTCTTAAGTGCCCTTATATGTTATCCAACAAGTCCTAAGTCACCATCCAATATACGTGCATTCATGAGTATGTGTATAGGGGCAGGAATGATATCAAGTTAATGAGCTTAATCCAACACTAAGTACACGGATCTATTGTTTACTAGAATATTGGGTTTTTAGATTTGCAAGTTGGGTTATTTGAATATGTCTCACGTTTTTGCTTGCATGTTGTTATGAGGTGTTAATTCAATTGGGATGATGCTGATGAATTTAGTTAAGCTGTTGGTTTGGTATGTGTTGATATATTGTGTGGCATCGAGTGGAGATTTGTACCCGAAATGCAATTGTGATGAAGTGGGTCAATGGAGTACTATTTTGGATTGGCAAAAAACGAGTGGTATCTTCATCGCGATTGCATACTTCTCCATTTTCATTGAGCTCATCTATTTTATTAGCCGGTCGAATGTGCCGTTCAAATGGATTATGTTGCAATTCATAGCCCTCGTTGTTCTTTGTGGATTGACCCATATATTTCCTCAACTTCTGGACTTATGGCCATCATACAATTCAGTTGTCGTTAGCTTTAACCATGCCTAAGATGCTTACGACTTTAGTATCATGTGCTACAACCATCACTCTCTTTCACTTTTTTCTAGAAGTTGAAGGTTAAGGAATTTATGTTGAAGAAGAAAACATGGGATTTAGATAGGGAAGTTGGGATAATCAAGAGACAAAGTGAAGTTGGACGACATGTTCGTATGATGTATGTTGCCGTGCTCGAGGAGTCTCTAAACACGAGGGGAAAAACTTGTGGATCAGAACCGAGCCCCGCAAATCGCTCAGAGGAACATTTATATATGAATTCGGACGGACCGTTTGATCCGCATGATGTAATTGATTAGACATTTTAATGAAATTTTCTTTATATTCATCATACAAAAAATAGACGATATAAAGTTTTATAACAAAATTATCTATGCGTGATTATAATGGAGTTCATAAAAAACATTAAGGTGACATTATATATATATAACCCAAACTCCTCCCATAAAAAAAAACAACCCAGATGGTACTATACCTAACCGGATTAAATTTATTGTCTAAATACGTAAATTTGTTTGGATGGGCCGGCGGGGCGCCCTGACCGGGGGTGTCCGTATTTACACAAATCTAGCTCAGATGATACGGTAGCATTAATCGACATTAAAGTATGTCCCACGTAAATAAAAGTAATACCTTCAGACAACGTCATTTTATGTTTATTCTAATTATTATTTTGTCACCGCTGGATTGTTCCCTTCAACTCTAATGGACTTGTCTCTCACCTTAACTAGAGTATTTAAGGATAATGAATTCGGGTCGTACTCATATCCAGGTCACAGTGTGTTAGCTACTTAGTAGCACGAGTCAACTCCGGAAAATATATTTTCAAACTACTCATTAAAAAAATATCACTATATATTATTGGTTACCAGACATCATTTAAAAATAAGAAAAGAAAAGTGATTTAGCTGACTATGTGCCACACTGCGAGGATTAATGTAGCCTTATAATCCCGTTTTATTTCGTCCCTAAAAATGAAAATGAATTTCAAACTAATTTAGTTTATATATATATATATATATATATACATTTGGTGATAGTTATATTTACATTATAAGAATGTTCACATGTGATATAATTATGATATAATTTTTTTTTGTTTTATAATTGATATAAAGTCAAATAACATATTTCGAAAAACCTTAATTTTAAAATCATACAAAACATTAAGTATTAAAAATGACTCATTTTAAAAGTTTTTTTTAAAATCATTTCCATTCCTTAAAAAAGAATAAAATATTAGATGAAAATTTAATTAATTTTAATATCATATAGGAAAATAAAATGAGAAAAAGAAATCACATCTTTTTTTCCTTAGTATTTAGGTGGATTAAATTCATTTTTTTTTTTGTTAAAAAATTAAAACCACCAACCCTTATGTTTTTCTCCTTGTAATTTAGGGGTATTTATGGTAATATTCTCTCGGTCACTTATTCACAATATGGATTATACACATTAACTAGGACATTTACATTATATTATCGTAAGCATACCCGATCCATATTCAATGATCCAAAAATATTTTCAAGGTCAATCGAACTCATATCATCAATTAATAGATATTGTCACGTATTCAGATTATTCAGTTATGATATTTTTACTTACCCTACCCATTACATATTCAAAAGTATATCACTACAATAATGACATTTTAATTCCTAAATTACGCTCATATACCATATTATTATTTACGAGGCCCACGATAAAATACGTGCATGTAATACAACTACAAATAATAATACCGAAAAAAATAACATTTATAAACATTTGTACTATCGTGCGAGAAAAAACCAAACACATTGATCACCCGAACGGAAAAGTCGGTTAAATTAATTTGGGGAGCCACGGCTGCCTGTCCTTTTTATTTGACAGGAAAAACATAGGAATAATATTATAAAAATAAAAAATAAAATAAAGTATTAATAATACGTCATCTTTATATACTGTTTGCCTGTTTCTCTATTTCCCGCGAAACCTACAGGAAAATAAACCGTCAATAATGGATTTACAAAAGAAACTCGTATTCCACTCAGAACGCAGTGCAAGAAGATCGATAAAACAAAAGACTGCAGCAACGCCGTTGAGAGCTTTCGTCGGCGAAAACTTAACGACGGAGGAGATTGTGTCGCCGGCGCCGGACTTTTCCTCTGTATACGCTTCGCCGCGTTTCTTCATCTCTACGCCGGGCCTGTCGAAGTCGATATTAGTAGAGGAAGCGGTGGTGGCGGTTGAGACGGTGTCGCCGGACCCGTACCGGGACTTTCGGAAGTCAATGGAGGAAATGGTGGCGGCGCGTGGGATGCATGACGTTGAAGCGAATTGGGGTGGTCTTCAAGAGCTTCTGTTTCGGTATCTTTTTCTTAATCCAGAGTCTAACCATAAGTT
Organism: Fagopyrum tataricum; assembly: GCA_002319775.1. Classification (NCBI taxonomy): domain Eukaryota; kingdom Viridiplantae; phylum Streptophyta; class Magnoliopsida; order Caryophyllales; family Polygonaceae; genus Fagopyrum; species Fagopyrum tataricum. The sequence continues at coordinate 256,753 of CM008280.1, forward strand.
CATCACCGGAGCTTTTGCCGACGTTCTTTTTTCCCTCGTCGACGGAGCTCAACCACCGCTTTGAATTGATTGTTAATTTTGAGTGGATGTGTGTTATTATTATTGTGTGGGTTGAGTTGATATTTATGAGACGTATATGAAGTACGTAGTCCTTGGTGATGGATCATGATCGATGGCTCTATGTTGGCTACTTACTAAGTACGTGCTTCGAATGTATACTTATAATGATATTATTGATAAATATGTTTCTTGAATTATAATATTCATGAATATATGTATGATAATGGATCCGAATATGAAAATGTATGATGATGGATCCGAATGTTTCATCTATGGAGGTAGAATCAACAAGTGATTTTAAGTCTCATGTATGGGTTCTGTTTTTACTATATTTGGTCAGCTTGCACAAAGTGGTTGATGCATCATCCAATTACTTATTGAATTATGGAGATCTTCAACAAATACAACAATCGGTAATGGCGTCTTTGTGGCCGATCAGTATGCCTCGAAGTACTTGTCGCCGATCAGTATGCCTCGTAGTACTTGTCATCGACTCTGCAAGACATCATTGGAAATACTTCTTTCAATTACAACAGATTCAACCAATACAACTCTCTACTAAACTGCAAGGTTTTTACTACTCCTTCTCAACTTCCTATCTTGAAGATCCACTTTAGGCTTAACTACGACCTTGCACATGTTAATTGAAACAAAGCATTCATTTGACATCACTATTCCACTATACATAAAAAAAAGGCTTCAACTTTCACAGGGGACCAACTACAAGAAAAAAGACATGAATCTCTTCCGCTCGCATACCAAGTAACAATGAAATAGCAATATTGAGGTGATGTGCTCTGAAATACAAACAAATGTGATGATGGATAATTTAAATGAAGTTCATAAGCAAGGCTGATGATTCAACTTATAACAAATAACTCATGCTCAAGGAAGAAATATACAATAATATAACTATTAAGCTGCACAAAATACAAATAAAGACATTGGTACCTCTACTCATCTTTAGTAGCATGTAGGAGCTGATTCATTACTACAAGGAGACGCTTTGAAACCGCTCCTCTTGCTGATATTAAAGCAAACTCACTTATAGTAAACTACAAAGCATCAAGAATCCAAACACATAAGAGTTCTGCAGACCCATTAAAGATCTCGATAGCAAATAAGCATATAATATTTAGAAATATGTATAGGCAAACAAGCATACAAATTGATGAATTTCTTTCTTCCAAATGTTTATAGAAGCACGGCTAAAAAAGGCAAAAGAACCCCGCTTTTCCCGTCAAATACCAAAATAAGCTCAAATTATTAAGAATATACACCATAATATCTAGACGAAAAGTAAATTTGTTTACCTCTCCACTCTTTGTATCACAATATACATATATGAATATATATAAAGAAATAAATGTGTATATATATGAATATATATAAAGAAATAAATGTGTATATATATAAAGAACCCCGCTTTTCACTGCAGGTTTGTATCACAATATACATATATGAATATATATAAAGAAATAAATGTCTATATATATGAAGAAACCACGTGACTATCTACAAAATTTGGAAAAAAGTAATTCTTCAAGAGACCTGGATTGTAAACATAAACGGGTTTAGGACTGGAAATTTCGTAGTCAACCTACACATATTACACAAAAAATGAGAAGCAAATTGGTTAGAATTTGAGAATGGGTTGTTAAAATTCCTAATCCAAAATCGAGTTACAAAGGACAACGCTCTTTGACTTCGGTTACCGCAAGCAAGATGAAGAAGTAAATTTGTTTACCTCTCCATTCTTTGGATCTTATTTTGCTATAATATGTTTGGCCAAACGATCCCGGTTACTAAAAAACCATTCACCGCAGGTTTGTATCACAATATACATATATGAATATATATAAAGAAATAAATGTGTATATATATGAAGAAACCACGTGACTATCTACAAAATTTGGAAAAAAGTAATTCTTCAAGAGACCTGGATTGTAAACATAAACGGGTTTAGGACCGGAAATTTCGTAGTCAACCTGCACATATTACACAAAAAATGAGAAGCAAATTGGTTAGAATTTGAGAATGGGTTGTTAAAATTCCTAATACAAAATTGAGTTACAAAGGGCAACGCTCTTTGACTTCGGTTACCGCAAGCAAGATGAAGAAGGCGGTTGGATTGAGATCTTCGACTTCCAGCTTAGGGTTGAACAGGGGAGAGAGTAGTCCGAAGGCTGAGAATGGTTCGATCAGTAAACCTATCACGTTCGGTGAGCTCTTGAAACATGAAACTGGAAGTTTACATTAGAGGAAGAGAAAAATTTAAATAGGTGAGATTGAATGTCAATCAGTATTGTTGAAACCGGCAGAAAAACAAAGACGAAGGAGAAGACTAAAAACCAGGTGGCACATACCTAAAAAAGGAGTCAGACAAAGAGATGAGAAATCGAATCATCAACGGTTGCCGGTATTTATGGGTTGTCACTGGTGGCGGAGACCTTGGCCGGACGATGCCAACGGTTGCCGGTATTTATGGGTTGTCACTGGTGGCAAAAACCTTGGCCGGATGATGTCGAATTCGCTGAATGAGAGTTGAGAAACATATGAGGACAATGATCGCGATGGAAGGCGAGACACGTGGGTTTACAAACCCTACTTTGATGACGCGTGGATTGTTCCTTCCTCATGACAAAGCAAATTAAATATGGGCATGACTTTTGGCCTGCTTTAGCCGAAGAAGATACAAAAAATTTGGATACAAAATTCTAAAATAAAACGTAAATGGCACTGTTGTAATAATTAGGAGTAATTTAAGGTAAAAATATATGCGCACTATTCATTGGGGCATGCTTTTAAAATAATAAGGATTTAGGGTTTTTGAGGTGGTCTTTCAAGAATCTAAGTGCCCGTTTGGTTGGGTGGTGGAATGGAAACGGAATGGAGTCGGTTAAGGGGAAAAATGAAATTGATTAGATTACTTTCATGTGTAAAAAGACCTCTTAACAAACATAGTTTTTATTGATTCGGAATCATTCCGTTATCGGGAATGATTCCTAGCGATACCAAACGAGCCCTTAAGTCTCTTTTTAAATAAATGGTACAAACATCGATGGAAACATAATTCTCCACGTGGTTCGGTTAACGTACACTTGATGAAATGTCTTAAAGTCAACTAGTTTAATCGAACGGACTATCATTGTCTATGTCCTCAGTTTAAGTCTTAAGGTCAGCAAACCTCATAATTAAGCCATAACCTGCTTTGTAATCATGATAGATTTCGTTGGGTCAGAATTGACATGAAGTTCATCGCACGTCCAAGCGCATATACGCGTTGGGTCCGATTGAGTCCAGCACATAAGCTCAGCATGGTTCTATCATAAAACCAATTGACAGTAGTCCAACAACCTTATATACTAGACTTGTTACCTCAATATTATCGATGTGAAAACCATAATCCCGTTTTGGGCCTTTTTCGGAATTTTTGGAACTTAGGGGCATTTTGGTAATTTCTTTAAAAGTTAGGGTTTCTTATTCTTTCTTCTGGAAACTTCCTTTCTAGTCTAGGAACCTTCTAGAAGTTATCTAAGTGGTAGAAATATGTTGTTAAGATATGTTCCCGTTTGATCAGGTAGTTGATAGTGTTTGCACGTGTAGACGATAACGGGTAATGACCAGTCATCGATCAATTCAGGTAAGTCTTATGGACTTGCTTAGCTAGCTATTCTTGTATGAGTGTGTGTTACTATAGTGGTGCATGTTGGGTACTTTATAATTATAACTTGAGTAGGATGACGTTACTATAACTCAAGTGTGTGAAAATAGGTTGTGGCATCACTGCACAACACTGCCATGTTGCTGGGAGACTCTCTGCGACCAGTCCACATCGTATAAGGTGAGATGCATCGGATCCATTTCGATTGGTTTACGGGGAAAGAGACGAAGGTTGGGAGACGTTCGTGCCACATAATAAGTTAAATAATTAGACTTGAATCACCTAAGGGAAGATAATAATACGGTTTGAGTGTGAGCATGTTGATTGTTTAGTTTTCGCATTATGTGTGATTTTTCTATAGGATACTAACTAATATTTAGAATTTTTAGCTAACGGTTTTTACCGTCGTTGTTAGATTTTTTGTAGGACAAGGAAGTTACAGAATGATTCGGAACGGATGGTCAGTCGTGTCCACGTACTCATAAATTTTGGGTGGCCTTTCCTTTGTTGCATTCATATATTCGGGCTTTTGTTTCAGGATGTTAGTAGTTGTCGCGAACAAGACTGCCTCATGATGCATCCACGACATTATTTTTGTAACGTTTTTCCTTTTGTTGTAATTACATTTGTGCCTTGTTGTAAGATATAGTGAAACTGTTGTCAAGTTAGGGTCGGGACCCATTGTGAAGTCCTAGCCTGTGACATTCCGAGTTTCTAGAATTTGTGGTGTTACAACATTGTATCAGAGCCTAGGTTAGCAACAATGACACTCGCAATCTAACATAAAATACCGAATGTCGAGACTAAACAGAACCCGAAAGGGGTATGAAGATTTTTAAATGAAATTTTATTTTACGATCATTGATCATTGCATAGTCTGGTTGTTGGGTTAGTAGTACGTCAGACCACCATCGCTCTCCGTGGATTAGTATTATATGTCAGATATAGTATAGACTTATATTATTTTTATTATTAGGTTATACTAAATAAATCCAACTCTTGCCCTGATCGTATTTGAGATAGGTATTCAGAAGGGTCATTAGCTCGTGGGTTGGGACAGCTACACTTAAGCAAGATCTCTTAATTTAGATAGTTTAAGGGTGTGAAACAATGACTGATTTGAAATTCTCGGACTAAATTCCATAATCTTCCTTTCTCTAATCGAGCTAATCGACGGTAGAAGAAGAAGTGAAGCTACAACAGTCTCATTCCTTCTTATCTATGTAAGAAATATAATAGAGTTCAACGTCCTTCGTCAAGTTCCGACATTGGTGATGCTGAAAAATGCCAGCGGAAAGGACTCTACCCATAAAACCGGTATGCTATTCCATACTAATTTTAAAATTCTTTTTCTTCCGTAAAATTGAGTATTCGTACTTCGGATACTTTCCTAATTAACACGCAAATGTTCGATATCTTGGTCGAGATATTCTGTTGGATTAAGAGTACATACACCAGTGGTTTTTTAACATTTAATAATATTGATTCTTTTATAAAAGTGAGGTTTGATGGATGAAATGAGAGAGAGAAGAACGTAGCTTGGTTGCTTGCTAAGAAACGGCTAAAAAATGAAAGAGAAGATTGTTTAGTATATAATAATACTCTTTGCTAAATAAGGTGTATTGTAAAATATTAAGGCGTGTTTTTTTTTATAATTATATTATGAAAGAAATAACAATCCCATTATAAATTACTGTTGTAAAAAGTAAAAATGTATTAGTTTATAAGATGATATGTTAAAAATATAGAAAATAAATTAAAATTCCACTTTAAAAATCATTAATGTTTATGCCCTAAGAAATATTCGTTTGTGGTTGTGGGTTGTGTTGCCCTGGAATCGCCAACTCCGCAATCTTGTCTAGGACTGAAATAATTGTCTTATTTACAAAATGAGCCCTTTATTTATAAAACCCTGCGTATATAGTCTCCATAATACTTATAAGGAAAGAGTTTTTTTTTACATAAAAGAAGTCATGATACTTCAATCCAGGGGCAAAACAAAGCTTTAAAAAATCACACACACAGCTTGATAATACAGGGACCTCGATCTCCTAGCAACGGGTGCAGAAGTATCATACTTTGAAAGCTTTATTGTACACCAATAGAGCATCATCTTTAATGACTTTTACAGAATAAGTATATCCATCGATTTCCTTGTAGCTTGCATGGCACAACCTCCCTAGGTTGATTGGTGTCTCAAAAACATGGCGTGACACGTAGATTGGCTTAATCAACTCCTCGTTAATGTCTTTCCAAGCATCTCTTACTCTTTGTTGCAGAACCCTAATTGCTTCATCTTTGCTTGATCCATGCTCATTCATACAACATTCAACCGCAGACGCAACATGAAGACCACGCTTTTGCTCCTCCTTCAGTTATAACACTCGAGTTGAATACCCATAAAACTAAAACAAGTTTATTCATTAACAAATACTATATGAGTACTACTCACCTCGTGAGACTTAATGTCGTTCATTAGACGTCCAATAACTTCAGCACTTCTTATAACTCGAGGAACCGGATTGATAACCCAATCGAATTCTTTCTCGTCGGTTGTTTTCATTCCCAACATGAATCCGCTAGTGATGTTTTGTTTACCTGACGAAATTCTAGCATGGGACATATACTCTTCATAGCTTGGTATGTATCTTTTGTTTGCCCAAATTGCCTCTGTGTAGTAGCTCCTTATCAAATCAAGAAGCTGCACAAGTTATAATAAAAACAAATTAAGGTCATAATTATAAATACTCGTAAGATTTATGTATCACACTCACGTACGTACCCTTTCTTTTGCATATTTTGCAGCGTAATCTCTTTCTTCACTTACCAACTCCTTCTCCCATTCATCATATAAGTTAAATACATAATTAAAAACACACTTTATTTTAACCGGCAACTCATCGATATCGTGTTTGTCCCACCTACAAAAATTTCAAGTAATATAAGTAGCTAATGACACAAATAAACTTCGACCTCTAACGTACATGCATGAAGTTATGATTATGGAAAAAATGATAATATAGTACCTTTCAAAAGCTTGGGTAAGCAGGTGAAGTTCGTCAATGGTTCCATAGGCATCATACGTATCATCTAGAATTGTCATTATGTTCATAACTTTTGCCGCGAATAAACGGGCTCGAGAATAGCAAGCTTCATAAGACAATGCGGTTGCCCAAAAATGACACTCTAGACTTCGACCTCTAACATATGGAAGTTCATTTTTCACATTCAGTTCGTCCCACCACCTATTATCGCATAAAGATCTTACTTGACAATTTGGTAAGTCTAGGGGTAAAAATGTTAAATTGTACATAAATAATAATTACGCGTGATACTAATTATCACACTCAAATAATTGGTAGACTTACTTGACAATTTGGTTAAGTTCTTGACGGTGGAGAAGTTGTAGCATGTTGAAGTCCATCTTTGCAAATCTAAGCAAGGTTTCATCTCGAGATTCATCTTCTTCGTAGAAACTTATAAAATGTCCAATTTCCACTCTTTTGATGCCCGTATGATACGCTTCTTTTGTTGCATGAACAACTTGATTATATAGAGATCGATTCTCCAAGTTGGATTCAGAAACAACAAAACGAAGAATATCAATGGTCAAATGGAGTACCTCATCCATAAACACTTCACCATGCATCCCGAGATGACTTGCCTCGTACAAGCTTAATATGCCCTTCACATCGGATTTTAGGGTTTCTTCCAGCTTGCCGTTACTGTCTTTGAACTTGTTGAATACATCTAAATATGTGTAATGTTGGATTAGGTTACATTAGGGATGATCAAAAGTTTACGATCAGAAATATTCCCTACAAAAGTGACATGACCTTGATTCGTTGTCTATGTTGGAGATAATAGATGTAGAGAGAATCCGAGCTTATTAGAGGGCTACCCCTCCTCCTTCATGTTAGAATTCCATTGTACGGTTCAATGTATATACGAATGCACATTTTGAAATTTGGTGGCTTTTCATTTTAAAATTAATTGACAGTTATAAAATAGAGTCGTGCACGACAACATTATGTCTCATAGTTCTTTTAATGTTGTTTTTAGGAGGATTGATTTCGCTATTCAAAGAGGTTTGACGGCACAACTTGTTGCTCGTCTTCCTCCTAGCTCAAAGTAAATTCAATTATATTTTGAATTTCAAAAAAAAATCTTAGGAAATTTCTAAAATTTTATCCCTAGTAATTTTATAGTAAATCTAACAATTGGTCCGGCTTATCTTAATACATCAAAACAGAGTGAGATTAATGGTGTGTTGGATTTATATAATATGAACTTATTAAATTTATGAAGATTAGGGGGAAAAAATCACAAGTTGAATAGTACTATTTTGTTTTAGGAGAAATTCTATTTAGTCTTTTTTCAAGGTTTTTTTTTCTCTTCTGATTGGTGACAACTAAGTTTATCTCGATAACAACATACATCGCGTTTCTTATTTTTCATTCTTTTCCTTTTTTCCCATGCTTTTGTAAATATAATTGTATCCGAAATATTCGATCCATCGGGGAACTCGGGTGATTTCGGATACCTGTAGTGGATATCGAGCATATGACACTAATAAAAACTATCGTTACTTGGATTCTCCCTAATCGGATAAGAACAAATCTTATATAAAATAATCGAATCGATCCAAATGCACACTTTAATCTACGTACTTAAAGCATGCATTAATGGTAAGAGTTAGACTTATATACACAAGAAAAAACATTCAAATCACTTACCACAAGACATTTTGTATCCATGTTGTCGGAAAACACGAAAATGGACCCCGATAGTGTAGAGATCATAGTTGTTTTCATAGTCATAGGCCTGAAAAATACACTTTAGTTGATCTTCAACCTCCTTCTCAAAGTAGTACAAAACCCCGAGACGTTCGAGAATGTTAATCAAGTTGAGCTTGTTTTCGTGGTCGAGGAAGTTATCAACCAACATGCCTCTTACTTGCTCCCTCAGTGATTCAAGTTCCGCCATATATGCTTCCATTTGCTGCATGTACATATATGCATTAGGGTTTGTAGTATATATATATACACGTATAGTCAACAATATGGATAATATATAGATCGAGTCACATGATTTTTGATGGAACAATTTGTATCAGCAAAGAAGAGAAGATGATTCACCGAAGAATCAACATCGGATTCGGAAAAGCAATCGGAAATGCCTTCAGGGAAACGAGCAAGGGGTCTTAAGGTATCTTTAGAATGAGAAGACATCAAATGATTTTTGATGGAACTATTTGCATTGCAAAGAAAAGTCATTTTGCACGTGGATGAATTTTAGTGTTGCAATGAAAATACCAACATCCTCTCATGATGTATTTATAATGGTGTACATTTTATTTTTTTTTGGGAAGAATTTGGCCTTTTGTGCAATTATATGACACCTGTGTATAAAAAAAAAGTGCTAATAAAAAATTGAAAAAACTAATGTCGCATCATATACATTTTATATTTTAGAATAATAAATAAAATATTTTTATATTTTGACAAATAAAATAATAAACTAAAAAAATTATTAAGTCAGAAAAAAAACAAACAGAGTTGTTCAAAACTATTTTCTTTAATTTTAGGAAAAAATTTAATAGGATAATTAATTTAAATTATATAATTAAAAACAAACAGAGTTGTTCAAAACTATTTTCTTATAAATTTTTTCGCACCGATATTGTGCGCAAACAAGTGCCGAGTTACAAAGTTTTTAATTTATTGGATATTTTTCCCGTGATACGATCTTTCGGCTAGGACTCGACATTTGTTATATAATTTATGTTCACACCGATGTCATATCAATATCATTGTATTGTATGATATGATGACATGATATCTATTGGTGTAGAAAAGAGAAGTAAATGTCGGAGGCTCTGAGCCTCACCAGTCACCAATTTGGCTTTCACCCACGTGAATATATATAGTTAGAATTATATAATAACCTCTATTGGAGTAGGAAAAAAAACTTATAATAGTCGTTGAATGAGTAGGAAAAAAAACTTATAATAGTCGTTGGATTAATACATATGAACGTTCAAGATTTAACATTATTTATGATAATAATTAATGAGAATATTATATTACCTCTAATAGAATTATGATAAAAATATTTTAACGACTAAATTTTCTCTATAAAATATAATAACGACTCAATATGAAAATAAATTATGTAAAATTTTTGGTTAAATTTGGCCGTTAAAATTTGTAATATGAAAAAAATGCTGGTTAAATTTGGTCGTTAAATACTTTATAAGAAATTTGATCGTTAAATTATTTTCATATTGGGTCGTTATTATATTTTATAGAGAAAATTTGGTCGTTAAAATATTTTTTATATATTAATATAATCATCGTTAAAATTTTGTGGGTCGTTAAAATTTCATAGAGAAAAATTGGTGTTTAAAATGTTTTTTTCTCCATATTTTAACTATCAAAACAAATTTTAACGACCAATCCTAACAAATTTAACTATCAAATTTCTCTATAAAATATATTAACGACCAAATATATTAACGATCAATTGTTTCAAGTTTATTTTTGGGATAGACCAAAAATAAGAAATCTATTTTCCTAATTTGTATCTTATTTAATAAATGAATAATAAAAAATGAACAATCATGTGATTCTCGCATTGTGAAGCTTATTATGCACCTTCCATCATGAACGTACAAGTTTTAATCCAACGGATCTTAGGAGTTCCTATTCCCTACTAAGGACTGTTCCTACCGAATCTTGACCCTTATATACAACACTTTATTGTAAAGTTATGGAATGTGTTTTTAGCATGTTTAAAATTTCTTTAAAGTTTATTAAAATGTTATTATTTTCAAAATATATTTTGCAATTTTTAGTGAATGATTTTAAGAAATTTATTTGTGCAAACATTTCATTTTCTATAATATAGTTATCCTTCTTATGTAGAAAGAAATAATTTTAAGATATTTAAAAATACAACACTTTATTGTAAAGTTATGGAATGTGTTTTTAGCATGTTTAATAATTCTTTAAAGTTTATTTTAAAAATCATTTAATTTACTAACTACCAATTTCAAGACTAAAACATTTAAATTATTTAAATTAGTAAATTCACTAACAAGATCATTCAAATTTTCTTTGTAAAATAGTTATTAATGATGAAACACATTATACAATGTGTTTTTTTTTTAAAATGAAATAAAGGTGATATTTTTCTAATAAATTATTTTAATACATATTTTATTTTTGATTAAAAATAATAATTTATATGATACATGATCCAATCAGATTTCGACAAGATTACATAAATTGTTGAATTGTTGAAATGAGTACTAAAAGACAAGTTTTTCGATCATACTCTAAAAGGCCCCCAACTTTGAATGGATTTTTCAGGGGATCACGAAATCTCACCGATGAATTTGCGGTTGTGGGTTGTGCATGCAGCCATTTCTTAGATAGCGTGATATGTGAATAGTTGATTAACGATAAACTTGAAAATTCGTCACCCTAATCAATCCCACAATTTTGTCGAGTACAATAATTGATTCGAAAACTATTATTCCATTAACATTTTGATTTTAGTGTTGTTCCTACCTATCATTATGGTACTCGTGGACCGACTATTTGGTACCACAACTTAGAAAACGTTAAATTACGAAGATATACTTGACCGAAATAATAGCCATTTTTGGTTACTAGTAAAAGATATTAGTTCACTTTATAAAATTTAGATATCAAAGTTTATGTTTAATTTTTTTATCTTTTAAAAAATTATAAGATATAACATAACTTATACAATCATTACTATAAAACAGGTTAAATTTCGAAGTTTTAAAAATTATCAAGGACAAACATATCTAGAGAGTTTTAATCTACATGTAAAAGTGGTATCACCAAATTTTTGGTGTTTTCATAAGTCTGGATTTTTAAGGTAACTAGTCATAAACACTGAACTTTCGGTGTTCTTATAGTTCTAGATTTTTAAGGTAATCAATTGTTAACCGGGCGGGACTCGCTTAGTTGAGGTATATCTTTGAGTCTTAGACTGATTACATCCAAAATACTATATCTGCAGTATTTTACAAAGTATTCACAAGCTAAATAAGCCTTACCGCCTTAAGCTCATAATTAGGGTTTCTTGTGAAATTGGTGAGCAACCCTGGCGGGTTTGCGTCCGGATCGGGTCAATGGAGCATAGTTGTAGGCTTGTTCACGTCATTTGCACGCGTCTATAATGCACAAAACTTCTAGAAGGTGGTGTGTCGCATGTCCTGCCGTATTGGACATGGGGACACGGCACGGGCACGGTCAAATATGACCCGACACAATCAAGATACATTTCAGAGGTAGGACACGGCGAGGGCATGGGGAGGACACGTCGATGACACATAATGTGTCCAGTCAAGACACGGTCAACGAAAATTTCTCCTATTTTTAAGGCCGGAAAAAAATGCAATTTTTTTTTAAAAAAATTATTGAAAAATTAATTTGTTGTAATATTTCTTCTCTCTCATTTTTTTTTTCCACTAAACCTAACTCCATATGATCACCTACGAGATTGTGATTACCGGAAGCATGCCACCAATCTTCTTCCTCCTCCTCCTTCGGTTTTAAGGTTGAAATGTTATTCTTCCACCGGTCGACTCTCTTCCCATTCTTCTTTTGATTTCATTAATTGATTTGAACATTTGGTCACTAATTTACAATGTAATATTAGTTTGTTGAACGTTGGGTGTGTGTTATTCCAATTCTTTTCCTTTTTCCGATTTATATATTTTTATTACTATTTACATTGGTTGATTATGTTGTTCATTTGTTGTTGATTTGTAAAATGGATGGTTCGTTCTTCAATTTTGAAACTAAGTATGTTTATTTATGTATTTTGTAAGACTGAAAATTAATGTTTCTAAGTTTTTGTTTAGGTTATTTTGTTTTCATAACATGTTTTTATCTTTTCATATTATCATTTGGTTTTTCACATACATGTATCTCACTATGATATATAAATACTACATACTAATAGATTCAAAATGATATATTATTTATTTTACTCGTCGTGTCTCCGCTTCCTATGCTTTTGAGAATTGCCGCTTCTTCGTTTTTCGCCGTGTTCATTTCCCATATCCGTGTCCGTGCATCATAGACTTGGTCTGTTATTTTAAAATTATACATTATAAAAAATTGGGGTGAAGAGGGTAGAAGGATTTGAACTCCTCATGAATCTTCATAGATTCAGTTTTCTTAGTTGTCTACAACAAAAATTCCTTCATTGCGAATTTCATCAGCTCAAAAATTTGCCAACAAAAATTACAACAACAAAGACTGTACATATCCTGCAACCTAGGTATGCATTTTATTTTTCACCATTTGAAGTTGAAACACCTTCAGTTCTGAGATTTTGTTATAAAGCAAATTGTTTCTTAATTCTCTTGGGTAGAATCCGATGATTAAACTCGAATGGCATTACCGGTTCCCTCTTCGCAAGCAAGCTGCATGATGTTCTAAGTACTCTTTGTTGCTCATCTCAGTTAATCTGTGTAGACCATTACAAAACAAAGTTTATATATATATATATATATAGGCTTACCTACTGTTGGTGCTATCCTTGGCAAAACTCAATTCATTGTCAACACATAAGAAGAAACCATTTCAAAACTCACAATTGATCAAAGGATTGTTGTTGGATTATTTTTGGAATACTGATATGTGAACGAATACTAATTAATCCAAAAGATTTATTTTGAAGGATAAATTCAGTGGAGTGATAGGATGATGATTGATGAATGAGTCTTCCCTAAACTTTGCTAGCCAAGAATTGTTTTGATTTCTCCGTTATCGATCGACAACAGCTTGCAATCAATTTTACACATCTCACAGGTCCTATAGGAGCTCATGCACAATTTATCCTGGACATGAGCACATTCAGCAACTGAAGTAACAAACCATGATGCATGTTACCATAAACTCATACGAACACATAGGTCTGTATTAGGTCCAATCCCAACACAAATCAAAAGGAGTTATATCCTAAAATCAATTGACAATAAAATAAATAACCGACCTTATATACTAGATTCGGGACGTCTTCAACTTTTGACGTAGAAAATTATTATCTCCAACTCAACTCAGTCAATACTTCTTTTGTCTAAAAGGAAAGCACAATTCAATAATATAATATTAAACAACACTTTAGGGAATTCAATTTCTGTATATTTAGACCAATTATGCCGTTATATACTATCGTTTTCTCAAAAACAAACTATAGAACCTGCACAAGCTCCGGGAAATAGTAGCAACAACTGGAATATATTATATTTCACATTAGTGTTAGTAACATTTGTGACGGTACACCGTCCGACCGTGGCAACAAGTTTTGGGATGGAAGTTTGTCGGCGTAGTAAATGTTACACCTTCGTACCGAAAGAACTATTTCGTAGGTATAACTTTATTTCAGTAATACGGATTACAACGACAGTATATATGGGATGGGGACAATCACGACAACATATATTGTTGGCACATAAGTACAATCAAGCTAGGAACGGACATACTCAACTAGACCCACATGTAAAGAGGTATTGATACTTTATTCTAGGGGCAAATTTATTAAAGCTTAAAGATCACACACACACTTGATAACATAGAGATCCACTTTTAGAAATGGGGGTAAAAATTTCACACATCAAAAGCTTTATCATAGACCACTAGAGCATCATCCTTAATGACTTTTGCAGAATAAGTGTAGCCATCGATTTCCTTGTAACTTACGTGGTACAACCTACATAGGTTGATTGGTAGCTCAAAGACATGGGGTGACACACAAATTGACTTAACCAACTCCTCGTTAATGTCTTTCCAAGCATCTCTTACCGTTTGTTGGAGAACCCTAATTGCTTCATCTTTGTTTGATCCATGCTCGTGCATGCAACATTCAACTGCAGATGCAACATGAAGATTGCGCTTTTGCTCCTCCTTCAATTATAACACCCGAGTTGTGATTCCCAAAGCATACACTAAGACAAGTTTATTCATTAGCGAATGCTATAAAAGTACTCACCTCATGGGACACGATATCATTCATTACACGACCAATAACTTCGACGCTTCTTATAACTCGAGGAACTGAATTGATAAACCACTCGAACTCTTTCTCATTCGCACTTTTCATTCCCAACATGAATGACATAATGATGGCTTGGGTACATGTTGAAGTTGCGGCGGCTTTGGACATATATTCCTCGTAGCTCGGTATGTATCTTTTATTTGCCCAAATTGCCTCTGTGTAGTAGCTTCTTATCTGGTTAAGAAGCTGCATAAGGTATAGTTAATGTGAGATATTAGTATTTTGAAACAAAGAAAATGCTCGTAGCGTGCATGTTTTTGAACTTACAATTAGTTTTGCATATCGGGCAGCATAATCTCTTTCTTCACTCATCATCTCCTTCTCCCATTCATGATGTAAGTTATATACATAGTTAAACAACGACTTCATTTTAACCGGCAACTCATCAATCATGTTTATATCCCACCTACAAAAATCGATTTATTTTTCTTCTATTCATCATGTAAACACAAGACTTTGAAATATTGTCTTCAGACATTAGTAATTATTAAGCGCGGTGTAGAAATCAAAATGATGATAATATAGTACCTTTCAAAGGCTTGTGTAAGGAGGGCAAGCTCGTCAATGGTTCCATAGGCATCATACGTGTCATCTAGAATTGACAATAGGTTGATAGCTTTTGCCGTGAATAGACGTGCTCGAGAATAGCAAGTCTCGTAAAACATCCCTATTGCCCAAAAGTGACACTCAAGACTTCGATTTCTAGCATATGGAAGTTGATTTGTAACATCTAATTCGTCCCACCACCTGTAATTAGGGATAATTATTAACGCATAAAGACCCTAATATATATGTATATATACATACATGTTAATAAACGGTAGCCTTACTTGACAATTTGGTTCAATTCTTGACGGTGGAGAAGTTGTAGCATGTTGAAGTCGATCTTTGCAAGTCTAAGCAAGGTTTCATCTCGAGATTCATCTTCTTCGTAGAAACTTATAAAATGTCCAGTCTCCACTCTTTTGATGCCCGTATGATACGCTTGTTTAGTTGCATGAATAACTTGATTGTATAGAGATCGATTATCCAAGTTGGATTCAGACACAACGGAATGGAGAACGTTTATGGTTAAACGGAGTGCCTCGTCCATAAACACTTCACCATGCATCCCGAGATGAGCTGCCTCATACAAGCTTAGCATGCCCTTCACATCCAATTTTAGGGTTTCTTGAAGCTTTCCATTACTATCTTTGAACTTGTTAAATACATCTAATTATGTGTAACGTTCCATTAGTTTAAACAAATGAACATGCATTAATAATAAGAAAAATATAATCACTTACCACAAGACATGTTGTATCCATGTTGTCGGAAAACACGAAAATGGACACTCGTCGTGTTGAGATCATAGTCGTTTTGATAGTTGTAAGTTGGAAAAAGACACTCTAGCTGATCCTCAATGTCCTTCTCAAAGTAGTACGAAACTCCGAGACGGTCGAGTATGTTAATCACGTTAAGCTTGTTTTTGTGGTTGACGGAGTTATCAACCAGCATGGCCCTAGCTTGCTCCTTCAGGGGCTCAAGTTCCGTCATATATGCTTCCATTTTCTACGCACAGTATATATATATATAACTATTAGGGTTGGCGGAGTATATATATATATATTCAATAAAGCTATGAAGGGAAGATGTATCACCAAAGAGTTGACAGCAGATTCAGAGAAGCAATCAGAAATCCCTTGAGGAAAATCAGCAAGAGGCCTTGATGTATCTTTGCAAGTAGAAGCCATCTCTTTGTATCGTAAACAAAATCCACTTCTAATTTGTAGATGGACTTTGGAATTGTAGTGATCATTATGGCCAATATCCTCATGTATTTATAATGGTGTAAATTTCATTTGTTTGGTCACAATTTGAATTATTTTATATATTATTTTATCTTAATAAACCACGTGAATATTTTGTCTTTATGAGCACCCTATATCTTTTTATATATTTAACCAAAAAAATATATATCTTTTTATATATGATGTATCACGTGAATTTTATTAAGATGTAACCAACCGTATCGATTAAGTTGAAAAATTATCAAAACTTAATTAATTGAGTCTATTAGAATATGTTTTACCATTAGATTTTAGGTGTTATAATCTTGGTTATTAGGTTTAAGTTACCGTAATTTAACTATAATATTTATTTTTCGTTGTGTGGAATATGAGAGAGTTTTGGTATTCAACGTGTAAAAAACAAAAGTTTGACGTTCAAGTGCTAAGCTGGATTAAATAGTAAAAACACAAACAAATAGTTGATGACACGAATTACACATATATATATCATAGTGTTAGCTTAGCACCTTCACCCCAAGCGAAGAGGAAAAAAAATATTTATAAGAAAATTATAATATATAACTTATTCAATCTACTATATAATACTAAAAACATATTTTGAATATTGCCACTTATCGCCCTAACATTGTGTCATATCAGATTACGCCAAATATCGTCTTTAAATCGCGCGATATTAGAGTTTGACACATGTCGCCTATACATTGTGCCACCTATTTACATGATTTTTCAAAAATTATTTTATCTCTCTTAATTAAGATAACAAATAAAGACATAATCTAAATAAGAAAATTGTATAATTCTTTTAATATATGGTTTCATTTTGTATATTAACTTTCTATAATTGTAGGAGAAATTTAAAATTATTATTCATAATTTCTTATTCAAAAACTATCATATTTTATTCTCATATTTATCTATTATTTTTATGCTATTATTATCTTCTTACCTACGTGGATATGTTTATCCATTTACCCATATTCTCTATTTAGGAGTTAAAATATTATATTATATATTTAAATTTTATGTACCAATTAAATTTATTTGGTGAAAATATAAATTAATCTTATTTTTATTTATATATATATATATATATATTTTATTTTTTTTTCTAAAATTAAATTATTTGTTTTTTCTGTGTAAAAAGTATATATCAAAGATTTTATACTATTATTAGATTATATAACAAGTGATATCACACAAATAAATATTTAACTTACTTAATAACATAAATATAAGTCATTTGATATTATTAAAAAATATTAAAATTTTATTTAAAGTTATTATATATTATTTTTTATTTGACATACACTCTTTATTACATTAATAACTATTCCTTAATATAAATTTTTTAACTATTTCTTAATATAAATTTTTACAAACTCCGTACAATGCCCGAGTACTAAGCTATCTAGCTAGTACTATTTTTTTTTGATTCTTTTCATACCAAAACTGCTAATATTAGGAGATAAGTGGGGTTTGTTTTAAGGGCCGGCAATTTGGACTTGTTTAAAGACCCGGCAATTTGGATTTATGATTTTATTTTAAAATTGGAAAACCCATGATATTATCTTGTACTTAAAAAAAATAAAATTATGTTTATCAGGTTTTTAGTTTCTGGTAATGTCTTGAACTTTATAATTATATATTAATATTAAAAAAAAATTATTATAAAATTTACATGTTATTGTTAATACTCATTTTAAAAATCTAAAAAATGTATTAAACGAATCAATTTTTTTTCTTCTTAGATTGTTCATAAATAATAACTTATAATAAAAGGGTGTAGTGAAAAAAAATATAAAATTTAAGGATAATGTCTAAAAAATTCGGCGTTCAAGCTAGTGTTAAGCTGGACAAAATAGTAAAAACACAAACAAATGGTTAATAAATGATAACTTATAATAAGAAGTTTCTATAAGATTATGGTAAATGAATATCCATTTTTTATCGATTTACGTGCTCGTCTATTTTATTTTCTCAAGTTAACCCGAAACGTTCGCATGTCAACCGAAACGTAACGAGCGCACTTCTATTTTTTCATGACCTATTTGTGACAAACACCATATTCATAGTTGCTCCCATGAAACGAATTCAATCAACCATTGACTCTCGATTGTAGAAATATCCGTTAATTTCAAACATTCGACTATAATCGGTCCCTTCATCACGAGAATAAATTGGAAGACCCTAATTAAAAATAAGTAGAATAAGAAAAAAAAAATTGGGTATAATTATAAACTTACAAAAAAAATTATTAGCTCAAAATGGGAAAGAAATTCATCCGGTTGACTGAATTTTGAATCATCGAAAGGCATCAACATCTCTTCATCGTCTTCTGTCGTCATTTCCGCTACCAATTTTTTTGAGAATTTGGGTTAAAGTTTATTCACTTCCCTCCTCTATCCTTCTCAATTAATATATAATGAATCCACCGGCTCAACGTTCGAATTACAACGACTATTTTCCGGAACCGTGACGGTTCCGAAAACCATAAATGTCGTGCATTTGTTAATTCCTTCGTCGTGACTTTAAAATCGCCCTTAATTTATTATGCCGATAAGTTAGTGTTGATTTTTTGAGGGATTAAGACATCTTAAATACAATGAATTTCGACACTCTTGGAGAATTTGTTGCAGTAACCAACCCTGTCATTTGTCGACTACTATAATAGTTTATTGAACTATTATTCCATTTTAAATGTCTTAAAGTATCATAAATATTTGCATGCAAGTTTGGCTTCTTATTATTTTGAGAAATCTCATGGCTATGAATTTATTAGGCTGATAAGTTTGTGTTGATTTTTTGAGGGATTAAGACATCTTAAATACGATAGATTTCGACACTCTTAAATAATTTGTTGCAGTAACCAACCCTATCATTTGTTGACTACTATAATAGTTCATTGAATTAATATTCCATAAATTACATTTTGATTTTCTAAACTTATATATTTATTGAAATGGAAATGACTCAAATGTGTCACAAAAGCCATGTTTTTTTGTCCCTACAGGGCCTGAATACAGTGAAATTCGACAGTCTTGAAGAATTCGTCACGGTAACCAACCTCTTGTCAACTATTGTAATAATTGATTTGAAAACTAATATTTCATAATTTATATTTTGATTTTCTAAGCTAATATTATATTGTAGTGGAAAACGCAAAATTATGGAATAATTGATTTGTAACCAGCCCACTTTTGTCAACTACTATAATAATAATTGATTTGATAACTATTATTTCATGACAACTTAAAAAACGTTAAATTATGAAGATAAACTTGACTAAAATAAGCATTTTTGGTCATTAGTAATATCAATTATAATTTAATTGATGCTCTTCCTCCTCTTCCTCAACTTAATAATGTCTAGTGCAAGCCTCATCGGATTCTCGGTCTAATACGTGCGGGGTTTTACACGCCAAAGTGAACTTACGCATACAAGCATTCGGTTCCATCCTAAAACCAATTGACAATAGGAGGAGTAATACTCGTATTTATATGTTAGGTTCACTGTTTTCATATTATCGACGTGAGACACATTTCCCACACTCCAACGTATATAGTTGTATACCTTATTTTACAAAGTATTCATTAAGCATGATGAAATCCAACACGACACATGAAATGATCTCTCATGAACCATACCTTATTATTCTGGTAAATATTTATATATTATGAATATGAATTTACATAGTTGATTTTCATATCCACAACTTTTGAAGTAAGAAAACAAGTAATATGCATCAATAGAATTATCAACAACAGATCTGCAAATCAGCTCATCATCTCAATAATGCTCCCCATGAACTGTGTCAATCACACCCTGATGTAGCAACAACAACAAATATCCCATCATTGCTAATTTCATCAGCTCAAAATTTGCCCAGATTTGGCAACAACAATAATAACAACAACAAAGACTGTACATATCCTGCAACCTAGGTATGATTTTTATTTTTCACCATTGAAACACCTTCAGTTCTGACTTCTGAGGTTTTGTTATAAACCAAATAGTTTCTTATTTCTCTTGTGTAGAATTTGATGATCAAACTCCAATAACATTATCGGTTCCCTGTTCGCGGGCAAGCTGGTTTTCAACTGCATGCTGTTCTAGGTACTCTTTGCTGTTCATCTCAGTTAATCTGTGTAGTCAACTCACATATTCAGTGGTGGGAGAAGAATCCATTTCAAAACAAAGTTTATGAAGCATTTGTAGGTAATGAGTATTGAGCATACAAACAAACATACATACATATATATATAGGCTAACGTACCTACTGATGGTTCGATCCTTGGCAAAACCCAATTCATTGTCAACACATAAATCAGCGTCGTCGTTTCTCCTTGACCTAGACGACGTTCTTGGGGCCCTTCGCTGAGCTTCGGCTATTGTTATGATCCTATCAAAGAGCTCTTGAGGACTCCCCTCTGCAGTGCAAAGTAATCTTGCCTTGTTTTCATACGCCACCTGTTGCACATAAGCCAGTAAGCTCATAGGTTTTGAGGAGCTAAAGAGAAACAAATGGTGATACAGAGGAGAGGTAGACAGACATCAACTAATGTGACAAACCGGTAAGCGGAAGTCCGATTATGTAGCCCGAAAATTGGCACGCCGTCCAGTGCTAGTGTATGGAATTTTTCTGCCAAAAAACAGAATTCTTTATAATTATATAGAATTTTATATTGTTAAAGCTTGTAAAAATCTAAGGGCTTGTTTGACATTGATTCCACTGAAATTGTAATGAGAATGATCCATTCCAATACTCATTTTCGAAAATGAATGATTTAAAATTCATTAACAAACTTGAAGATTGAAAATTCAGGCGATCTAAAGATTGTTGAAAAATGATATAGGAAAAGAAAGGATGCATGATACTTACTAAACAATCCAAAGTAGTCAGCTGCACCAAGGGGTCTGTCACAGAGGTCATCGAAGGGGAAATATGCACACCCATTGGCACCAAGAGGGACCTATCCAGTATCAGAAGAATATATGTAACTCAAATGTTGATTTTCATTGGTAAATGAAATACTAAAGCGGGCCACTAGTTTGTCAAAATACCTTTAATGTCCTCCCCATGACAACTTCTACCTCTTGTGGGCGAGCTTCCTCATTCCCAACCAACTCCTGAAACTTATCCTTGAGAAGGCCTGACAAATCCCCGCCAATAAAATAGAATCCTTGTTCAGCCTGCAATTAAAGCACAAGCAATGAAGGCATGTGATTGCAACATATAAAATGAGTATTCGATAGAAAAAAGATCAATAGAGTTGTATGTACCGAGGTTAGGCGTCTGTAATCCACAGATGAGGCAATATCATGTACTACACACCTTTCCTATATTAATAAACAAAGTTTCATCAAAAACTAAAACAACAATTTAACATAGTAGGAATATTTTATGATTGGTTACACAAGCTGTAGTATTCAGTAAGAAAGCCAAGGAAAAAGCTAAGAGTAATTACAAACTCCCTTGATCACCTTCAAAGCGGCAATGAAAGGCAGAAAAAGATCCCTCTGAAGTCCACCTTCATACAAGCCATCTGGATGGCGATTCGAAGTGGCAACAAGGATCTACAAGAAGGGAAAAAGTTGATTCTAGAATATTAAGGATTTGCAATTTCAAAAATGATTAATTCTCAAAAAGAACACAGAATGTAGGGTGCTTACAACACCATTCTTAAATAGGTGTCCAAATAGGCGATTCAAGATCAAGGCATCAGCTACATCAGTGACCTGGGATAGGAAGCAAATATAAGAAAAGCCGTCTTGCGGGTATAAAATAGCTTACAAAGCTGTCAACAATCCGAGATTTTACCATAAACTCATCAAGGCACAATAAGATAGATTCATCTGCTATTTCTGCTGCTACAACTTCAAGTGGGTCCGACACACCTTTGTGTTTCTACAAATAGACTTATCAGAGTCAAAAGTATTTTGTGCATGTGATATGTGAATAGAACTAAATAATATATGCAAAAATGATACTAAGAGTACAAAATAGGTTTGACTAACAAATTCAATAATGAGCATGTATGATCTTGAACTGAATCTTAGGCACTATTGCCTTTCTTGAGTTCTGACAGTGAAAAGTGCAGCAGATGACAAGGCAACAAAGATTGTCATTTACCCGTAGGCGGCTATGGACATTCAACATGAAGTCATGAAAATGTATTCTCTTCTTCCTCCAATCTGATGGCCTGAAAGTTATGAGAACATTCTTTCTCAATTTTTAAAATCAAAAGAGCCATGTACTATTGTAACACTAGACAAAACCAATCACTAATGCTATAAAATGCCCCTCCAAAGTGAAGTGATATGCATTGTAATCTCCAACTATGGAAAAACTTCAGAAGGAAAACAAACTCACAATTGATCATAGAATAGATCCATCAACATGGTTTTCCCGGTTCCAACTCCACCATACAGGTATAATCCTTTAACTGGAGAATATGAAGATTGTTGTAAAAAACGGGACCACGGCCACCTGCTTATCAAATGTAAATAAAAACAGTGATCAGCAGGGTTAAATAACTTTCTGTTTAATTTACGTAAACATTGGCAAAATAACCAGAAGAAAGGAAATGATTTCATTTCAGCAAAACATATTCATTGTATTGAAACAAGTTTTACAGCTTTCAAATATTAAGAATGATACTCTAAGGTCAGGTTTCCATCTTGAAGAGAAAATTTCATTAGATCCAGTAAATAACTAGATGCCAAAAGAAGAAAAACAGCTCATCATACAATACCTTACCTGCTAGGTTTTTGAAAGGAAGCATAGCGATCCAGCTTGCATTGATCTGCATTCTTAACAAGCTCCTCATACAGCTTCTGAATTTTGTTAATTGTGCCTATCTGAAACAACCAGCTGTAAGATACTTATACTTTTTCCAGCATACCAACTACTAACACTACAAATTGCATCCAATGTTCTTTAACCATAATATCATATGAGGTGAATCAATAGGCATCTCTGAACAGAGTAGAGAGTGCATAACCTTCCCTGTACAAAGGAGATGTAAAGCCAGTCAAAAAGCTCACTTTAACAAATTGTCATTACATATTTAACTTAAGAAGAAACTATCTTAGTTAGATTAGTATAACACATCTGAACCTTTCAAACAAGTTACTCACTTACACATACAGTCATAATGAAAGACATTCAGAACTTATGAGGGAGAGAATGATAAATCAAATTGAATTGAGTCTTGGGGAAAGGTATCAATCAATATAGAGCTGGGCAGAGACATTTCCAATTTTACTATAATACCTGGCAACTATCACCCTCGGAAAGTTCACCAGCAGCTATTCTTTGTTCATACTCCACCAGAGGCCCTCCTTTTATACGTTCCGCCACTAAATGACAACAAATAACAACCCATTTTACACAAATTGGAGACTCGTGACAAAACAATCAGAACTTTTTTATTACAAACAACAACCTGCAGTTAAGGCTCTAGAGATCCCATAGAAACCCGGAAGTCTGTCTTTCTTATGAATTTCTACATTGTGGAAAGGCTTATAAACAAAACCCAATCTTTCATCTACAGAATGAATTCTCTTCACCACAAAGCTTCTACTTGACCAGTAGTATTCTTGATGCCTCAAAATTGCTCGAATATTACTAATCGAACGACCAGTAACTCTCATTTCCTAGTAAGAAATTGCAAATATGAGTGTCAGGCACTAATCAACTATGCAACACAGCAGCAGTAATAAAGAAACTGCACAAGCTACAACTGCCCGGATATAATCCGGAATTTAACATTAAATCAATATTTGTGTACTTCAAATTCTCACTATGCTTTCACAAGTTTAATAATAGTACTGGGCAACGAAAAATGAACGGAAGGAATAGCACTATCAGAGTCAAACCAATTCCTACCAGAAATCTTGAAAATGGATTAAAACCTAAACCCAAACAGGCAAATCCAGATCTTTCAAACAAAATTGGAGCAGATAATAGAACCAATACTTATTATATTTGACCCAGATGACAAAATAATGCAAAGGAGTATACAAGACAGCAATACCTGATACAAAGGAATTCTGCTTCTTCAGACACAGATGAAGGAGAAGCTATTAACTAGAACAATTTTGGGCAAGTGTATCTCAGACAACAGATAAAATTTTTGACCCCGTTGTATTAGTTCATACAGATATGTAAAGAAAAAATGAAAAACAAAATGAATCCCAAAAAAGAGGCCCCCAATGTTTTAGGAAGGAGGATACGGAGATGGTAGAGAGGCACAGAGCACGCAGCGCTAGTACCTGGAGATTGATGAAACGAGATCTGCTTTGATTTTTTGGGTTATTGTTCAATAAAATTGGCTTTGGTAACCTCTTAACTTTCCTTTCTTTATCATAAAATTCGCATTTGGTTCGCACGTGGATGAGTCAGAATTCTTCACATTATATTATATTTTCTTTGATGAAACGTCGATCCAAGAGTACAAACACCCTGAGTCAGAGTTGTGTAGCAAACGAGTCGAACGACCCTTAAAAACGGAGGAGAGGAGCTGAGAAGGTGAGCACAAGGGTCCGTGTGGCATTCGCTTTTTTCCGGCCAACGTCTAATATAACGGCGTCGTTTTATCGCTCAAACTGACGTTAAACAAACAACCCCTTTTCCACCTGGTGTAGGGGTGGTGTGCAACTGGCCAGAATAGATCTAAAGACCGGAATTTTTTGAAATCTGAACTGGAGTTTTAGAAAATCCCGCCCTGAATTTCAGTCCGACTCGGGTCCGGCTACCTCTTTCTTCAGTTATTTATTTATTTTTATCAATTTTCGGTCCAATCCTAGTCATTGGTTTTTTGGATTTTGGACCGTGACCGAAAATCACCTTATGACCGGATCCAATCCGGTGGGGACCACAGGTCCGGTTTTTTTTCCGGTCCAGTCTGAATCTGCACAGTCCTAACGTGTGCAATTTATCGGCCCATATATAATGTGCGGCAACGCCGGTGTAAGATAGACGAGATCAACTGTCATTGGCTTTTTATGTAATAAAAGCTTTTGTTATTCCTGATTCGGTTGACTGAATGTCGTTCTACAATCGGATAGAGTACAATCATGGTACATTTAGGAAGACCCTTCTATCAATTGTCGAATCGAGTATTACCTGACTTTATTAGTTAACGTGACAAGAAGATAAATGGAACAGGTGAGTTACAAAACTATTAAAAACATAACATTATTATGCATATTCTTTAACGAAGAAAATAAGTTTTAGAAACATATTGGGCCTAACCCAAATTAATAACCCAGCCCAATCACATGACATTAATTGACACAAACGGCCCGATCTTCATTCATCTCCAAGCTCTCTTGTTCTCCGGGCAACCTCCGAACATGGCGGTTCCCGACGTGAACGCCACCCCCTTCTTTTCCGACAAATCAGCCAAAATCTTCGTCGCTGGCCACCGAGGATTAGTTGGATCCGCCATAACACGAAAGCTTCTATCTCTCGGATTCACAAACCTCATCCTCCGCACACACGCTGAGCTCGATCTTACCGTCCAAGCCGCCGTTGACTCTTTCTTCGCTACCGAGAAGCCTCGATTCGTCATCCTAGCTGCTGCTAAGGTCGGAGGTATCCATGCCAACAATACATACCCTGCCGATTTCATCGCTGTCAACCTACAGATCCAGACCAATGTAATACACTCTGCTTACGTCCATGGTGTCCAGAAGCTTCTGTTCCTTGGATCGTCTTGCATTTATCCTAAGTTCGCCCCTCAACCTATACCTGAATCGGCGCTGTTGACTGGCCCATTGGAGCCAACTAATGAGTGGTACGCCATCGCTAAAATCGCCGGGATCAAGATGTGTCAGGCTTACAGGATACAGTACAATTGGGATGCTATTTCAGGCACGTCTTTACTTTTCTATTTTTATTATATATTAATCTTTGTTTCTCTGA
This sequence comes from Fagopyrum tataricum, assembly GCA_002319775.1. NCBI lineage: Eukaryota > Viridiplantae > Streptophyta > Magnoliopsida > Caryophyllales > Polygonaceae > Fagopyrum > Fagopyrum tataricum. The sequence goes on from CM008280.1 coordinate 283,298, forward strand.
TTTTTAAGGTGATGACCAAAAAGCTGTATGTTGATCTCGACGTAGATGTTTCTTTGTCGAAATTCTTACTCCGTGGAGCTATCCTAATAAGAATTGTGTTCATTCTTGTAAACATAATGTGTGTGTGTACCCACGTTTTTGGGCAATCAATCTTCAATTTTGATCGGAATGTGGTGTGAAGTTCATTAAGTATAGACTTCTGCTTTTGACTTTGTTCCATAGTTTTGGAAGGTTAATATGGAAGCTGATAAGTAGAACTACTCTCTTGATGGAATTCAGGTATGCCAACAAACTTGTACGGACCTAATGACAATTTCCACCCTTGAAAACTCTCATGTTTTGCCTGCACTGATTCGCCGGTTTCACGAAGCAAAGGTTAGAGGGGACAAGGAGGTGGTGGTGTGGGGAACGGGTTCGCCTTTAAGGGAATTCTTGCACGTTGATGATCTGGCAGATGCTGTGGTCTTCTTGATGGAAAATTATAGTGGGTTGAGCCATTTGAATGTTGGGAGTGGTAAGGAAGTGACCATTAAGGAGCTGGCTGAGCTGGTAAAAGAGGTGGTTGGTTTTGAAGGGGAACTCGTTTGGGACTCGACCAAGCCGGATGGCACCCCTAGGAAGCTCATGGACAACTCAAAACTTATGGAGCTCGGATGGAAACCGAAGGTCTCACTCAGGGATGGGCTTGTGGATACGTATAAGTGGTACCTCGAGTATCTTAAACAATGATAGAGGTGAACTTGCCAACTTAGTTTTCTCCTTTTTGGTTTTATTTTGTATGAGATTGTTATACAGTATACATACATGACATTTTAGTCAACTTTTACGAGCTGATCATGATTAACTTTAACATATAGAATACATATTGCTGAATTATTTGTGAGCTTATCATGACTCGTCAATAAGTTTCATTTCACTGCATTTTCAGTCCACTACTCTTTTCTAATGCTTAACTATTGACATAAAATGGTGCTTGTAGAATAATGATTATGCATGAGGTAGTGCTCTGTGCTTGTGAGCCACTTACATCTGAGGTTTCTTCAGCTGATTTATCCTGTTTTCTGCATTTATGATGGCTTACATTGTGACTTGTGATGCTGATGATGATCTTTTTCAAATGAAATAAAAGATGCACATCTACTCTCAAGTTTCTGAATGACCAATTCAGTCTGTTCCCTACTTTCCCTTGAGTTTCGAGTCAATCTGGTTTGTAAGAACTTGGGAGGATGAAGAACACTATTGGCTACATCTTCCCTACTTTTCTTTACAATATGGGGGGATAATATAAATGGTGTGAGCAATAATATGCTGTAATTTGACAGCTTCTTGATTTAATTATCGTGCCACAATCTCGAAACTGGATGATTCCATCAAAGTGATTATCCAATGAGCCCAAGTTCTATGAGAAATTATTCAATTTAATATTATGAAGAACAGGAAGTAGTCTCTGTTGAAACTCTACCTCTATAATTGTTATCTATGTGGGAAACAAAATGTGAAGGATTTTATGCATGAACGATCATGAATCTACTCTTCATTGTAGTAGAGAATATGTTGTTGATCCACACAAGTGATTTTTTCACCATTCCGAATTGTCCAGTATATGTTCTTGGCTCTGGACCGTACGACTAGTCATTTATTCAGACCTTTCTTTCCTACTTGCCAAACTTCTGATTCTTCTTGCCTACTATATTTGTGATGAAACTCAAGTAAAAAAACTATTGGAACTGAAGTTTCTTTGTACAATTATACTCAATGGAGCTGCCATACTTGCATGGATCATAATTGACACTTTTTTTTTACCCATTTCATTTGACGCTCTGAAGTGCAGCACATGGAAGGGAAGTTCTTACCTATGCATCAAGGGAAGATGTCATTTCAACCTTCTCCTTCTACCCTTGTTAGCTTGCTTCAGTAAAAGTACTGTCTGACCCATTTTCCAGCATCTCTCCATGATTTCAGGAAGGATTCTCACTCTCATCATACTTGCATTATTGTCCTCATTTCATCTGTTATTTCATTTCTTTCACACAAACGAACCCTTAATCAGGGCAATTTAGATCGCAGGTGATGATGCATTATCTTATCATTATTTCAATATAATGCATTGTCACCTGTCAGTTATGTGATCATAGTTCATAAGAATATGTTTTTTCATGTTTTCTGCTGCTCATTTTGACCACTCTAGTATTTGAAAGCTTATCTCCATGCCTCATTTCATTTCTTCACACAAACTTACCCTACTCCTTAGATTTTCATATTTGTGCTCTCTTGGCATTCAGAGTATTCAGATTACAGGTGATAATGCATTATCTTGGCATTATATCAATATAATGCATTGTCACCTGTCAGTTCTGTGATCATAATTCATTTCTATATGATTTCTTTTGTTTTCTGCTGGTCAGTTTGACCACTCCAGTGTTTTCAAGTTTGTTTTCTTCACAAGTGTTTAGCTAATACTATACTGCAAGGAAGCTAGTGCACTGTGCACCGACCAAACTGCATGGCTACATTTTCAAGTGTAGCAGTAAGGTTTCATAATTGATGGTGGAAGCAGGAAAAACCAAACAATTAGTGACAAAAACAGAGGGTAATAAGCCAGGAATTGCTCGGATCCACAGAATGCTTGTGGACAAGATTAGTGCATGTTTGGATACCAATGCGACAATGTGTATTCCCACATTGTAAGGATACCAATGTGCACTTCCACTATTCAAACCCCAATTCCAATGCCCATTAAAATATTGATATCCAGAAATTTACTCTTGAGGTATAGAAGAGTTCAGTAGTAGCATTATGTCTTACTGTCTTAGGGCCCATTTTTGTGTCATGTTTTATAATGGAGTTATACAGTAGAAGCTTTGAATTTAGATTCTGAAATATTGAGTATAGTGTATTAGATTTAGGATTAAGGTTAAGAGTAATATTAACTTACCGTTTAAATGTAGTTTCTTAAAACATAGTTTGAAATATTTGAAGGTATCACTACCACGAATTACCAAAACTTCAAACTCCCATCGATAGATTTCGTTGGGTCAGAATGGACGTGGGGTCCATCACACGTCCAAGTGCGTTGGGCCCAAGTTCAGCACACAAGCCCCTTTTGATACCATGATAGATTTCGTTGGGTACTAGACGTGTTATCCTAATATTGTCGACGTGGAAACCATAATCCTCAACACCCATAGTCGAGTGGCACTTTACCTTCAAATCAACTGAGTATCAGCATAATTTGTATAAATACCTTCAATTTATCATAAGACCATGAAAAATATACTTACCTTGACGGAGATAGGTGAGATTTTCTTCCCGTAATTTTTATTGATAATTTATTTGTTAGTATTAGTTTACTACAAAAATCAATTATTAATTTTCTAGGTAAATTATCTACACCAAACAAGCTATACTAATTCTTATAAATTGATACCTATGTAGTTTGTTTTTCTATAAATTTTACTATTTATATTTAATCAAATAAGCCCCAATTATATTCATTTTAGCTTTAGAAACATTTCCTTTCATCAACATTATATAAATTTCTTTTTCTTTTTACCTTTTATCTTTTGTTATAAAGCTTTAAAATGTGTAATATTCAATTTCTTAATCTGTAATCGTTATCCTTACTTCCACACTAACGTTTAATATTACTTCTTAATAATATATATGTTAAAAACAATTTAAAAACTCCTAATATATCCTGAAATTTGTCAGATAAAGGTTTTTAACGAATATTTTTTCTATTCTTTTTCATACATTTAAAAAGGTTGTAAAAAAGAGTACAATCTCTGAATTGAAGATCTCCTAGGTTACTCTGTCACTTATTGTAACACAAAATAGTTTAATATATAAAATCTTAATTGAAATAAGAGATAATAAAAAATAAAAAAAAATAAAAAGAAATGGAACCCACATTTCCCATAGAAAGAGCAAAGGTGGTGTGATGATTAAGAAAATCATCTTTATAACATATCATCTCTCCTTTTCCCTTGGCCTCATTACATATTAGAGTATTTGTCGTCAGATAAAACGGCTACCAAACTTTATGTGAAAATATTATACATATTGATATAATCAAGTTGGTGGCCCTCTGCTTTTTTTTTCTTCGTTTCGATATTGGGAATTTCTTTCACTTTTGACGTCTTCTTCGAATCCTTTTATGCTTTTGTATCCCTTTTTTTTGTATTTAACAAATCTTCAAAAACATTTGGACTATTTTACCCCTATACGACCAAACGGGTTAATGTGTTATCTTGTGTAATTTTTGGGCTCGTAGGAACATTGTGTAAGATTTTCTTATTAAATGTTTTATTTTTCTATTTTAGTTCTAAAAGATAAAATGTAAAGCATGTAAGTTTCGATTTCCATAATCTTGATATCTTATATATTTTGGATCAGATGGATTGGCAAGGATTATACCAAGATTACATATTTATATAGGTATATTTTGAAGGAATGAATTGAATTTGATTAGTAAAACCTCTCATCTTCTAGCATTGTTAGTCTATCTCTCACAAGATGGGTGACTACGCCTAAGACAAAAGAAATGTATACAATTTATGAAAACAAGAAAAGAGGGTTACTTACAGCGACGTATTTGAGTTGTTGTTCGATTCATTCAGACGAGTCTAAACTTTAAATCGAACTTAAAAATATACTTATAGTAAGATTGTTTATTACAGTGAATGGGCCGAACTAGCCTCAACTCCTCAAGTAACTCATATGATATTTTATAATCATACTGCATAGCAATAAAGCCGGTATAAATGTCTAGAGAACCCTCGGACAAAAAAAGACCATATAATGGGTATAAATTAAAGAAAGAATAAATTTGATATCTCATAATAATAAGATATATCTGACCAAATTATTAACACTAATTTTGTTTATGTGTACTAGACATGTATTGGTGATAAACCCTCTTAAAAGTTAACTTAGTAGACCAAGCATAAATAATTGATTACATATTTACATGTATATGCATGAAAACACAAACTTTTTTAACCTAAGATAAAAGCACAAACTTTTTCAAAAAAACTAAATAAACAAATGACCTAGTTATTAAATGTAAGGTAGCTAGCTTAGTTGGCCATGTTGTCATCATATGATACTCTATATAAGTGGCCACAAGGTTATAGTTACCTACCAAACACAATACAAGAAAGCCTAACTAAATGAGAAGACATTTGTAGCATGTTACATCAACTTGTTGGTAGGTGCATTTCATATATAATATGTAGATATGTAGACTATATAGATTGTGTTCTACTGTAGTATAAATTTATACATATTCCCCTATAAATCACATGGAAATCCCATAATCAACACTGATTGGTTAAAATAAAGTGATATACTTCAATCCCGTCGACCGCTTAATACCCATAAACTAGTAACATGGTCCGTTCAGTTGGTAGTGGTTGAAGGGTATTAAGCAGTTTATGATAAATTTATCAAAAAATTTAAACTAACTAATACTAGATTATTGGTTTATGGGTGGTTTATGGGTTTTCTTCAACCAACCAAACGGGGCCATAATCAAGGGCGCGTTCTACAAGCATGTTTTGGGATCATTAGATATTATTTTGGGACTATTTGAATAAATAATTAATGTAGTTACACCTGCATTATCGGTTATTTGAGATATTGTTAGAAATAATGATCTAAAAAATAATTCAGATAAACTGTCAAACGGATCCCAAACGTATCCATAGGTTCCGTTCTCCCCCTAATTTATATCTCTCTCTTTTAAGAGCGTCTGCATTCCAAATACTATGAGTTTCTTTCCCTATTTAAATTTGTCAAATTAAAAATAAATGTCAGAATAAGTGAAGGAATAGACAATAAGTGGAGATAAGATTTTTTAAGAAGAAATAAAATCTGGCAAGTTCTTGTCCAACTCAAGTATATCAAGAGTAAGTTCTTGTCCAACTCAAGTAAATCAAGATTCAAATAAGATTTATTTTTGTTACTTTTGCTCAAAATGTAGGGAATTGATAGGTGTTTTGTTAAAGTTTTACAAAACAAAAATAATTGAAGAAATTTTGTTGAATTTTTGAATGGGGGAGAAAAGTTCGTTAACTATTATTATAGATGAAAAATAATTAGAGTCGAAACTTTTTCTTAAATTTCAAACTCTTCAACCGATGCTAAACGAATGGACCTATATAAGAGTAGATAAATCGATATTGAAAGTAAAAAGTAGTGAGAATGGAGGGTTAAAGGACAAAGTTACTACAAACAAAGTGAATTTCTAAAGGTAAAGCATAGGAAGAGAGTGCAAGAGAGAAGAGGAGGGTAGAAAAGGAGTCACTTTCTTCATTCTGTCTTCCAATGTAAAGTTGATATCTCTTTCTCTTACCTTCTGACCCTTTTGCTCAGACATTCTGTCGCTTGCTGTTCTTTCTCCTCTTCAATTTTTTTTTTACTTTTTTCCCTTCACAGTTCCCCCTGCTTTTCTCACTTTCCAATGTTTACTTGGGTTACTAGACACTTTGGGTAAACCAGTTGAGCTTGGTTGTTCACATGAATTCAATAAGGCCCTAAATTGCATTAGGAGATGAGCAATGAATGTATATTGCATTAAGTGTTGGTTTTTCTTGTATTGGAATTTATTTTGGTCTTTTATAGTGGACCCATGGTTCTTGTTGGGGTTTTAATGCTTTGCTAGTGTTGGATCTTCTAATTAAATTCTATCAACTTATGGTATGTTTGAGATGTACTATAGATTTTTATAGAGATTTTCCATATATTTTAAATTTTGAAATATAGATTTTAAGAAAATATTTCACAGTTTCGTACATTTATTGTCATTTTATACAAATTACTCAAGTGTAACTTGTACTCATTTTTTTTATCCTATGAAAGTTGTCTTTTCTAGTAAACTTGTCAAATATGCCTAAAAATCCATATTTTTCAAATACTCAATATGATTTTTATTTTCATATTTTTAAAGGTTTCCAAATAACCACCTTATAATTAATCATCCAAAAAAGTTAAATATACCAACAAAAATTTAAATCTACACTTTGAAGAAAATAATGAAAAATTACTTTTAGTTAGATATGTTGGGAGAACATAACCTTAAAGTTAAAATGTAGATTTTTTTTTTACCATAAATTTGTGTGGTTAACATGACCAAAACTTGTAAGTTTGTTAGAGTATTACATATGATAGTAGTATATATTGATCTTTCCAACCTTGTTATCATCATAATCCTCCTACTTTTCATATTTAACTCGTCAAAATTTTTGTTATCATATATTTCGATCTCAATCCAGCGGCTTAAATATGGCTCTAGCTGAAACTATGTCCAAAACAACGCTATCATCATCTGTAATCAACAACCTTTCGTCAATCTTGTGTTCGACTATAACTTCGAAACTTATTAGAATAACTACGAAATATTATTGTTAGAAAATTATAATAGGTTATAATCCATAGTTTATACTTGTCACTGCTATCATTAAAAAAAAAAAACTTTAATAGTACAAATTAAACCTAATAAATTGAGCATGTACCATGCAAAGAATTATTTTAGAGTCGAGTGATATAAAATCTAATGAGCCAATGAATATAGCATGTCAAAGGCTTAAGTTCAAGTTCGCAAGTTGTGCCTTGGCCCTTTTACACCATTCATTAAAGAAAACCATATTTTCCCCCTATTTTAAGGGGGAGGGGCAGAGTTGTGAATTGTGGAAAAAACAAGGGTAGTCAAAGGAAATAAGTAAAAAGGACAGAGATTGTTTGCGCAAATCTAGCCAAATTCAGGACCTCCATGAAGTGTGAAGCAGAAACAATTCTGCATTTATGGGCATTAGATGAGACTTGAGAGAGAATAAAAACACACAATGGAATGTGAGCAACAAGGCAAACCCTTTCTTCCCACTCATCTTCATAGCCCTAAAATTTCGGTTCTTCACCCATTAGCCAAACTCTAACTCCAAATCTCTCTTCAAATGTCACATCACATTACACTCACTTCTCAACCTCCTAATCCATCCTCCATTTTCACAAAACTTGATTTCTAGGTCATCTTCTGCTACAAATTCTTCTTTCTCAGCAAAAATGGCTTCCAAAACCATTGAATTGAAAGAACCCATCTTGCTTTACACTACCCACTTCATCTCTTCTCATATCTCAACATTCTGTCACAAACCCAGATGAAATTTCCCCATTTGTTTTCTGGGTTTCGATTTACAGCTCCTGAATCTCTGTCTTCACCGCTGGATTTGCATTATGGTGGCTAATCTGTTGTTTTCAGTGAAATTTGTGTTCTTGGAAGTCATTTGCTATGATGGGTTACTGCTATATCTCTCCTTTTCCCATTCAATTTGAAATGGGGGTGGCGCTCGGCGGCAGACGGCGGCGGCGGTGGTAGTGGGTTGTGATATTGGCGAGACGGCTCAATCTCTGTCTATGGAAATGATAGCAGTAGTAGTAGTTTGTAAAACTAGTGCTTTAGCTCTCTATTTTTCCTGATTATTTTTTTTTTGTGTTTTTGTTCATTTTAATCTTCTTTTAGTTGTAATTTTTATTCTAATTCTCAAGTAATTAGATTCAGAAGACCTTGATTGTTCATATGTATGTCAAAATCATCAATGTGGATACTGATACTGATTATGATCTATTAAACCCTAATTTCTTCAATCCTTCACAAATTACAGCAAACCAAATGCTGAAAACACTGTTTTATAAACACAGTTTGTCTCCGAAGACAAAACTTGATGCTTAAATATATCATATCAGATTTTCAGTACGTCATATCTTGTCAATTTCATTATTGGCATCACATTGGCTTCATCTTTTGAATTTGGTTATCTTGTGCACACGTGACCCTTCATGTTTCTTCATCTTCTTCCTTTCATCGAAAATATGTTTGTTTTATGTTTTCAGGCGTCCAAGTAATTAGGTCACATAAAATTGTACTTCATAGGCTATATAAGCTAATTGTGTCACCATCGTTGATTTGTTTTGTGATCCATGTTTGCATATTGCAAGTACAAAGGCCACTAAAGTCACTTAGAAAATCATTCAAGATCCATATCTTCGTAATTTATACCACTCGAGCTCACCGGAGCGTGCCGATGTTTAAACTAGGTTCGTTTCTAAACGAATTGAGTCTAAATTTTAATCGAATTTTAAAATACATTAATATTTGTCTCAAACTCAATTTGTCTCTAAATGAATTGAGCCTAAATTTTAATCGAATTTTATTTTCAGAGCCATACCCAAGTAACTCGATTAAGATAATAGCCCCATATTGTTATCGTAAAACTAGTCAAACTTAAACTAAACTTTTTCTGAGACAAACCCTAATAATTCAACTAAAAAAAGCCTAAAATAACAGCCATGTTGTGTTATTATAGAACATTTCAAGCTTTAACATGCCCAAATTCAATTCGTTTAACTTAATTTTTAAATGAACTTTAAAATATTTATAATTTTGTCTTATTTAAAATTTGAACGAATCTGAACTCAAATAACTCGCCTATGTTTATACTAATTTAAACTCTTTTATGAATATAACAAATGAGACAAATATAGAAGCTCTACACGTACAAATATCAATTATGATGTCTAACGAGTTGGTAACATGATAAACTGTGCTAGATTTTTCACCTATGTTTGTAAAAAAACAATTGAGATTTTTTTTGGTAAAGATAAAAGACATTGAGATAACTTTTAAAATTTTGATAATTATAATGATATTTGAGATGAAGTTTAAGGTTTCGCAATTTCAAATGCCGACCATGGATACGGTCTGGGCCTGCGTGCCTCCTAGATTCAACACAAAACATGTTATGTTGGGCCGAAAATGGGCCACGTGTAATGGGCTTATCTTAAAAAATTTATTATAGTTTTTATCCCGAGTTTTTTTTATTTAATATCTATAATATTATTATAGCATATTTGGTAGTACTTTAATGTGTATAATAATAACTTGCATTAATGTCTAAAAATCATTAGAGGTAAAATAGAGTTTTCACAAAATAATCCTTACACAGAGAGTTACATAAGCTATCTAAAGTTTAAGTTTATTGTTATTGTTTATCCAAGAAGATAATCAGGATATTATAATAGAAAGAAAATATATAATCTACTAAAGTTTTTCATCAATGTTTAATTGCTAAAAATCACCTATATTCACAATTCAGTCTTTTTCGTATAACATTTATTTATAAAAAATATATATTAAAACCATTAATTTATTCAAATCTCACCTTTCAAGTTTTTTTAAAATAAATTTTTTTTAATACATGAATTTTTATATTAGAAGAGTACGATAAATAACTTTTAACATAACATTTATGAAAAGTAAATATTTTATTATGAAGTTGATCGTATTTTCTTGTATAAGTTGTTGTATATATAAATTTAGGGTGTTTTTACCGTATGTTATTTTGCGTAACATGTATCGTTTATTTATGTAAGTTTATGAATAGATAAAAAAGTATGAATAATTTTTATAAATCTATCATCGAGGGAAGATTAATGGGTTAAATGAGAGAGTAGGCCCCTTTTGTATAAATGAGCACTAAGTAGACTCCTTTTTATATCAATGGACTAATTAGGCCTCATTTACTTATCTTTAAAGATTAAATGAAGGGCAAATTAAGAATATGAAATTACTTAAGCCCAAGTTCAATTGGTTTAATGAAAGCCCAATTGTTTTAATGAAGGCCCAAGCCCAATTGGTTTAATGAAGGCTCATGTGTTTTAATAAAAGCCCAAACCCAATTGACTTAATGAAAGTCCAATTGTTTTAATGAAAGTCCAAATGTTTTAATAAAGTCCAAATAAAATAATAAAACCCGAACCAATACACAAGCCTACGCTCAGGTCCAATACACAAGCCTACGCTCAGGTCCAATACACAAGCTTACGTCAGGGCCCAATACACAAGCCGACGTCGGGGCCTAATACACAAGCCTCCGCCGGGGCCCAATACACAAGGCTACATCAAGGCCCAATACACAAGCCTATACTCGGGCCCAATACACAAGCATAAGTCCGGGCCCAATACACAAGCCTACACTCTGGTCCAATACACAAGCATATGACAGGACCCAATACACAAGCCTACGCTCGGGTCCAATACACAAGCCTACGCCCGGGTTCAATACACAAGCCTAATAAATCTTATAGTTTAGACAAAGATTGGACTAGTTGAACTTGCAGTCCATAATTCTGCACAACTGTTTTCTTTCATCTTTTCTACGTTCTGGATGTGCATGCCATGAAAATTTAGAGTATCACAAACAATCAATTCAAATATTCAAGGCATTCACGTATGTATCCTCCCCCTCTATGAGCCTGCCATAGAACAATAACCTTTTTTTGTATGCATTTTATTTCTCCTTTAAAGTTCTTATTTCCAACTTTGTTATCATTTTTCCTTCCTATCAAGACATTGAGGTATCACTTCTACTCTTTTAAAAGGCTTAATCTAAGTCATGCAAACAAAACCTTAATTAAGAACTAAAAAAAAAAGCAAAAAAAAACAGTCAGGTCCAATACACAAGGGCTCAATACACAAGCCTACGTCAGGGCCCAATACAAAAGTCTAAGCTTCAAATACACACTTCCGTCGTTTACAAAAGTACGTCGTTTACACAAGGTCAAATTGCACAAGTCTAAGCTCAATCGAGTTACACAAGTTCAAACACGATCAAGATACACAAGTTCAAGCGCAATGGAGTTGTGTATCTCGAGTTACACAAGTCTAATCCCAATCGAATTGTTTTTTGAACGTTTTTCGTGAAGCCGATTACACAAGGTCGAGTTACACAAGTCTAATCTCAATCGAGTTACACAAATCCAAAGTCCTTCGATTTACACAAGTCCAAGGTCCGTCAAGTTACAAAAGTCCAATGTCCGTTGAGTTACATACGTCCAAGTTCCGTCGAGTTACACTTATAAAAATTTAAACTTTGAAAAGGAAAACAAAGATCCAAACAAAGAAAGGTTCACTAGAACAACTCAACTCAAGAAAATCAAAACACATCAGAATTTATAGCATGTACTAGCTCTAGGAGAAAGGCAACTTAGTCTTAGCTCAATCCTCGTCCTCCTCGTCTTCACCATATTCGTCACCACCGTCAGTTGAGTTTAGGGCGTTAAGCCTCTGTATCAAACTAGCCTTCCTCTCATCATAAGTCAACTTCTTGGGGTTGTACCTAAAACAATATTTAACACAATATCCAAGTCATAAACATATTCCATCAAAGTCTTTTTCCAAATAGAAATCATAATAAATCCAAGGCTATTTTAATTAGTTTTTACCTCTTGTGTTGCTTTGGAGGTTCTTTGTCGGGTTTCTGAGCAAATGGGTCAGCTTTGATATCAGCATGAACCTTCTTGTACAACTCTTCAAGATCGTCAGCATAAACTTCCTTCTTGATATACCCACTGAAGTGAGACTGGTACTTTTCGGGTTCATCTTCAGTCAAGGTTTGTAGTAATGAATCAAATATCAAAATGTGATTTATTTAATTTCTCATTGGATGCATTGAAAGATAGTAGGATTACTAACCCTTTGTGTAATCAGCAACGTGCCCACTATAGATGTACTTGCGGTAGATCTCAACATCGAGTTGCTTGTTGAATCCGGCAAATCGCTTGTCGCTGCGAGGAATATCAAGTCCACCATCAAGTGCACCTTGAAGAATAAAGTAGTTTTAAAACAAAAGCCTAGTGCAATAGGCTGAATCCAACAAAAGCCTTAAGTGACAGAGGACATAATTAAACACAAAAATTAGTGTTAAAACAAAATGGTGACATACACAATTTGAAGACATAATTAAACACACAAATTAGTGTCAAATATCATCTTGTTTCTTCCCATTACGGGCCAACAAAAGCCTATTGCAGTAGGTTGAATCCAACAAAGTAGTGTTAAAACAAAATTTGAAGACATAATTAAACACATAAATTAGTTGAAAGTCTATGCTCACCTGCAGCATAGTTGGTAAGACCAACTTTGAGACCATAGCAAGGCAAATCATGAGAATAAGAAGAAGCAAGGATCATGTCACCAACAATGGTGGCATACACCATTTGTGCAATGACATCCTTAAGCGACAGAGGACAGTTCGATTGTCTCGGATCCACCACCGTGCGACAAGCAGCGATCGATTCCGCTTTGCGTCGGAGGACTCGATCGGTGACGGAGATCTCTTTTAGAGTTTGTTGTGGTGTGATGTTGCTGATTGCGTAGTGAATCAAGGTTTGGAATATCGTTGTTGGTAGATTGTCGTTGTTTCTTTGCTGATTGTGGAGTTGGAGGAATCATTGGAAGGTCTGAAGAAAAGAGGAGAGCAAGGAGGAAGAAGATGACAGGAAGAAGGGCCGGCGGGGAAGTACCGATAGATAGCTATAGATTTTAGGGTTTTTTCCCCTTCCCATTATACCCCCTTGGATTAATGTTTTTAGATTTAAAATTGTAGGATAAAAATAGAAAGGCTTAGATGGTATTCATAAAACTAAAAAAAGCCCCACTCTCCCATTTTTCTCAAGATTAATTAGTAATTAATAGGGTAACAAATCTAGAACTCAAACAACAATTATTATAATAACTCGAAAAGTAACACTCTTCTTCCAATTTTTTTTTTAAAAACTAGATTCATGCTTAAAATATTTTTAAAAAGCTGTTATAATTATTTTTGGAGTTTTACATGATATTTAAATTTTAATATCACAAAATCTAAATAAAAGATATATGCATATTTGGGTAAAATCTCTTAACATGAGGATACTTTGTGTAATTAACCTAGACTGTGTACGTAAGCGTGTAGCACACTGGCGGTGTGGCCTGTGGGACTATACCTTGACGAATTGACCCCAACGGGCAAACGAAAAAAACATAATCAAATAAAGTAATCAAACCTCCGTTTATGCCTCACTGTGTTCTTTCTACTTGGCGAAATCCCCAAAACATACACCCATCCCGTTCTCCCCTCGCCCCCATCGCACTAAACCCTAGGCATCAATTCATCCACAGTGCTGCCTTCGATCGACCTACTAAGCTCGGATTTGCTCTACTATCGCCGGAATCGCCGAGTTCCAATTCATCCACAGTTAACGAAGTCTCGTCTGGTATCAACCATTTCGCTCTCCCACTTTCTTCTATATGGCATGGTTAATTTTCGGTTGTTCTGGCTTTTGTTTCGGAAAATTTGTGAACGACTTGAAATTATGATCGAAGTTTGCAATTTGTTAGGGTTTTACTGTACTAATCTAGCATAAAAGCTCGTATTGATGTGGCAGAAAGTGAAATGTGCCTTTTTCTTATGAACTCTGGACCTTCTGCTAGCTCCTGTTATCTGATTTTGCTCTTATGGATGAACAACATGAGGATACTATGGCGATTCCATTCATGTAGATTGTAGAATGTGCTTTCCTGATCAAGATTTATATGAACTTTAGCAACTGCGTATACTAATGTAGCTGTTTTTTGTATGATGTTTGTTGTTTTGGACTCTAAATAAGTCACCAGAAGTATTGCCTCGTTATATTTGTGCTTCTCTCTTTTTTCTTTCTCATTCTGATCTGTTTATGTTCGAAGAATTGAAGTGATGATTTGTAATTTGGTAAGAGGGTAACTTTGTGCAGTCATCTCCATATATGTGCATATTGTTCACGGGGTGAAATTAGTTTGGTGTAACTGCCTCGTATTGAATTTAAGTAGATGTGTATTTATTTGTCTGATTTATTGACAGATATTGTAAATAAAAGGAAGCTGAAACCTTACCCGGATCTGGAGTTCTCCTGGACACTTTATAGGTCGGCTAGAGGTGATTTCCTTGGAGGCCTCAATGTTGCCTAACGGTTAGTGGCATCATGGTGCCTATAAAGATTGTCACCCCCTTGAAGGGTAAGTCATTTTAAGTAGATTCTATGAGAAGAAATTTCTATCCTAACCATAATTTGATTTGGACATGAATACATATAATGTTTTTGAGTGTGTATTGCATTAGAAGTTAAAATATGACAATTTTTAAAGGGTATTTGTTTCAAAAAACTGTTTATTTACTTTACTTTTATTAAATTCACCTCTTATTTGGAATAAATGGACCTAATTGCTTCCTCGAGCAGCAACTATGAAGATGTGATGAGCAGTGAAGACATCATTGCTTCTTTGATTTTGTTTAATTATATCTTTTTTACTCCTTCTCCCCTCCCTTCTTTGACTTTGTTTACTTCAGTCATCCTTTGGCTTTGCTGCTCCATCACTCTAGCTGCACCGGAGCCCGGAGGAAGGATTTGTACGTTGTCTTGTTTTTCAAATTATTATTATTTTTTTTTTCTGTATTCCTTTGCATTTAAAGCCTATTTGAATGATAGGGTTCATATAGTTAGGTGATGGAAATTGAATGAGTCTTATTTATTTCTTTGCTACTCGGTTCTGTTGGATTGGCTCATACATTTGACACACAGTACATCAAAGTGCTCAATTCTTAATTTATAACTATGTTAGTATATTGTGAGCTGCCGAGCTGGGTTTATGGTTGCGTTATTCAATCTTTCTGAATTCTGCTGCTTTCTCAGATGCCCTGTATTTTCTATAATATGCCTATATAATTTGATATGAAATTTTGTTAAGAAAGAATTATTGAATAAATGGTTGCAGGTAGTTTGTTTAAGGTCATATTGTTAGTTCTCTTGATATCAACCTGGGAAGATGTTATGTCTTTGGAACACCATAATGGACAATATCATCAGGCATCAGAGTCTAAAGTTTTGCATTCGCCCACCAGTGAGCTCTTTGATCCCATTGAGATATCACCTTCCGTTCTTCCACATTATCCGGTACCAAACGAACCAGTTTCTCCACTGTATCCTACCTTTCCTAATAGATATGATCCAGTCTTGACTGGGAAGTGCCCTGTGAATTTCACTGCCATGTCTGATATTTTGGACAGAACAGCATCCGACTGTACTCAACCATTTAACTTAGTTGTAGGAAATGCTATATGTTGTCCACAGCTCAGTAGCCTACTTCACATCTTCCAGGGTTACTACAGCAAGAGTGCTGATAAGTTAGTCTTACAGGATGCAGTTGCTAATGATTGTTTTTCGGATATCATCAGTATACTGGCCAGCAGAGGTGCCAATAGTACAATTTCAACAATCTGCTCAGTTAAGTCTTCAAATCTCACAGACACATCCTGTCCAGTGAAGGATTTAACCTCCTTTGAGAAAATAGTGAATACTAGCCAATTGTTGGAAGCGTGCACAACAATTGATGAACTTAAAGAGTGTTGCAATCCCGTGTGCCAACCCGCAGTTGCTGAAGCTGCCCTTCAACTTTCAGGAGGAGAGTTTACAGTTGGCGGTGGTAAAACTGTGGTTGGAGGAGCAGGTGCTATGGGTGCTCTTATTGATTGCAAAGGGGTAGTATATTCATGGCTTGCCAGAAAGCTGCCTTCCGATGCTGCCAATAGTGCATTCCGTGCATTATCTTCATGTAAAGTCAACAGAGGTATGGAATCTAGCATTAGTGGTTTTGTTAAACTCAGTAATTGTTTTGGATTTTCGGGCGATAGTTCTGTCATGGCTTTGTATTTGGTTATTGGATGAATGGATGATTCATTTGCGCAAACCATGGCTAGCAACCTTCAATTGCAATATGTATATCTTCTTCTTGGCACATCACCCTTAAATCCCTTAATCAGTTTTTATGTGTTAGTGTGTTACACAGGCACATTTAGTATAGAAAAAAACAAAATGAAGTAGGGCAACTTCACCCACAAGTTGCACAAAGAGGCTATCTGTCATCAGTGACTCAATTCTTGTTTAGGGTAGGGTGGTGTGCCATTTTGTTAAAGGTGGTGAATGACACACAGTTGCAGAATGGTCTCTAAGTTGCAGCATTGCTTTTGTTTGAAAAAAAATAATTTATGCAAAATTTATACATTGATTCTTCACTTTTTTCTCATGCCCAAAAGATTAGCTAGAAATCCCTAAACAGTAGAACCCCATATTTGAGAACCAGTTGTTGCTCCACGGTAACTTTATCTCAAAAGGCTCCATATGACTTTGTGCGGGGGTATTTGGGAAGAACCAATGTCTTGGTTTCAACATTTGTCAAGTTTGCTGCAACTTGCTTTCAAGTCAAAAAAATGTGGGTGGTTGAAGCTGTTAACTTTGTTTTTTCTGTAGATCTATAGATCGGGAAGCAAGATATTAAAATCAAGTTTGATAGCAAATCGCCATGTTGCCTTTTCTTCTCATATGTTGACCAGTTCTCTTGTCTTGACAACGTTCTTTGTCAGTAACTATTTGCTGGATGGAGTTAGTACACATTGTGCCATTTCCTTTCATTTCATTAGAAACCTTTTTTTTGTAGCTCGTGATTTTTAATTTGAGTTCCTGTTAAGATGTGCTTGTTTTTGTGTCCTTCAATAGTAATATTTTTTAACTTACTGACATCATAAAAAAAGTTCATGTACTTTTGCTACTACTGACCCTGATAATTCTTAATGATACGATTGCTCTGCAGTTTGTCCTCTCGATTTTGAACAGCCATCAGAAGTAGCAAAAGCTTGTCGCAATGTAGCAGCCCCTAGTCCTTCGTGTTGTAGCTCCTTGAATGTGTATATTAGTGGGGTACAAAAGCAGACACTACTTACTAACAGACAAGCGATAATTTGTGCAACAAATTTGGCATATATGTTACAAGGAGCTGGTGTTATGACAGATGTTTATGAGCTCTGTGATGTGGATTTAAAAGATTTTAGCCTCCAAGGTATTTTGGAAGTCTTTTGACCAAGTTTCTTAGCCATTCCTTACATTTCATTATCTGTTTTTAACAAGT
The DNA here is from genome assembly GCA_002319775.1 of Fagopyrum tataricum. NCBI lineage: Eukaryota > Viridiplantae > Streptophyta > Magnoliopsida > Caryophyllales > Polygonaceae > Fagopyrum > Fagopyrum tataricum. Next base: position 301,110 of record CM008280.1, read on the forward strand.
TTTTTCCCCCCTCTGGGACCATCATTGTGCATTGGAATGTCAGGGTTTGGAGAACAAGGTTAGTTAGAAGATTTAATATATTGTTGCTAGCTTTTTGTTCCTTATTTTTAATTATGAGCTCCTGACTAGTTAATAGCTCTTGCTGAGCTCCAGTTTCACTTCAATCCTTCACTTAATCATCTTGCAGGTTGTCTACTTCAAAGCATGCCTACAGATGTCGTGTATGACAATGTTACGGGTTACAGTATCACCTGCGACTTCAGTGACCATACTATAGCACCTTGGCCCTTGTCCTCGTCTATGTCTTCCTTTTCACTCTGCGCTGGTAACATCAGATACTCTGTTTCTTCCAAATAATGTGCCATGGTTATCAAATATCACTAGCTTATTACAATATTATTTTTTTTAAAATATCCTGATACACTTGTTATTTCCTGTAGAGAAGTCATTACCTGCACAACCAACAAAACATACTTCAGGCCATGCTGGTATGTCTGATGAATATTCTTGATTTTCTATTGCACATATGCCATATTTTCGTTCTCTTATTCATTTGCGTTTAAATGGCATCTGTAATTTGAGCCCATAATCATTCACAAGGATAAAAACTCACAGATTCAAGTTTTCTAAAAAAATAAAATAAACCTATTCATAGGACAGTTGTACATTTTTTATTTCTGTTAATGTTTCCCTGGTGCGTGCTTCCTCCATAGTTTCTAAACTAAGGGCTTGTTTGTATGTAATTCACATGTTTTATAATGCAAGATATATATATATATATATATATATATATATATATATATATATATATATGCCTTTCAGTAAAAGCGTCATTTGGATGCTTTACAACACTTCTATTGAAATGCTTTTATCACTGTAAGAAAACATTGAAACAAACTAGTTTAAAAACTCGATGATCATTTCGCCTGTACTCTTTTTGTCAAATACTTGTGCACGTGATCATGTGGTTTTGGGAAGAAAACTGGATTTATGCCTGCTTTCAGTTTGGGCTACACCTCTTCATACAAGTTATAGCAGTTTATTCTGTTATATTTAGGTATTGATCGAGCTGGAATCAAGCGGCTTGTATCCATGTTTACCATGTTCGTCATTATGGATTCCCTTGTGCACTAAAAGAGAGATGGTGTTATGATTATGAGGCCATTTTTGGAGTTGCGGCTAGGTTGCTTTTCTAGTGTATATTGTAGCAAGGATTTCTCATGTACAGAAGCCACTGCAGATTTGTATCTTATTTTTTGTATTCCATTTTCCTTTCAAGTTTTTCTTATGGTAGGGGTTTGGCTTGCTTTACTATCCCATTTCGATGCCCTCCAAGTACACTATTTCAGTGTTTGGTTGTCTATTTTTATAGTTTCAGAGATATATTAAATGGGTTTTTTCTTTTAATGTTGTTTTTAAAAGAAAAAAAAAGAGCTTATAGGGCTTTTTCCGTTTTTATGGATACTAACCAGGCCTCTACTGGGTGGTTATTAATTTTTAATTCTAAAAACTATTAATATGAAGGTTATAACAGTAATTTATTTGGACAATTAGATTCTCACAACCTAATCTTTCCTCTTCAATGGCGATGGTACTCTTCCGCCTCGTTGTGTCGCCGCAACTTCTTACGGGACGTCTTCATCCCCACCGTTGCCTCCAATGTCGTCATCCTCTTCCGGTCCCTTCCTCTCCTCTTCCAGTCCCTTCCTCTAGTTAGTAAGGCCTTTGTCATATCTCCTTCATCCACACCGTTATCTTCGTCATGGGTTCATTTGCGATCGGTTCTACTCGTGGTCATCTCCTCACCGGCCTCTTCTTCCTCCTCTTCCGATCGGTGAGTCATTCTTCTTTGTCTCTCTTCTTCATCTTTTTTTCGTTTAAGCTGTCAAGGTCATGGTTTACAATTATTTTCATTGACATTATCGGTAGAATACCGGTTCAGCTCATTGGTTTCTTTTTCATGACCGTGTTCATGTTTGCACTGGGCTCTCATATGACTATTGGTTGGAGAAGTCGCACAAAATTGGGTTCTTAATCACGTATTCTTTCACTTTCTTCTGCGCGAAACAGATAACTTCCATGTGGCAACTAGTTTGTCCAAATATTGTGCATATTTTGTTGTATTTGTTCCAAGTCTACTCCATGTACAGGGCTCTTGTATCATGTTAGTTTATTTTAAGTTGTGTTCTCTATTCTTGCGAGATGTTACTGAACACTGTTTAGGAGAACATAAAGTCTATGACAGTTAGCGTACTTTTTTTATTGCATCCAAGAGGTCTCCTTATCTTGAAAAAACCCAGTTTACTCTTATGTTCTCTTTATCTTTGTAAAGAAAGTGTAAAATTTACCTAATCCTTTTATTGAGTAGTTGCAGTTGTTGATTTTGCTAAATTGCCAAGACTAATCATACTAAGGCAGTTGGTAGCAACATTAGCATGCATTTTACATGTTCATTGTCATGATGTGTGTTTTGCTTATCGAAACGGCTAGAAGGTGCTCAATCAATAGTTCCTTTCTAGAGGCTCAATCTCTATCTCAACTAGAATAATTGAATCATTTTCATGAATAAGATTTCTAATTTGAAGAGGCTATCAAGGGTTAAGCAAGGTCATATTTTCGAATTTTAAAGTGACATCAAATTCGTTCATTCTCGAAATTGATTAGTAAATAGAGATTTTCAGATTTCACTTATGCACTCTTAGATAATAACTATATACAATTGTCTGGTGTTGTTTTCACTTCAAAAGGCACCATGCCTCATCTGGCATATTGAAGGTAATTTTCTAGCATAATATTGTTTACATGAACAAATCAATTTATTTCCATTTGCTAAATGACCATAACGTACAATTGTCATGATTAAACATGAATTAAAATCATTATTTTCTCATGTATTGTATAATAGGTGGCGCGTGTGCTTTTGGGCATCCACGGTACCAACTGTTATACTCGCCATTGCTATGACATTATGTGCAGAAAGTCGATATTGGCTTTACAAGGTTTGCATTCATTCAAGATTTTAGCATGATGGGCTTATCATGTTTTGGGAAATCGTAGAGTGGTTGCAAGTTTTCACATATGACAGTTCTTTTGGTTTACTATGAGCTGATTTCTTGACAGTTCAGAAATTTCTTGACAGTTAATTCAAAGGACGACATTGAGTTGAACAGAGACATAGGGTGAAGCCTAGCAAGAGCTACCTCAATCTATCTCCATCAGTAGCCAATTGGTGTTTTATGTTCTATAGGATTTGGTTCTATGAGGAGTGCTTGGAGTGGGTTTTGCATTGTGATGTGAAGCCCCAAAACATTCTGTTAGATAGAGAATACCAACCAAAAGTTGCAGATTTCGGGTTGTCTAAATTGGTTTTCGAAGAGACGGGTCAGAAAAATCTAACTTCTCGAGTATAAGAGGGACGAGAGGATACATTTTTTTATTTTTTTTTTGAAAATGAAAAGCGGTTAGATTGGTTTACCTCCTAGAGGTAGGTCCAACTTAAAGCATCTTGCGGATGAGAACACGAAGTTCGGGATCTTCAGAAAAGTTGGTGTTGGGGGTCAAGATTCCCAGATGGGTCAATCGATCAGCAACACAGTGTATCTCTCTGAAAATATTTCTAACACGGATCTCGTCAAAGAAACGAAGATCCAGTCTGGAGTCGGATATAATCATCGCGACTTTCCACGGACAGCTCCACAAATCTTGGAGCGCCTTGATTACACACAGGTTATTACCTTCGATCTTTTTAATTTGTAGCCTGATTGACTCTTGTCACCCAGATTTGAGGGCAAAGGCTTCGGCTTTTTATGACCGAATTGAAAAAAAAAAAATTTAGCGTTGAGGCTAACAATATCACCATTGTGGTTCCGAATAACAAATCCAATATATGTGATTCCCGAATCGAGTTTAGCAATCTCCCTATCACTTCCAAGGTTGATGTCTATAGCTATGGAGTGGTTATGTTGGAGACTATCACGGGCAATAGAGCAACAAGCATTGGTCAAATGGGTAAATGAGAAGAAGAATGCAACAAAAAGTCTTGATTTATGGATTGAAGAAATTGCAGATCCTGCATTACAAGGGAAGTACGACGTTCATGAGATGAATAAAACGTCACCCTTTGAAATTGTTGAAACTCCTATACCGGAAATGTAAAATACCCTATATACTTATCAAATTTTAGGCTAAAATATCCTATATAAATGATCAGATAGAATATATACGAGGCATTCGTCTTATCGAATATCAGATGAGAATTTATCTGTAAGCAGTTTACACAATTCATCCATATTTTGCCTAAATGCTCATAAAATATTGGCATTTCCCCCTGTATATCTAACAAACACAATGTCAAGCTGCTTACTAACCAAAGCTTGCATCTGAGATTTTGAGCCTTTTTATTCCTATGCTCTTGAGTTTCATGCTTGTGATTAAAAGACACAATATCAATCCAGTACACAAGGAAAATTCTGCATACTTCCATACAAAATAGCTCTAGTCTTACATAAAGTGATACAGCCTTGATGACTTGAACAATATTAAGTTTTAGTGGTACAAGCCATCTGATCTCAAATCTTCGAGTTAAATGTTATTACAGATGCATATGTTCTGGACAGCTCCAGAATGAATTGAATTGTACAAGAACAGCCTATCTATGTTTATCGCCTTCTTTCTAGGCTTTCTGGCTTTTCTGAGCGAGGCCATACTGTAACTCAATTTATTTTACATGATCTGGTGTTGTATAAGCAATTCTTTCTCCAAAAATTCCCTATTAACAGAGCAATCTACAAGAGTAACAAGATTGAGCCACGAGGATCACGATTGCACAATAACTAGGCAAGAGGTTTTGTTTCTTTTTCTCTTCAAGCCCCAACAGATATCACCCAAGCCAGTATTCTGGTTAATTCTGCGTTTCCCTTGGGATTTTGATGTACTACAATCGTTCCATTTTGTACCGAGGTAGCCTGTGCATTTTGCAGAACCACAATGGCACTTTACCTCATGACCAAATTGAACAAATCTACAAATAACAGCATATTGCAAAAAGTGTTACCATTTAACATGTAATTTCAACAATCATCAAACAATCCAAAGTGGTTTTCTATGTAATCGAGGTAAGCCCTTGATACAGAATGCAGAGAGCACACCTGTAATCATATGTCAGTGGCTCACCGACTTTGATTGACCGAGCTGCAAATACACCAACACGAGTTTCACCTTCTACTTGCCTATATAGACATGGTAAGCAGGACAGTTCAAAAAATCTGCAGGCTGGAAACATCTTACAGAATTTGAATAGCTGATGATAGTGTGATGATACATATGCTGATATTTTGGATCATAGAACAACAGATGTATCAGGTAAAATTCCACAATGGCACTTTAGTAACAATCTTAATAAATGTGGTCTCCTGCCAGAAAAAAAATGCATGAAACACACACAGCAGTCAACTAGTTGTTAACCCAGCATGAGATATATTTACCATTTCTCCAATTTGCAGTTAGGTTCACAGCTGTGGTTTAGGAATCGAGATATATTTCCTTTGAAAGTAGCATCTATGATGAAGTCCTTGTGAATTTCACACATGTAGAAATTCAGCTCGCCCGTGAATTTCATGTCCCAAAGCCTTTGTTCACAGATTGCATCATTAATAACTGAAAAAAGGCAGTGTAAATAATCAATGAAAGCTTGCTTACTCAAGCAAGGGGATGAAACGACACAAAGTGCCACTGGTTAACAATGACAAATTCAAAGCAAGTGAATGTGCAGTAACTGCGGTTATAATAGAAGTAAACGTTGTACATTAAACCATGATGCTACAACCTAAAACATTGCATAATGAATATAATCATTACAACAAGCATAACAGACTACTTAACATATTTTGAAATGCTTTAAGAACTAAGTTATTTGAAGAGTAAGCTACATGGAATTAGCCCTATAATGTGTTAGAGGATAAGAACTTTACCTTCGCCAATGTATTCTATTATGAAATCGCCTTTACTGATGTCTTCAGCAGCCTCTGCTCCCCAACCACAATGTTCAGTCTAAAAGCAAGTAGAAAAGAAGGAACAGATACTCAATAGAGATAACAGTTAAGACAAACCTATTTGATTATGAAAGATATAATATAAGGCTTGATATTGAGTCTTATTGACTGTTCTCCCTGCAAAACATAAGGAAAACGAAGTCAATATAACAAATATCTTACCTTGACAAGTTTGATCTTCTTGTCTTTTCGAAATGGCTTGTTTGTGCATGCTTCTGAGCAATGACAAGCTTTGGAGCAGCTTATGCATTGGACCCTATCACACATGATTGACAATAGCATATTGAATATTAGTCATTGATAGTACTGCCCCTCATTCTATAGATAAAGGAAAGTTCACCAAAAATGTAGGAATCTGCCTATGTTTGCAGCTTATAATTGTGTGATATAGATCTGAAATCTTCCAAGGGATTTGAAAATATATATAATAGTAAATAAATCAAAAACAAAAAAAAAAACAGAAGAATGTGGGTGCAGGGGGAGGCTACTGGCTCAACGTTTTTAGCATTCATGTTTGATTGCATATATGAAATATTAGTTTCTGTAAACCGATGCATCCTCTATCTCGTAAATTCTCTCTTTCTTAGGAGCATTTGCTTCCTAGCAAATAAAAAAAATACAATGGTTATATTCTTATCAGTCATGAATTAAGACTAGTATTCTATAAGATAACAGAATCACAAAAATACAATGGTAAGAGTTATGCTGCCATACCCTGGTGAGTGGTGATCATACTAGGTGCATTTCAATTTCAAAGTAAGTTCAATTACATACCTGCAAACACAACCTTCGCCACAATTTGACCTGCAATTTGTACATCCAACATCTACAAATAAGGCATCGCGTTTTTTCTTCACCAGATACACATCTAGTTTAGATGAAAGTCACGGGAAACAAGATATCATCAGGATGGAACTAAAATAAATACACTGCCAACAACTTAGTTATTATATGATTGTAACATTAAGACTCCAATTACTATCACCGTTTATTGTTATTCTATTCATAAAATTAAGAAGTGCTCATTCTAGCAAGATGCATGCAATTTTTCATTCCTCTAATTTAGAGGGAAATAAGTAAATTCAAACCAAGCATATTACATTCTTTACTAAATGACAAGACACAGAAAGAAAATAATAATAATAATAATAAGACAGCAACTGGAGATAGGGACAGGATACTGCGCTTAATGTGCACATATATGGGAGGTTCGTCCTTATTAATGGTATCTTTCAATGTTGATTCGATCTCAAATTCCTCTTCTAAGTAAGGCATAGGAAGGCGACAAAAAATTTCCTGCAGTCAATTGTAGAGAAAAAGTCAGAAATCAGAGAAGAAATCAATTAAAACAAAAAAAAAAAAGTACTTCAGACTTTCCATGAGCAGGGAGACAAGTCGATGGTGCAAAAACAACATGAAAAGTATATTTGATAAGGCTTGTTGATAAGGCAGTTTAGTCTAATATGGTTTGAACAGTTAACTGATGAGGAGATGGTGTAAACTGTGCCATCACCAAACATGCCCAAGTAGAAGCTCATAGTGCAGTACTATAAATAAAATTTATTCATTACTGCAAGATACTGAGCATACGCTCTCTCCTAAATTTACACATTGAGGAAAGAAGCAAAACCAATAAAGTCTTGCAAATACAGACATTTACATAGTTCTTAACCCAATTATAAAGTGCTGATGCCATATCACAAACTCAAAGTTCTGGTATTGTATAGTTGACATTGTATGACATGAAATAAACAAATTTAGTACATCAAAGGTGCTTATGATATGTGACAAAGAAATAAAAATAAGATAGGGGTAAGTCTGACCTCTATGCTGTCGACAGGAACTGCACTCTGCCCAATCAAGAAGAGATATCAGTCCTGTCAGCCAGTCTAAGCAATAGATAATATAAACAAATGATTAAATCATGGAATACTAAAACATAAGTATAAATGGACTTGCAGATACTAATGGTGAAATTTCTTTATACAAGAAGGCAAGACCCCTTCCTATTCATCAAGGCTTCAAGAAGCCATTCACTCTTGTATACCTCCTAGAAAAGTCTCATTTACCTAGTGTTGTTCACGTATAAAGCATTAGGCATATATACCACCAAAGGCACCAATGCTGTATTTAAAAAAAAAAAAAGGTCACTCATTTCGTTCAGCAAATAAAAAGAGGCATATGGGCAAGCTTATCTTTCAACTCTAATGGGCCATTTGGTTGCAATCCCAAAAATGCGAAGGAAAGAATATAGTCTAGTTCTATGTCACTATTCATTAATAAAAAAACCCATAGGGTAGAGTCTTCCCCGTTCTAAGTTTAAATTTGTTTCCTTTTCCCATCGGTTGCCCTACAGTGTTTCAAAACTTATCAATTACATCCCCATTCACTTGAAATTGCACAAAGAATTGAAAGTGTTCCAAGGCATCACATAATCAATATTTACCACATGTGAGCCAAAACTTTTATCTACGAGTAAAGGCTATATGAAGTTATAGATTAATTGAATTTTAAGTGCAGAACCTGCTAAATTGATTTTATCGTAAAAATTCAAGGATCCAAGAAACTGATGTTTGGTTTTCCTGAAGTGCACTGCAATCTGCAAGATGCTCATGCAGCATGCAGAAATTAGGGGCCCTCTCACATAACCAGAGAAAAACGGCAAAAAGAGTAACAGAATCATGCAAGAGAATTTTTGAATGAAATAGATATCATGTGTTTACAGGAAGCAGAATAGAGGCAAGAAAGATTATCTAGACTGACAAGAGTGAGTACACAAGAAGAAAAGGGGAAAGGAAAAGGCACTAGATCCAAAAAATGTCACTTGATTGTAGGTTAAACAAAAGGCAGCCCTGTTAGCTTCTAAACAGGTAGAGACTTATCAGGATGTCCAAGGATTCTTGAATTAATAATAGCATATTTACCAAAGTTAGAAAATATGAAGGGCAAATCAAAGCAAAGACGAAGTAGAAGTCACACGAGTGAAGAATAAAGGGGATTGACCTTCTTTTCAATCCGCCAATCTTTTGGATGCTTCCAACATACTGCCCAGCCTGCTGGACTTTCAACATGCAAAACTTCTTCCGGCCATGGGGCACAATCTATATTTGAAGCGAGTGAACATCTCACACACTTCCAAAGGTTATTTTTTTTCTTACATAAAAAGCATGCCTGCACGAGGAAGAAACAAAGAGCCTTAACGTAAGTAAATAGTAAGAAAAAAAGAGGTTATGCGACAAAAAACCCATCTAAAGTCGAGAAATTTGGAATATCGTATTAACATTGAAATGCTTCTAGTTTAGCAAAAACATGTCACTTATAAACTAAATTAGTAACAACCTGTGTTTTTATTCTAAAATTGGATGCTAGAAATGATTCTGCATAAAAGGAGATGCAATATCAGAAGATCCATGAGAAACCCAAGTTAGAAACATCTCAGTGAATCAGTGATACCCCACACAATCAAGGTGTGAAGTCTGAAAGAGGTAAAATACACCATAAAGCTACAAAGGACACATTTTCCCGCCCAAAAAAAGAAGGTCCTCATAGTAATAAGATGCTTCATAATCCTTTGTTTACACAACAAAAACCAATCTATTGAACATAAGGTAAAGAAGAGACTTGAGTGAGGAGAAAGAAAAAAATATTGAGAATAAATGGACAAAATGAAAGGTCTATGCTTTGAACTTTTAATGCACAGCATTACTATAAGGCTTATCCTGTTAATAATAGCAGATACTGTGCTAGACTATGTATGCTTTCCAAGATTTAATAATCTCATTATCTTAAAGATCCACGTAATTTCTTGACCCAGATAATTGGTTCCATTCTATATAACCCAATTAAACAAATTAAATTAGTTGATCGTAACAACATATGCACAAAGTTCTACAACAAATTTATACTCACAACCACACAAATGAGCATGTGAAACTACAAAGAGAAAATAAAGGGTCGAAGACTGATGAGAATTTACATGTTGAGGACACTTGATTTTTTTCCCACTCGAGCAACGAAGCTTGTCCCTTGCACATGCTAGATGATAAACACTTTGACAACTCCTCACTGAGCAAGAAATCCCATCCTCAGGATCAATGAATTTCAAACAAATACGGCATTCAACCTGAAACAGTATGCATTTCAAGAATTGCACACTAATAGCAAGTAACCCAAAACAAATGCTACATCATTAACAAAATACATTGATTTGAATCTAAAAATAAAATTCGTTATATCCGAGAGCAATAGCCTTCTACTAGTTGGGGAAAAAATTGCTGACCATGCATTTCTATCATTTGATAACTTTCATTCAGTACTCATTCGTTGAAATATGCCACGGGCTTCTTGTAATTTCCATCTTTTAATCAATTTACCTCTGTGAAAAGGAAAAGCTTTTGTTTTTTTATGACGAAAGACAAGCTTCTAAAAATCCAAATCCAAAAAGTGAGCAGAACTTCAAGCAAGCTAGCAAATATGTTACTCCCTTTCAATCATCAAAGGTGAAACAAAATTTATACTTAGGTCATCAAGATACAAGTTGCCAGAAAGATCTAGAAACTCCTCCTCTTCACATGAGGCGGGATTATAGTATAGATTTGAAAACTGCCGTAATCTAAAACCTACAAATTACTCTCTTCTCAGCTGCTAGATTTAGCAAGAGGGTTCATGACCTTAAATACTAACATTTTATTACAAGTAGCAAATCTTGCAGTGGTCTTTAATCATATATAAAGATGAGTAGAGGTCACGTTGATCTGTCCATTCGCACGAGTCAAAAGAAGCAAAAATTCATATGCTTCCATCAGGAAAAACAAAGTAATACAATGTAACGAAGCATATGAACTCTACTATCAGATTTAACTTCAATCATAAAGAAAATGAAGCAAACATTTAACAGAATACCGATTTTTTTGCACCGACAAGAAACGACAGAAAGCAACGATTCTCAGGGACACCGGAAGCGATTCTCCTATCCTTCCAAGCCCTAACGTGAGTCTCCAAATCCTGAGCTTCTTGAGACTTCCTACTCCTTTCGAGTGCTCCACTGCTCATAGTTGCGACGGTGACCTTCAAAATGCCATTTCCCCTGCGCTTTTCGACATTGCTAGCTGATTGAGGCATATCCTCGTCGCTAGAAGCACAACCGGGCTCTAATGTTAGGGGTTTGACAGTGGAACAAGAAAGCATTGAATGATCGGAACTGCAACGGTCGGGGTGGGGTTTGCAATTAGAGCAAGGATTAATGGGCAAAGAATCGGAATTGATAAAACTTCCAAGATCTGGCATGATTTTTAGCTTTGGGCAGAGAAACCCTAAGTATGGAAGCAGATGGAGGACCAGGCAACGATGAAGAGAGAGAGAAACACCGGAGCCTCTCAGCTCATGAGTGAGAAAATGGCGGGAAAATGCTGAAATTTTTAGCTAGCTGGAAAAAAAAAAAATTTAATTTACGAAAACGCGCTTCTTTTTTTGGTAGGAAGGACAAAAGTCACAAAGGAGATTAATCCCTCTGCGTTGGGACGCGCTTATTTGAAAAACCAAAAACGAAATTACAGTGCGAGATAAATATATCCCTCTAATATCATTTATGATAAGTACCAACTTTTCCAAAAAATATGATCAAGTTTTACGATTCGATCTCGGATAAAAAAGCATTTGTAATTTTAAATCAGGCTAGCAAACGGGTGTGTAGAACAAACCCGTTGATCAAGTTTATAACTACAAAAAGTCGAAGACACCTATTTTTTCATTCTCAACCTCTATTTATAACTACAAAAAGTCGAAGACACCTATTTCATTTTTGTTGATTTTGGTACTAAATGAGGAAAAAAATATTAGGTGAGATTGGAATATGCTTTATAATTTGTGTACACTAGTTTATAAATGAGTAAGATGGACCCTGAATTTTAGTCAAAATTTAAAATGTATTCACATGTTCTTGTCATTTAATCAATTTCTAAATGTCATGGTCCGTCTTTTTGTTGGATCAAATATTTAGCAATAACTAGATAGTTCAGATCCTCTGTGCATTTTATTGTACCACCAATCAATTTTTAACATGTGTACAAATAGCAGAACTACATTTAATCATGTGTTTTAAATAAAAAGGACATAAAAAACGATGGATATTATCTTTACTTTGATTGAAAAAAGGAAACAAATCACGAGCACAAATCCTTCTATGCTTCTCTCTTTCTTCTTACCGTAACTGCGAACTTTTTTTCCTAAAAAACCAACAAAAATAAAAAACAAGGTTCACAAAATGGCAAAAAAAAGTGCTTTTTTTTTTTGTGGCTTCTCAAGACGTGTAACCAAAATACAATCAATTCGAACATAATCTATACTTTTAATTTGTCATATTCAAATATTCTTCAAACTATTCAAATTGCGGATATGGCTAAAGTTTAATTTGTCGTACGCAAATATTCCTCGAACTATTAAATCTTTTTTACAAGATGTAAAAGAAGGTGCATTCAAAATGTCATTAGGAAGAAGTTTGAATAGTTGGAGGAATTTTTTTTTTTTTTTTTGTTGATTGGAAGCTTTATTAATAATCAACAGTTGTCAAATTACACAATTCAGGAGGCAAACTATTAACATAGAAAAATCCATTTCACTCGTTGGTCTTCTTGCTGCTAACCAATGAGCAGCTGCATTTCCGCTCCTGCGCACAAAGGACCACTGGCATGACTGGAAGTTCAATGCCTTTGTCTTGATTTGATCCACCAAATTACCTATAGCCCCTCTCGTTTTCCTATCACTGTGGAGTTTACCAATAATCTCTGCGCAGTCAGACTCACATATAATATTTCTCCACCCTCTCTTGAACGCATAATGCAGTGCCCACAAGCTCGCTGCGCCCTCAGCATACTCCACTCTCGACCTCCCAACGAGCACCTTCGAACAAGCCCCAAGGACAATTCCCAGAGCATTACGGGCAATAAAACCCACTCCCGGGAGGCCCTCATCCATCACCGAGGCATCGCAATTAATTTTAATCGTGCCCGTCGGAGGACGAGTCCGAATTACAGAGTCCTCCATTGCCTTCTCGATTGACTTCAGCTTCTCCCTGTTTTCCCAGTTAAACTCCTTAACCAATGTGTTGGCTTTGAGAAGAATCGCCCCATGCTCAATGCCCGTCCCTTCAAAGATCCGTCTATTGCGAGCATTCCAAACCGACCACATGAGTGCCTCCCACAACTGTAACTCACCTGAAGTAGCAGTCTGATTAATCATAGTGAACCACTGCCAAACCGAAGAAGCTTTGGCGCCAGCACTTGCAACAGAGGGAAGCACCTGCCACAAATCACCCAAAAAATGGCACTGCAGGAGAGCATGAATAGAAGTTTCAGTCATCCCACACTTTTCACACCATGGATCAGTAGTGATATTCCGCCGGAATAAATTGGCCTTACACGGTAGTGAATCTCTACAAGCTCGCCATGCCAAGTTCTTTACTACCGGAGTCATTTGAACTTTCCACAATCGTTTCCAAAAATCAGACCTAGAGCCCGTAGAAGACGAACACTCCGCCCCCACTCGCCTATCTTCTGCATCCATAGCAACATGATAAGCGGATCTAACAGAAAAAAGGCCATTCACACTAAAATACCAGTATGGCTCGTCCGGAATGTCACTACTCAATAACGGTATCTTAAGGACCTCCTGCACATCATTTTCGTCCATAATCTCAGAGATGAAATCTCTACGCCAACTGCATATACTCCAATCAATCAGATCACTGACGCGTAAGTCCTCCCGCGCTCCCTCCCGTCGCAAGTAAGGCTTAAAAGATAGAGGCCTCGGATGTACTGAACGTTATCCATATCCGCAGTTTGAATACGATAAGTTAAACATTATAGATTATGCTTGGATGTATTGTATTTTGGGTTACGCGTGCCTTGAGATGCCACCAAAAAAAAAAAAGTGCGCGTTGTTTGTCATTTTATAAACCTTTTATTTTTTTTGTTTATTAAAAAATTTTTGAAGTTAAGGTGAGAAGAAGTAGAGAAAGATTTCTGCTCAGGATTTATTTCCCTTTCTTAATCAAAGTAAAGATAATAATATCCGCTATTTTATTATGTTCCTTTTATTTAAAATATAGGATTAAATATAGTTATACTATCTTATATATATATTATAGGAGTAGCACTCCTTGTACGTGTCACGCATAAAAAATTACTAACTGTCACGTGTCATTTTAGCATTTAACATGGATCCAAAAATTTTAATTAAGTTTTTTTTATCTTAAATATTTTGTTGATTAATAAAAAGAAATTAATGATAACTGACAATGAAGATTTTGAACAACTAGATTATCGGTATGCAGATCTTAAATTTTAGAATCTTATATATTTGATTTTGATATAAAAAAAAATTGAGTCAACCAATTACATAAATTTATTTGCATTTGATTTTTTTTTACTTCAAGAAAAATATAACGACAATTTTTAATTTCTAATTTATAATTCATTATTCATAAATCATACTTACCTAATTAATTTAAACAATATCTGAATGTTTAATAAATATTTTTTTGTTTATAAATAAATTATTTTCTACTCTTATACTCACACTATTTCATCAAGATGGGTTACTAAATGAGTATTATTTACTTTAATATTTTATTGTGTTAGAATTGAGTCAACTAATTAGACCAATTATATAACTAATAAAGTTAATCACAATAAGAACTTAGTTGATTTCTATATGTATATAGACCCGAAATATTACTTAGAAATTAATAAATTATATTACAAAATAAATTTCCTATATACACTATTTAATTTGGTTACAATATTATTATATATATATATATTCAAACATATATATAATTATTATAAAATAATATCTAACTATTTTATATTAAGACAATATGGTATTTTATGCATAAAAACTCAATGATTTATATAAAAAAATTAAATTTATCGAATCTTGTGCAAGGCACGGATAATACACTAGTTAATCAGTATACATGTTAAAATTTGATTGGTGGTATAATAAAGATTACAGTACTGATAACTTGGAGGGACAAATAACAAGATAGTCCGGCATTAATTTTTCTGTTCACCCGTACTTTGAAACACTAGATTATAACCGTCACTTTCGTTTCTAACGAGATACTACTTCATCGTGAATTAAACTTGAATCGGATTATATGATTTAAACTTTAAACTTTTCTTAAGGACAAAATTTTGTGTGTTTCACTTTAAATGGTCAAAAGTTAAAATAAAATAAAATAAAATTTATTTTGTTGACGGTTAGAGGCTTAAGTCATGTGATCCATGGATGGCCATATATTGTACCCATATCATATTGATCTATTCAAAAAAAAAAAACATAGCTCCTTACTTATGTTATAAAACAAGTCAGAGGCTTATAAAAATCATTTACATACGACTTTTAAAAGAATAAAACAAAATAAAAACGATTAAGGAAAATAAAATAGAATAGTTAAAGGAATGAAACGCGATAAAGCGGGAAAATGAAAAGAATGGGTCAATAATGTAATTTTTTTATTAGTGGTACTAACTATACAGTTGGATACAGGTCAATGGAGTAAGCTTGTTTTAACTCATCTTTATGGACCATAAGATCTTCTTTGTATTCATCATATATCTAAGAACAAGTTATGTCTTGTGGACCGTTGAGGATTAAGAAAGTCTAATCTATGTTGAATCAGGTACTATATTTTTCATTCAGAGATCAAAGCATAACCACGAGGGCAAGTCATATGATGGTGAATTTGATTGATTAGCATGTAAATGAAACAAGTTTGTGAATTGTGAATTTTCTTGCATTTAGAGAGTCTAATCATATACTATCTTTATGGAATTAAGGGCTTACCAAATATTTAATATTTGCACCTATTTAGTTTAGTTTGTGATAGTCTTACCTTGTGCAAAAAATATAAACATGAGTGCCAAGAAGGAACAAGTTGATGAGAGAAATCAACCGCCTCTCATCAAATTGGTGAAGCTCGATAAGGCATATAAACTAGTTAGTCCATTTACAGCCGTTAATCATTCTTGGCTAACTACTTGTGGTTTGACGTCTATAATTTGATGTGTTTGTAGCCAATGTTTTGCATGTCATTTAGTTGTGTTCGCTTGTTGGTAGATTCTAGAGTTGTGACTGATAAAATATTTGTTGTGGCCGGAAGCAAAACTTAATATAGCAAGACGAGGATGGTGTAAGGTGTCTGTTATTGTTCAATTTTGACCTACATTGTTCATCTTGAGGCGAGGAAGGTGTGGAATGAAAATCAATAGAGAGGAAGATGCAACTCCAATGGATAAATTATCCTTCGAGTTTGGCTAAGCTGATGAGATTTAATTTATATTTGTTTTGGTCATGCGGTCATGCCTATAGAGCTCGTAAATACACTTGTCCGTTGAGCCAGCTCATCTCACACAAGACTTAATTAATATTGTCTCTTGTTCTGATTTTTCTAGTGTTTCGATTGAACCTGTAAATTTGGGCGTCTCTTCATCTTTGTAAACAGTTATTAATTTACTGATTTGTTCAGGCTTATTATTCACTAGATTTCAGTTGCTAAAGTACGTTAGCCTTTTTTATCCATGTGTTCTTTTCTTCTCATATATGGGATATGCAATGGGTCAATAACATGTCTAGGAGATGGGAGGATGAGAAAACTGAAGTAGAGCTCGAGGGGCGGCCTTATAAGTAAAGCTCATCACGTGATCTAATATCTTATGCAACGTTCATATGTTTGTGAATGAACTTCTTACAGTTTTTATTCCATTCTCTAGGCTCAGTCTTGGTATAGAGATATCATCTCATAGGAGTTAGTTCAAGCAACCCAATAATGAAGCGACTGAATGGAAACTACGAGCAATGTTGGATTATAGGAAAAGAAAAACTTCGGTCAATGAAGATTCAACACCAAATGGAAAAAACGTGTCCTTTAGCGAGGATGAAGAAAATGAATTTGAGAGCGGGAGTAATGCCTTTTCCAAGAAGCGAGTTGTAACACTCCGAATTTTAGAAACTCCGGGCGTCTGGGGCTAGGATCTCACAGTGGGTCCCGACCCTAGATTGACGACAATTTCACTTTATCTTTTACAAGGCACAACATAAGGAAGAACCAAATAAAGTCTGAAAACATGCACGATAACATAAACATGAAGAAGAGAAAGTAATCCGTCACTACAAGTACTAGAATCCAAAGAAATCACGAGTATAGTCTCATGGAAAACAAAAAGAAAAACTTAATGTCCCGACTACCTCGTACGGGAACTTGACTGACCACCGACTCCGGATCACTCAACAATTGTCCTACCTTATTGTGCGTCTATCATAAGATGATATGAACCGTTAGCTAAATACTCAAGGCATTAGAAAGTATATTAAAAACACAAACACATATAATAGCGGAAAGTAAACAAATCAGCATGCTACATAGTCTACACTCAGACCATTTGATTATCTTTGATTAAGGTGACTAACTTCTATCAGTTTAACTTATTTTGTAGCACGAGGATCTTCCGAACCTCGCCTTTGTCCCCATATACCAACCGGGGTGGATCCGATGCACCTCATCGTATACCGATATGGCCTAGTTGCATAGAACCTCTCAATCTCTATGCAGAGTTGGGCAATGATGCCACAACCCGTTATGCATACACTTGAGTCTAATAAAAGGGTAATATTGTCCTACTCAAGTTATAATTAGGAAATACTCAACATACATAACTCTAGCAACACAAGGAATAGTTAGCTAAGTAAGTCATACGACTTACCTACACTGGTTTGAAGTCCAACTAACAATAAGTCTCGGTCCGTCCGTATGTGCTCTTAGCAACCTGGTGATAATGGAAACGTCTCACCATCCAATTACTAGCATCTAAGAAGCTTTAAGACCATTCGGGAAGTCAATGAAAGAAAGAACGGCAAAACCCTAACTTTTAAGGAAATTACTATTTTAACCCCGAATTTCCTTAAAATTCTAAAACGGTCAAACGAGTCTCTAAACTTCCGGAAAACATTTAACCACTTATATAAACATTAAACGATCATAAACAAGTTCGAAAGTTTCCCAAACTTTCGATTCACGAAAGAAAACCTTACATAAAGCCTTAAACATCACTAGTTAAACTCGCTACTGTTCGCTAAATTATGACCTTATAAATCAATATCAATAACCATAAAAACTCATAACTTCACAACACAAGACATGCACGATAACATAAACATGGGGTGCATTCCCATCGAGCTTGCGGGATGCATACATAGTGCGGTGTAATGTAAGGGGTTCTGTTATTCTAAGTCGACATAAATCACGTATCTAATGCTAATAGCTCATCTCAAAGCATAATTTAAAAAGTAAATGCTGAAAATAAATGGCATATCCGAGTACCTAGTTGCACATGTAACGTTGGGTATTAAAATTGGGTAACTAATATTGGGTAACCGAAGTTGGGTAATCAAAGTGAAGTTGGATATGTAATGTTGCGTATTGAAATCGGGTAATTAATATTTGGTAACCGAAGTTGAATTGAGTAACCGAAATGAAGTTGGATATGTCATGTTGGCTATTGAAATCGGGTAACTAATATTGGGTAACCGAAGTGAAGTTGAATATGTAACGTTGGGTATTGAATCGAGTAACTAATATTGGATAAACGAAGTTGGGTAATCAAAGTGAAGTTGGGTATTGAAATATGGTAACTAAAACTGGATAACCGAATTGAAGTTGGATATGTAACGTTGAGTATTGAAATCGGGTAACTAATATTGAGTAACCGAAGTGAAGTTGAATATATAAAGTTGGGTATTAAAATTGGGTAACCAAAGTTGGGTAGACGAAGTGAAGTTGAATATGTAACGTTAAATATTAAAATCGGGTAACTAATATAGGATAACCGAAAGTTGGATATTATATTTTCTTTACTTTTTCCTAGATTATTTAAATGAAGCATTACTTCACAAATAAAAAGTACATATTTTGTACATGTAAAATAAAAAGTGCATACTTGTTAAATTCAACTCTATTTTATTATGATATTTTGTGTAATTTTTTTTATAACACTATAGTTTACTGGCTAAAGAAACATAATTTTTATTAATCTACTATATAATAGTAAAACATAAGTGAATTTGGTCACATGTCGTCCTTACGTTAGGCAACCTCGAATTTTAACACTTGACATAACCATATTAAGCCACATAGGATATTTCCACGTGTCATTCTAACAATAAATTATATATTTGGATAATTTTGATTCTTGAAAATTATTTCCATGTTTAACTTGCATACCCCATAATACAACCTTCACTATTCTCATATTAAGTCAAATATTTGTTTTGTATTATTATAGCTAAATTTTAGGTATATTTATAAAAAATTAATATTTCCTAACTATATTGTATAATATTAATGAATTAGATTTTTTTATTTCAAATTTTTTATGAGAAACCATTGCATTTTTTGGTTGTAATGATTTTTTTTTATTCACGTCTATTTATATAATCGTAAACTACAACTTTGATCATCGTTAAAATATTTTATTTATAAATATTGCTATTATATATTTCTAATTTTTCAGTTTTTATATTTATTTCTTTCTTATTTTACACCATAAAATATATTAAATTTTTTAAAATTTATATCAAAACTTTATTTAAGGTGATAAAAAATATCAGTTCAATATTTATAAATCTCGTGCAAGTCAGTATTAAACTAGCTAGATAATAATTGGTTTCCGAAAATGATTATTAACAATTTTTGTTAAGCATAAAGCATCGACATATAAAAGTAGCAAGAAAGAAAGATAAAAGTCACGGTAAGTAATCGACTAGCTGCAAGTCCACGCTAACAGATATTGTCTTCATTTCAGACTATCAAAGACTAAAAGGTGTCAATTCTAAGGCCCAATTATATCATTACACCTGTCCAATCTCAGTGAACCGTGGACCATCCGATCTCAGCTCCTTATTTAACAGATCAAATGCTCGCCCTTCCCTGCTCATAAAAAAGTTTCAATTATTAGCGATTCCTGTGGGGAAAGTCTCTCTATCCGTCAAATTCCCAGCCAAATTGTGTGTGTGAGAGAAGATCGGCCGGGAAGGTAGATTTCCTGTTACGGCTCACCGGCGAACTGAGCAGTGTTAGGGATCATTGTTCCGGTAGCTTTTTGGAAAAAAGGTTATGAGCCGGCGATTTACAAATAGATCAGGAACGCTCGCTGATGGAGAAGAGGAACCGCCGGTGGCGAGGAAGACGGTTGCGACAAAGCAGGAGAAGACGCGTTTGGTAAAGTTCGACGCATTGCCAGATTACCTCAAGGATAATGAGTTCATTCGCGATTATTATCGTTGCGAGTGGTCTTTGAAGGATGCTTTGTTGAGCGTCTTCTATTTGCACAATGAAACGCTTAATGTCTGGACGTATGATTGCTATCATTTTTCATTTCTGTTGATTACATTTCGGTTATTCTGTTTTGGTGTTTGTCTGTTTCCTAATTTGTCGCCCGTGTTCAGCCTATCTTGTTAATTTTCATCATCAGTTCGCATTGAACAGTTTATATGTTCGGATTCGCTCTTGATGAATATCAAACGAATCGATCTTCTTCTAAATTTGATTTAATCTTTTCATGTAGGCATTTGGCTGGATTTTTTATGTTCGCGGCTATAGCACTGGCAAGCTCGATGGAGAAGACGAAACTTGAATTCCTGTTTTCAAGCCTTTTAAGGTTTTATCTCCCTTCTCTCCTGTCTTCATAAGATTCACAGTCTCCAAATTCAAATCAAGTTCATCTTAGTTATTGTTTTCAGTTTCATTTTTCTTATGATAGAAAAAAAGTAAATCGTTCATCATTTTAGAAATTATGTACGCAGATTGCAATAGGTAGATAAATATATCGGGGAGAGATAGGAAAATCTATAAATAATGTTTTGAAACTAATTTTTGTGCTGTATGTGGGGCCAGCTGGCAAACAGGCGTGACGCCATTGACAATGATCCTGATGAACTTGAACGGTTCAACAAATGCATTTCCCGTGAGTTCCTTTCTTTTCATTCTCTACCACCCGTCTCTTTTACTCTGACTTTCAGCCACGTTTCTGTTTGTTTTCTTTCAGTTTTCTGCTCTTATTTAGACGGTCAATGTCTTGTTAGAGATCCTTATCGAAATGACCTGAAGCTATGAACAATTTCTTTTTTCTTGATAGTTCATTTTTTTCTTTTAATCTGGTTGCCTACTTTATTAAACTTTAAAAAGCTATCAGACACGCCAGGTCCATGTGCAATTGTCTTTTTTAATTACATTCATTCGTTGTACTAGATGTAGATGGAGAGTCTGAGTAAATCGACCAATGATCGACACAAAAAAATCATCAAACAATTATTTTTCATTTTGTTTTCTTGGCAGAGATTATCCTTTTGATTTAGGTACCTAATTTGCCTTTATTATTTGGAATTTTCTAATGAATCTTATATATATATATATATATTATAGGAGTAGCAATTCTTGTCATGTCGTATCAGAAAATCACTAAGTGTCACGTGTCACAAGGAATTTACAATTAAAATTATTAACAAAAAAATCCGTACAATCTAACTAAATTCATATATCTTTTATAAATAATTAAATTTGGTAAATTTATTTAACTAAGCATTTTTATTATTTTGGGTTTAAATATTTTATCCTAAAATATTTACAATTCGGTTATCAATCCTCATATTCAGCCAAAATATTTTAAATTTGAAATAAATTTATTCTAAAATTTCAATAATTTATAATTTATTCTGAAAACCCAATAATTAAAAGAGTATTGTTTAATTACGTAATTAAAAATCAAAATTTATATTCAGAAATTATTATAATCGATATTGAATGTCGAAATAATATTGCACAATTAACTATATTACTATATTAACCATATATATATATATATATATATATATATATATATATATATATATATATGAAAGTATACTTTTTTTTCAATTATTTACAAAAGAAAAAAAGAATTTAAAATCAAATTATTTTATTGTTTAAATATTTTTCTTCACACAAAAATAAAATATGTTTATGAAAATTAAAAATACTATACAATATAATTTTTTATTTATAACTGTAATTGTTGTATCGAACTTTTTATAGAAAATTCCGTGCAAGGCACGGTATTACACTAGTACTATATTAAAAAGGAACAAGTTATGGGGAATTGCATACAGTAGTTAAGCAAAGATTTGAAGATCTATTGGGAATGGCCTGCTTACAATTCAGCACCGAATATCTTTCTGGTGCAAATCTCTTGGTAACAGATCACACAGAGATAGGTTTATGTCCACTACCTAATAAAATAATGGATATTAGATTCGATCAACATTGAGTAATTCTAACTACCATTCTGTCATGTTGACACTAAAAACAAAAACTACCATTCTGTCATGTTTTCTGACAATATGAATGCTCAATTGTACACATCTTTATTCTGCATTTTGCAGGATGCTGAGAGGAATTACTTACTCTCAAACTCATCGCCATTAACCGAATTCAAATCCGGTGGATCCGAAACCATCCCACAATGGCCATGGTTAGTGTTTCTAGGAGGAGCAATGAGTTGTCTAATATTCAGCTCCATCTCCCACCTCCTATCTTGCCATTCCCATACCTACAACCTCTTCTTCTGGAGACTCGACTACACAGGAATCTCCCTAATGATCGTCTCCTCCTTCTTTGCGCCCATTTACTACGCCTTCTACTGCCACCTCCATTGGCGCATACTCTACCTCACAACCATCTCATTAGCCGGGGCACTTGTAATAGCCACCTTACTCGCCCCTGCACTCTCGGCCCCACGCTTTCGCTCCCTTAGAGCATCCATCTTCCTCGCCATGGGCTTCTCTGGTGTAATCCCTGCTGCTCATGCTGTTGCCATCCATTGGGCTCACCCACAGATATTCGTCGCATTCGGGTACGAAATCCTCATGGGTTTGCTGTATGCTGTTGGAGCTGGTTTCTATGTTAGTAGAGTTCCTGAGAGATGGAGACCCGGGGCTTTTGACTTAGCTGGCCATAGTCATCAGATTTTCCACGTGTTTGTTGTTGGTGGGGCCCTTGCTCATGCTGCTGCTACGCTTGTTATACTGAATTGGCGCAGAGGTTTGCCGTCCTGTGGTTAGGCCAAGCTTCAATATTATTTGTCAAAGGAAAGTAGTTTGGAAGAGATGTAATTTCTACCATAAAAAAGTTTGTTGTACTTTTGTTAGTCCTTTAGCTTAGAACTCAGAAGTGGAATTTACATGGATTGAACTTTGTAAATGCCAGTTACACTACCATTAAGTCATTGATTGGAGATGACTTGGACGAGAGGCTATCACCGAATTAATAGGGTGGAGATGGACTCCCAGGCCTCCCAGCTGGTTTGTGCTCTTATCTAGATGGGGGTGAGTTCGTCTCATCCCTTTTCTAGCTTGGTACTCCGGTGTCATAGATGCATAACATGTGATTGAATCGTCAGATTTGGTCATACTTATTGAGAAGGGAATCGAGTGACAAATTTGCTTGCTAATTTTACCTTCTTTTCTCTGCAGAATTAGGTTTTCATTTTCTTGCTAGTCCTCTTCTTTCAGTTGAAGGGGTGATTATCATGGAGTTAGTCTCCCAGAATGATTTGCTTGTAGTTATATATGCACAGAGGTTAAGCCCTTTTCGAATAAACAAAAAAAAAAAAAAACTGATTGATTCAAACTGTTAAAAAAAACTTGTAAAAAGATGTAGATAAGTTGTACGCAAAAATAAAGTGTTTTTTTGTTAAGCATAATGCAGTAATTAACATTGAGCGATTAGTCTCCCAGAATGATTTGCTTGTAGATAAGTTGTACGCAAAAATAAACTTACTGTAATAAGGTTTATTGCAATTATTTTTTAAGTATGTACAAAATTTATTGGTCGAATATAACTTACTTTAATAATTAATGTCAAGCGGGGATAGCTCAGTTGGGAGAGCGTCAGACTGAAGATCTGAAAGTCGCGTGTTCGATCCACGCTCACCGCAAATTTTGAATTTTAATATGTAAATAGTTTTTCAAATATAGCTTCATGTAATAATTAACAGTAAGCGGTAGATAGTTTTTTGCATAATTTATCTCGCAACAATACGAAATTTTTTTTAGTCTTTATACAAATTGGATATGTAATTATTAAAATAATTGTTTTATATCGTTATATATATATAAATATATTTATTTATGCTTACATTGTATCATTTGATCCATATACTGAAACTAATAATGTAATATTAGAACGCACAAATAAAAACTTATAATTTATCCCATAATATACTGCCTATCTCAATAGCGTACGGTGACGGTTGTTGGTTACATTTTTTTATATCGAACGCACAAATAAAAACTTATACTATGAAACAATAAAATTATGAATAATCATAATTTATCCCATAATATACTGCCTATCTCAATATATCTTTTATAATATCATCTAATAATGTAATATTAGAATTTTTCCCAAGCTCTCAACAACAGATGACTCGAAGGCATTATGCATGAATCACAAATAATAAAGTACATTATGGGGAAGATGGTCCAAATAGCGTACAGTGACGGTTGTTGATTACATTTTTTAAACCCGAGAAATTACGTCATACCCCATAAAAGATTAATAAAAACCTCACCTTGTTTGATGATAATCCACCAACAGCTCGATTCCTTCAGCAGCAGATGTGTTCTTAACTTCTTATCATCTTATATTCTTATGCATGAGATTATATACAAGAAGGGTCAATGGTTCAAAGTTTGCCTTCTGGATGGGATAGAACATCAGCTATTCCGGCAGGTCATATCTAACTCAACTCAAACCCATTTTATATAATTTTTCTAAAATTTTAATATGTAAAATATGTGTTTAAATATAAAAGTGGATAGTAGAAATCGAACCGAGACCCCAAGTTACGATTCAAATGTCTACGTGGAGGAATAAAAAAATCATGAAATTTTAATTTAAATAAAAAATTTTTTTGTCTAACTTCACATGTCATCCTTAAATATCTATTTGAAGTTAACCACTCCACATTTAATAGATAAATTTACACTTATAAATGAGCCGACAAGCTAAATCCATAAGCATCTAAATTGTGTATGAAATTAAAACATGGCAGAAAGTAGAGAAAATACAAGGATTTGAAATTGTAAAATCAGGTAAAATTGTATCGTTGTTTAGATACAGAAAGTACGTACAATATATGTATATATAAAATACATATCCCAAGTGGTTGCAGATATATATGCTATCGGGCCTAGTACGATACCACCTATAATAGGTAAAATTATATTGTTGTTACACGTACGTTTAAACTGAAAGTATGTACATGTATAAGTAGAAACAAATCAAATATCACTAGCTATCATCATTATGTAAAATATACATTAGCTTAAAGGACATTTTCATATATATATATAATGGATATGCAATCCTATAAGTTTAGTTAGTAGGTCCAATGCATTAAGTGAACCAACCGTATATGCATGTGAAATTATAAGATATGGTACGATTTGATTAAATAATGGACCAATCGACACTTGGTGGTGCATTCGTGACCTCTTATATTATTGGCGGAAGTATTGATTATACTATACTGGCCAAGTGGTCCAAGTAACGTGCATATATTACTCCTATAGTCGGTCGTCCTCACGAAATTTATTACCCGTTTAAAATCGTTAAGAATCATGTAAAAAAAGAAATATTATCAGATTAAGAAAAAAACAAACAATGTTTGTTTAGTATAACAAGACGCATGATATCACCTTAGTAGGTTTGTGTTTCACCCCACCCCTGGAACGACAGCTAAACCGAAGTTAGAATCCCACAAGGCAAGCATTCAAAATGGGACACGTCACACGTGCATCCGTGCGCCTCATAAAACGGATTATGCGATGCACATGTGCAACACTCATGATGAACAGCTCCATGTGCGTACTTCGTATTATATATAAACCGCATTCTATAACCAAACCTCTTCCCATGGAGGAAACACGTAGTTTTCCGTTGAAGATCCGAATCAGAAACTATGCCGTTTCTTTCCTCAACTACATTCTTTTCCGGCAAGACGCCACCGTTAACCGCCTTCTACACAACTTTCTAGAATACTCTGCACTCTTTCTCTTCCCGAGCTCCAACCCTCGAAACGGCGTCGTTTCATTAGACTACACCGTTGACCAACCTCGTAATCTCTGGTTCCGGATCTACTTCCCCGTTGACTGCTCCTCACAGGCCCAACTTCCGGTGATCGTTTATTTTCATGGCGGAGGATTCGCTTTCTTCTCCCCCAAGATCATGGTTTACGACGACTTATGCCGGAGACTCGCCCGGAAACTTCCTGCGGTTGTTATTTCCGTCAACTACCGCCTCGCGCCGGAGGCTCGTTGTCCCTCACAGTACGACGATGGATTCGATGTACTTAGGTACGTCGATGAGAATGACATGGGCGTTGGAGATCTTAGCCGGTGCTTTCTCGCCGGTGACAGTGCTGGCGCGAATCTGTCCCATCATCTAGCTGTACGGGTATCAGGATACGGGTTCAAGAGGATCCGGATCCGAGGGATTGTATCCATCCAGCCGTTTTTCGGCGGGGAAGACAGGACTGAATCGGAGCTCCGGTTTGGGAAGGATGTAAGTTTGGCGTTGAACCTGAAGACCACGGATTTATTCTGGAAGGCTTTTTTGCCGATCGGGTCGGATCGTAACCACCCGGCAGTAAATATATTCGAATCCGGAGTAGATATGGCGGGCATTGAGTATCCACCCACTCTGGTGTTTGTAGGGGGGCTGGATTTGTTGCAAGATTGGCAGAGAAAGTATGCGGGTTGGTTAGTAGGGTCGGGTAAAGAGGTACGGGTTGTGGAGTATCCAAATATGTTTCACGGGTTTTATGTAGTACCGGAGTTACCCGAGGCTTCCATGCTTGTTGATGAAGTTAGACGTTTTATTCGGTTGCGAATTAATCAAAACTAATATTTTACTCAAAACAATTGCGATTGGTCAACGTATTATATATAAATATTCAGCATTTTGAATACGTACAGATTTCAGACTATACATTGAATACATTTTTTTTAATGGATACACCCGATATATTTACGTATTTATTTTTATTAGGTTAGAGATTAGGGGTATCGGTATTTTCACGCATTTAGACGCGTTTTTATTAAATGAAAAAGAATAAGTAGTTACCCTCGGGATCAAGCAATATATGAAAACATGTGGGATTATATTGGTGAAAATATGAAACTTATCTTATTGAACTTTAAACCAGGAATACATATATATACTGTCCAAAAATAACGGTAACACATACACAAGGAAATAAGCAATATATACATATCATATATACTAGGAAATGATCCGTGAATATATGGATCTTGTACACTCCCCTCAAGTTGGCGCATGAATGTGACGAATGCCCAACTTGACAAAAGGTAATGAAATTGACGATGTCCGAGAGCTTTGGTGAGAATATCTGCGACTTGATCTTTAGAACCGATGTGCATGGTGCGGATAGTACGTTTCTAGACTTTGTCACGAACGCCATGACAATCAACTTCGATGTGTTTGGTTCGTTCGTGAAACACTGGATTTGAAGCTATGTGGAGTGATGCTTGTGTAACACCCCAAATCCGTAGGACTCGAGGTGCTACTGGGCTAGGATCTCACAATGGATCCTCACCCTAGCCTGACAACAAATTCACTGAATCGTACAACAAGGCACAGATAGATTAAATACAAAACATCAAACTGTTATAAAGTATCAAAAGGTTTATACAAGTACTGTTGAGTAAAACAAAACATAACCATATACATAGTCAAAAGATCCCATCCCAGGAGGACGACCCACTGTACGGAGCCATCAGCAGACCACCCTTTGGACCACTCTGCAGTTCTCCTAACCTGCAAAGGATCTACAACACGGTATAACACCGTTAGCTAACCATACACATATATAAGAGATGCAGAGCACAAACACACATCAAAGAATACTAAACACGTCAACATGATATCACACATTTACCCGGTTCATTATCTTTATAAAGTCTAGCAATCAACTCGTATGTGTGTGTGTGTGTGTATATATATATATATATATATATATATATATATAAACATATGTGACACGAGGAATATATAATCCTCGCCTCTGGGTCCAATAGCCAGCTGGAATGGTGCCTGGAACACCACCCCGTGTACCCTAAGGGAATGGGGAGTGCCCGAACCGTTTACCAGGTCTGTCCTGCCTACAGAGAACCTCCCAGACTCCCGGAGGGATGAAAGGGCAAGTTATCACGGTCCTACAATGGGCAAGCAATATACCATAGATCGGTAATAACCATAACGAATGCTATCAAACATATACCACACACCACTCATGCACACATCCAATATAAGGATGGCAACTAAGTAAGTCCTACGGACTTACCTCAACCTCGTAGACGTCTCAACTCGATCAACCCTCAAACCCGATCCATTCCACTATGGAGGATAACACTGCCTAGCAACAAGGCATAACGAAACATACTCATCAACTATCTATCCTCAACATAACCTAGCATGCTACTACCGCTCATACTAGGAAAGGAAAGGATCTACCTAACTCTAGGTAGATCCGGAACAAGACGCACCTGCGTGACACAAGAGACGCAGGGGCGGAGCAAGCAATCCGCAGGCGCGGCAAAGCTCGGCCGCGGGCGCGGTGACAAAGGCCGCTGGCAACGCAGGCACGGCGCGGGCGCTGCGGCACGGATTCCGCAGGGGTGGCGGCTTCTAGGCGCGAGGGCGGCAACGGTGCAGAACGTGACCCCGCGATTCCTCTTCGGCTCTTCTCGTGATCAAATGACGTCTTCATCATTCCAGATTCACACACATACATATACATACACATTCCAACATCAAACTATGATCAATACAACTAATCCTAAGTTAAGGAAGGAAGAACAAGAAAGAAAGAAAGGAAGGAGGAGCAAGGAGCTCACCTCCACAGCTGTGATCACCCAAGGAAGTATAGAACATAGTCTCAGCTGGCCTTTGAAGCTCAGCAAACACACACACAACATCCAGCAACACCAAGTCACACCAAACTCTAGCAAACTCCAAGAGATTCTCAAGCAAGATCAAGGAAAAGGATGAAGAAGCAAGAAGGACGTAAGAAGGGCTGGAGTGGAATAAGAAGTGAAGTGAAACCCTTGCTCAACAAGGTAAGAAGTAAGGGAAAGGGGTAAAGCACGGGTCAAAGGAGTCAACAAAACCGGCTGCAGCCGCCGGAAACCGCAGGGGCGGTTCCTTGAGCCGCAGGGGCGGAAACCCGCACGGGCGGCAGTCATGCCCGCGGGTGCAGAAAGGCCAAACTAGATCCCAAAGACTAAGGCTCTTACAACTTGATTATCACACCACAAATTGATTGGTTGTGTATGACCGCTGCGGAGTGAAGCAAGAAGTGATTTGATCCATTTTAGTTCACACGTTGTTGTAGCCATGGATCGATATTCAGCTTATGCGGACGAGCGGGACACTGTTGTCTGCTTCTTAGTTTTCCACGAGATTGGAGACTCGCCCAAAAAAATATAAAAACCCGTGAGAGACCAACGAGTCAATGGACGTGAAGCATAATCTGAGTCACAATAAGCATTTAATTGAAACGAACTAGAATTAGATAAGAGAATACCTTGCCCGGGGTGGCTTTTAAGATATCGTAAAACACGTATTGCAGCTTGCCATTGACCCGTAGTTGGTTGTTGAAGAAATTGAGAAAGAATATGGACATAATATGTGAGATTTGGATGAGTGATATTGAGATAGATAAGCCGGCCGACCAGCCTGCGATAAATTTCTGGATCGTGGTATGGAGGCGACTTGTCCAGGGATAATGTATGACCATGTTCAATAGGAAACATGACTGGACGGGCACCTGCAAGACCAACTTCAGTTAGTATGTCCAAGATATATATTCTCTGTGAAAGAAACAAACCTTGGGGTGTTTTAGTGACCTCGAAGCCCAAAAAATAACGTAATTGACCTAAGTCCTTCATGTGAAAACATGAGTTTAGATACTTTTTAAAACGAAAAATTGCAGAAGGATTATCACCAGTGATAAGAAGATCATCCACGTAAACAAGGATGTGAATAGTCGTACATGGGCGATGGTATGAAAATAAAGAATAATCTGCGTATGATTGAACATACCCAACATATTTTAAGGCAGAACTAAGCTTAGCAAACCAGTTCCGAGGAGATTGTCGAAGGCCGTATATTGACTTTTGCAAATGGCATACCTGTGTCGAATCTGAGCCAAAAAATCCCGGAGGCAGTTTCATATACACTGCTTCGTGTAAATCGCCGTGAAGAAAAGCGTTGTGGACGTCCATTTGATGGAGATCCCAACGTTTGATCGATACAACGGCAAGAAGTAGTTTAACGGAGACGAGTTTTGCGACTGGAGCGAAGGTATCGGTGTAGTCGATCCCTTCACGCTGACGGTTTCCCAAGGCAACTAGTCGGGCTTTATGTCTCTCAATGGATCCGTCCGCCTTTAACTTGGTTTTATATACCCATTTGGAGCCGATTGCTTTTTGTCCAGGAGGTAACGATACTAGCTTCGAAGTATTGTTTCGTTGTAAAGCGTCAAACTCAAGAACCATAGCGTCTCGCCAAACTTTGTTTTGAGCAGCTATGCTATAAGATGTGGGATCTTGTGTGTGATTGATAACCTTCACATAACATAAATATGATGGTGACAGATGAGAATAATCGACAAAGTTTGATAAAGGGTAGAGACACTTACCTGTAAGCTGTGAAGCGGATGAATTAGAGAGCGAAGAATTGGTATAAATCGTATTACAATAATAATCTGAGTATTTGGGGTTAGGTATCGAGTGTCTTGT
Organism: Fagopyrum tataricum; assembly: GCA_002319775.1. Lineage (NCBI taxonomy): Eukaryota > Viridiplantae > Streptophyta > Magnoliopsida > Caryophyllales > Polygonaceae > Fagopyrum > Fagopyrum tataricum. The sequence goes on from CM008280.1 coordinate 332,075, forward strand.
GCTGCGTCGGATTGACGGTTGAGCAACAAGTGTATCTGTGGAAGGTGGCTCCACATCAGATATGGAAATAGGATTGACAGAATTGGAAGGCGATTTTGTAGAAGAGGAAATTGATGAATCTAGACGTGCGGAAGAGATTGGGGCTGTAGAAGAAACGATTGATTTAGAAAGGAGGGTCGGGTTTTCTGTATTAGGTAAGTTTGTATCTTCCATATTCACAGAAGGAGAAGGAGAAATTGGACTGTTATTTTGGCTAGAAGGTGCCGAAATTTCAGGGTATAACTCCCCCTCAAACGTGCTAGGATGGTTAGGTATTAGATTATGATTATTTAAATCATTATTGGTTTTATTAGGAAGGATAGTAGTTGCGTGATTTAAATTCTCAGAAAAAGGAAAATAGTTTTCAAAGAATTTGACATCCCTTGAAATAAAAGATATTTTAGTATCTAAATCAAATAATATCCACCCTTTTTGGCTAAAAGAATATCCAATAAAAATGCATTTGCGGCTTTTAGAACCGAACTTATTTGAGTCATTTGGTAATTTAGTAGCATACGATAAACAACCAAAAACTCGAAGATGATCATAATTTGGCTTTTTGTTGAAAAATAATTCAAACGGGGTTTTGTTTTGAAGAAGAGGTATCGGGGTTCGATTAATTAGATAACATGGTGTCAAAATTGCATCACCCCAAAATTGTAACGGAACATTTGATTGAAATAAGATGGCTCGAACAATGTTTAAAATATGTCGATGTTTTCTTTCGACTTTCCCGTTTTGTTGTATTGTATATGGACACGAAGTTTCAAATAAAACTCCGTTGTTAAACAAAAAATTGTTTTAAGGGAAGAAACTCAGAACCATTATCACTTCTAAATTTCTTAATATGTTTATGAAATTGAACTAAAGCCATTTTGTAGAATTGTTGAATTTTGGAAGCAACTTCAGTTTTGTTTTTAATAAGAATCACCCATGAAATTCGAGAATAATCATCCACTAAAGTTAATAAATAAGATGCTCCACAAATAGATGTAATACGATAAGGTCCCCAAAGATCGCAATGGATTAAATCGAAAATACTAGTTGAAATAGAAATACTCTTCGGAAACGAAGATCTAGTTTGTTTTGCTCGATGACAAATGTCACAAGCAAGATGTTTATTTGTAGATAAATTTAAAGATGTAACTCCCGGAAAAGATACTATAGTTTGATAAGAAGGATGTCCTAGGCGTTGGTGCCAAAGTAACGGAATATTGAAAGAGGCATGAACATGAGCAGCGGTGTATGATGATGTAGAGAATTCAAAAAACCGCAACCAATATACTCCGTTCCGTGGTTCACCGCTCCAATCAGCATCCGCGAATCTAGGTCCTGAATAACACAAACTTTGGAAGTTAACAAAATAGAACAATGTGAATGTTCTGTTAAGCAGGCTAATGATATTAAGTTGCATAAGAGTTCAGGCACAAATAAGACATTTTTTAAATGTAGCTTTGATCCTAGATAAACAATCCGTGCTTGGTTTGCAGTTTTATAAGAACCATTAGGTAAACGAATATTATATAAATTGACTGAGTGAATATTTGTCAATAGATTTCTATTACCTGTCATATGAAAGGATGCTCCACTATCTAAGATCCAAGATTTAGAATTCATACCTGCTAGAGTTTCATTGGACATCGTATGGAATGTTTTGAATTTATCCATCAGATCCGCCCATTGGGCTTCACTGATTGTAGATCCCATAATAGTGCGATCTTGTTGCGTTAGAGGCAAAGGTGTAGACGAAGCAGCGTTGTTGGCCATTCCAGCTTGTATCGCATTACTAACTCCAAATTGTTGTCGAGAGTTCCTAGATGGTGCTGATGTTTTTTACGCAGGATTGTTCTTTGCAGAATCTTGAGATCCTTTGCCTTGGTTCCACCATTCCGGGTATCCCACCAATTTAAAGCAAGCAATTTTCTCATGGCCTGTACGACTTCAATGAGTACAATATTGGTTAGATTTGTCCACCTTGCCTTGATATGATCGGTTTGATCCACGCAGCCATGGCCATCGAGTCCATCCTAGTTTCAGTTTCAGTTTGAGTAGATAGACTACACTCTTCCTAGATGGCAAGTGCATAGACTTTGTTGAGATTTGGTAGTTTGGCTTTAGATATGACATTAGATCGAAGATTATGATATCGATCATCCATCCCGATAAGGAACTGATGAACTCTTTCATCATCTCGTTCATTGGCTAACAACTTAGAGCAAGGAGCGCATATGTCATCTGTAGATGGAAGTGGAGACGAGAGTTCGTCCCAGAGCCATCTAAGTCGACCATAATAGGCAGTAATGCTTTGTCCCTGCTGTCGGCATTGCGCGATATCCGCTCGAAGCTTAAGAATCTTGGGGCCATTGCCGGTTGAATACCTTTGTTGGATATCTAACCATAGTTTCCGGACTGTTTCTAGATCTGCAACAGTGGTCCGTATGGAGGGATCCAACGTTTGCAGCGTCCACCCAATCAGCATCGAATTGACTTTTGGCCAATGTTGAAACTCGGGTGCATTTGGTTTTGGGATTGTTATGGTTCCGTCAATGAACCCTATTTTGCGTTTGGCCCGAAAAGCGTGCAACATATTCCGCTTCCATTCAGAGAAATTTTCACCACCTTTGAGGGTTACTGAGCTTATGATCAAGCCTGGATGTTCTGAGGGATGAAGATAGAATGGATCTGTGATGGCAAGAGCAACCGCAGGAGCCATGCTCTAGAATGCCAGGAAAAAAAATCTGTGATAATTAGGGTTTGTAGGATCGATAGGCTGATACCATGTAGATTATATTGGTGCAAATATGAAACTTATCTTATTGAACTTTAAACCAGGAATACATATATATATTGTCCAAACATAACGGTAACAAATACACAAGGAAATAAGCAATATATACATATCATATATACTAGGAAATGATCCCTGAATATATGGATCTTGTACAAAACCTGTTGGAAAATTAAAAGCAAGAGTAACAAGAAAATCCGTTTGATTGACGTAGAAAATGACGAGTTTGGATATTCCAACAGATTGGCCACGGGGTATATTCTTATTAAAACATAACTCAGTTTGCCCATAGATCGCGTGTTAAAGCTAGTTACCTCAAAATTTTTCCCATTTATTTACAATATTACAACCGATTTGCCATTTTTTTCTTTTATAGAATAATTTTGATTAAAAATAATGTCATATTTACTTAAATTTTAATTAATATAAAGTTATTTACATAAAAAAGATTAAAAAACGTATCTATTGAAGAACCAATCTCTTAACCGATTTTTTTAACAATTTATCTTGATAATCAATAATTATTAACATAATAAATTAGCATCTTAACATGATTTTTTTTTTTGGGTTAAATGGGAGAGTAAGCCCCTTTTGTATAAATGAGCACTAAGTAGGTTCCTTTTCATATCAATGGACTAATTATGCCTCATTTACTTATCTTTAAAGATTAAATGAAAGGGCAAATTAGGAATATGAAATTACTTAAGCCCAAACCCAATTGGTTTAATGAAAGCCCAAGCTCACCTCAATTGTTTTAATGAAGGCCCAAGTGTTTTAATAAAAGACAAAGTCCAATTGATTTAATGAAGGCCCAAGTATTTTAATAAAAGCCCAAACCCAATTGGTTTAATGAAAACCCAATTGTTTTAATAAAGGTTACGTCCAATACACAAGCTTCGGATAGGGCCCAATACACAAGCTTCGGACAGAGCCCGATACACAAGCTTCGGACAGGGCCCGATACACAAGCTTCGGACAACGCCCGATACACAAGCATACGTCCGGGCCCAATACACAATATTAATAAATTTTGTAGTTGGTGGGTTTCGAACTTTGGATGAGAGACCTTCCCACCCTTATACCAATACACAAGCATTGGACAAGGCCCAATACACAAGCCTACACCGGGTCCCAATACACAAGCCTACGCCGGGGCCCAATACACAAGCCTACGCTCGGACCCAATACACAAGCCTACACTCGGACCAGATACACAAGCCTACGCTTGAGCCCAATACACAAGCCTACACTCGGGCCCAATACACAAGCCTATGTCCAGGCCCAATGCACAAGCATAAGACCGGACCAAATACACAACCCTATGCTCAGACCCAATACACAAGCCTAGGACCAGGCCCAATACACAAGCCTACGCCCGACCCAGTACACAAGCATAGGACCGAACCAAATACACAAGCCTATGCTCGGGCCCAATACAAATATTAATAAATCTTATAGTTATGTGTATTCCATTATTATTTTTGGTAATGTTAATACACAATATTGATACACAATTTCAAATACAAAATATTATTCAATGAAAAGCTTACATATTGGCAAGTAAGAAGGTACATCTATGCAAGATTTTACACATGAATCGAAAGTCCATTGTTCACACAAGGTCGAGTCCACAAGTCTAAGCCAGTTCGATTTAGACAAGCCCAATCGAGTTACATATGTCCAAGGTCCATCGAGCCCTGTGATTAATAGCACCCAATAGAACCCAGAGGCGTAATCGAATAGCGTTATTGGAAAGGTCATACCAAATATGCCTGCCACCACTCTAAATATTGCAACTACAAAGGTTGTTGTTGTTAATAAGAGTTCAACCTGGATCAACTGGTTTCGAACTGTATCCAGTTGAATATTAATAAAATTTATATGTCTTCAATATACTCCTTCAGCGATGTTAATTTGTTGAGTGTGCTATCAATCACCACAAAATAGGCTTCCAACAACATTTCTAGCTCTTCTATGTTCTCATTAGGAGTCCCTGAACTCACTGCGCTATCATGGCGGCTTCTAGCAAGGCTTATGGTTTTATCAAGCCTCCTTGAAGATGGAGGAGAAGAAACAGGAGAAACAGGTGTAGAAACTGACTGTGCACTATCAATTAATCTAAAACCCATCATAAATTGGTCACCATCAAATGGCAATTCAATTTGTCTCTTCTCCTCAATAAGATACATCTCCACCATATCACCATCATCGTCCATTAACTACTCAATCTCATCCCTAACCTTTTGAACTCTTCTAGTCAATGCAATAAGTCGGCTCTTCAATCGTCGAACACGTTCCAAATTTGTGGTACTGATCTTTGATGTCAGCTCATCAAAGATAGGATATGCTTCCATTTCTAATTCAGATGCCTGCGAATCGAGAAATGTACAAGCAGCCTCTAAAGTAATTTCCAAAGCCTTGAACTCAAAAGGCAAATAATTAGGAGAAGAACTCTCAAAGTTTCTACTCCCTCTCCTCCTAACCTTCCTTCTCCGCTGATTGATTCATGTCCTGTTTGTTGAAAGAAAAAGCTCCAATAAATTCACCACAATGCCACAACAACCCCCGGCACAGACGAGGAGTACGTCGCAGGTCTCAGAGTTGAAGAAAGAGGAGGCGGAAAAGCTCGGTAACCTTAGTCAACGTGCCCCGAGGCAACCGGAGCCTGATGAAGCAGCTTTCCATGAACGAGTCTTCCGCGGCCAGAGATATCGCCTGAGAGAAGCGGCGGAAGGAGAGAAGGAGAGAAGGTTGAGAAGTAGATGAACGATTAGGTTTTTTTTATATATTTGTTTCCCATTATACCCCTTTAGAAGGATTGTATTTAGATTTAAAATTGTAAAATAAAAATAGGAGGTCTAGATTGTAATTAAAAAAGAAAAAAAAACCCCTCCCTCATTTTTCTCCTTTTGTTTCCTTCACAAAATGAATATCACATGTCTTAATAACTAATAAAAGTAGACACAGAGTTTATAAATATAATACGATAAATTTCTTAATAAACAAACTCATACTGCAATCAATAAATTAGTTATATCTATAAACATGTAATAATTGTGAATATCACGGAATAAATTTTATATGAGAAATTCATTGATTTTGAATATAAACACGTCAAATACGATTGCTGAGTTTAATACAGTTTGGTTTAATTTGTTATCAATAAAAAGAGAAGAAATATTAAGCATGTGAAACGAACATTTAGTTGTTAAGTTTTAACGAAGATCCTCCAAATGTTCCGGTGGTGAGGGATGGATTTATGAGACATTGAAGATTTCAAGTCAGCCCAGCTGCGCTGCAATTACGCAGCTGGCTTCCCCCTGGTTCGGGTTTGATCAAAGTCAACGTGGTTGCAGAGTTTTTCGAGCATGGAGGTATGGGTCGGGGGGCTGTGTACCGAAACCACGAGGGCGAGATTGTTGATGTTAAGGTCATGAGAATTGCGGGATCGTGGCCTGTTTGGTGGGCGGCGGCAACGAGAATGGGACTGGAACTTGCAGTGGCGAATGGGTATAATAAGGTTGTCCTGGAGTCCGACTGCTTGGTGGTTGTGGAGGGTTGTCCTGGAGTCCGACTGCTTGGTGCATTTTCCTTTTTCTAAAAAAAGGTTAGTTGGCAATCTGGCACTGTAATTATTTGTGACTTGGCAATTTTATTATTATTTATTTAAAGGGACTTGACACCTAAATTAGTCACTCGACTTTTGTAAAAAGGTGTATTTGGACTTTGGCTATTTGTTGGACTTTGTTATTGGGCCTCGAAGCCCACATACATCCTTGGTACTTCAGGACTATAGGCCCAAGTTGTACTATGTTTTATTATGACTTGCAAGTAATACTCGCCATTTAAAAAAAAAAACTAATTCATAGTACGTGCATTTGTATGAGTATTTGTTAATCTATGATAAAAACTTGTTTATGCTAATAATATAAATCAAAGAATACCGTCAACGTATTTAATTAGTTCGGTATAAAGATATACGAAAAAACTATCTATCTTTATTTGTAATATCGCAAATATCAACAAAATTTTACATGACATAATGAACCGAGCGATAACATAAGAATTATAATCTATCACCAATACTTGACTGTGTTGATAAAACTTCAAATCTTTCACCGATACTTAATCGTGTTGAACCCTTTAGAATCGAATGGTTATGAAAACACTTTAAGGAAACAAAACAATGAAAAAAAATATTTTTCAAGATGAAGCGATTGAATGTTTACGTGAAATACAAAAATAAACTTATAGGAACGTGAAAGATTGACGAATTCACCAAAATTAGGTGATCCATATATATAGCGGAAAGTTAAGCGGACTTAAAATATAACTTATCTCGCAAGTTTTATGTTAAAAAATAGCTTATCTAAGAAGTTAATTTATTTTCGTGATTATCCCACAAGTTTTACTATTTTTATATATTAAAATTTTAGGTTAACATAGAGCTTGTCCAACAAGATTGTTATTGATCAAATCTTTACGTTACGTTACGAGGATAAGCGGCAAAAAAATTCTTAGAATCTTGTTTTAGTAAAAAAAAGATTTATTGATCCAGTAAAAAATTATTCCGAGAAAAAAATTGTGAGGTCGCCAACTGTCAAGTCGGCATCAACGTTGCCTCTTTTAGTAAAGGTATATAGATAAACGGAGAATCTCGATATCCGATGAGATCATAGTTATGGGAATTGAAATAATAAATAGGGTGAGAACGAGAGTGAAGATAAGGTTAGAGGTCATCGTCTCAATTTATGCTCTAGTTGGGGATTCCTTAAACAAGCAAATCTATAATTTATGAATATTTTTAATACTTTTATGATTGTATTTTATTAAATTGGGGCTTAATATAATTATTTTGAAATATATTATTTATACAAATGAGCGCATATATCTAACTCACGTGGATTTATAAATGGGAGATTTAACAAGAAATCTTGCGGAAAAATCCGATAGTAATTATATCTGAGAGAACTTAGGTAGAGTCGTAGAGATGGGGTTTCCCGTCGGAGAGGGATATCAGACAAGATGAGTATACCTTTTAATCTTCGAGTGGGTACAGAGATAGGGGGCATTATGCTATTAGGGGACGGATATGTTATCTAAACCCGTTTTATTGACACCCTAAGTGTACACGTACTTTATTCTTTTTCGAGTTTTATCTAAAAAGTTTTTCAATTTTAGATGATTTTTAAGCTTTATAATTTTCTGAAATATAACATTCGATCATCCAAAATTTGACATTTGAAGAATAAAAGATAACTATTATTTACATGTTACTAATGATATAGTCATTTGAATGTATCGATAGATTTTGTATGTATAACCTATAGGCATCAAATGGTATATTCTAAAAATCATAAAGTTAAGGTATTTTATGAATTTTCTTATAAGTTTTATGATATATTATGGATGATATCATATAAATTAAGTTTAAAACTTTAAGGGTCCGTTTGGTTTGAACTCCGAAAACGGAATGGAAACGTATCTAGCCCATACGTATAATCATGTTTATGAAATTTTTTGGAATCATTCCTTGTGGTTTGAAATAATTGTAGTAGAAATTAATTAGTTTTAATATCCTATAGGGTAACAAAATGGGAGAAAGCAATTGCATTTTTTATTAAATCATATGAAATAATTTCATGAACAATGTACAGAAGACTAGATCTATTTTCAATCCGTTTTTCAGAGTCGCAAAGAAACGGGGTAAATGGTAATTTTGTACAAGCAACTAAGTTTAAAAGGCTTCGAGCTCAAAAAACGACAACATAACGGGCAGTCTCTTTTTTTTAAGTTACATAATGGGTAATTTTGTGCAAGTGATGGGTAATTTTGTATAAAATCATTTCGAGTGGTAACTTAACCAGTTAGGGTTAAATGCTTCAAGCTGTATATATAACACAGTCGATGTGGATTCTACTCCAAAGCTTCAAAATGGGTTTACTTTCACAGTCAAAACTTCTCTTACTTCTCTCTCACTTTCTGTTAGCTTCCTCTTCCTCCCACTACCCCACTCTCCCCTACTCTCCCTCCGAGCCACCCTCCTACCACCACCGCCACCACCATCACAACCACCACAACCACCATCCACAAGCACCCGTCTCTTCCCCGGCTATTTACCCGCCTGTTGAACCGCCGGTTCACCCTCCAACCCATCTTACTCACCCACCCTTGAAAACCCCGGTACACCTCCCAGCTAAACCCCCCTCGACGACTTACCCGCCGGCGACTTCACCGGCGTACCACCCTCTTCCCAGAAAAGCAGTGGCCGTACAGGGCGTTGTATACTGCAAAAACTGCACTTACTTCGGCGTCGACACCCTCATTTCCGCTAAACCCCTCGCCGGTACGTACATTTTGAAATTATTTATAAATTAAAACTAAATCAAAATGTTAATTAACAGTAAACTTTGCACAGGAGCAAGTGTCGTGTTAAAATGCAAGAACACAGTCTACACCACCAAGAAGACGGCGACCACAGACAAAAACGGCTATTTCTTCATGGAAGCTCCCAAGACAGTAACCTCGTACGGATCCCGCAAGTGCCACGTGTACCTTGCGGAGCCACCAGCCAAAACCAGCTGCATCCACCCAACTAACCTCAACGGCGGTGTTTCCGGCGCACTGCTCTTCAAACCAGGGAAGACTAATAACATCACTTACGCTCTTTTCGATGTGGGACCGTTCGCCTTCGAGCCTCCAAGGCCTTACTGTCGCAAAAACTGATCAATGTTGATTAGACAGAGGAAGTTTGAAGTTTGTTTAGAGTTAGTGGTTCGTATTATGGGTTTAATTTCGTTGTCTTTTTGTGGGGATGGTGTGGGAGATGATCGAGAAAGAGAGGATGTGTCAGTATTCAAGCTCTGTAACGCTACAGCTTTTGTTTGTTTGTGTTGACTGATGAAGAAGGTAACAGTTGAAGCATGAAAATTGGTGTTTGGGTTTTTGTGTTCTGTTCTTCAAACGAATAAAAAGGATAACTTTATTGAAATTTGAAAAAATGTCTCTTTATTACTATGAATATATATTGCCCATAACCCTATCTATTTTAGATTTTTTTTAAAAAAATTTTTTTTAAAAAATTTAATTTACACATTAGTATGAAAGTTTATGCAATCTAATCTATCTAGCTATACCTTACCAATAAGTTTTGCTACCTACAAAAGTTGCCTATCAATATAGTTATTTTTAAAAAATCACATATTATAATTTACATTAACAAATAACAAAAAATATTTTTAAATAAATTTAATTTACACATTAGTATGAAAGTTTATGCAATCTAATCTATCTAGCTATACCTTACCAATAAGTTTTGCTACCTACAAAAGTTGCTTATTAATATAGTTATTTTTAAAAAATCACATATTATAATTTACATTAACAAATAACAAAAATAATTCTTATATTTAATTTTTGTATAATAATATTCAATAATATCTTCATAAGTCTCACCAAAAGTAACATATTTTTATTGTGCACCTTTCTCATGCTTAGAACCCCCCTCTTTCGGCGTTCTTTCATTTTTTTCCTTTAAAAAAATAGTTGTATTTTTTTTAGGAAAAAAAGCAGTTCGAAATCGCGAGAGCGGAAAAAATCGGGAAACAGACTAACTATATGAAAAACCATAAGAAAAGAAAAGAAAAGAAACACAAAAATACATAATGGAATCCTGAAAATAGAGGGATCTTCAAGGAAAAGAAGGATGATCCGGTTAACGGGAAGCGGCGAACACAACGTCCGTCTTCGAAGAAAGTACACATGTAGAAAGTTTGAGAAACAACTATGTACTCCTTAGATTTGAACTCACAATAAAGTTAATGGGAGTCGATCACAAATTCACACCATCTCCTAGACAAACCACTCGAAAACGCCACAAAAACAAGCATTAAACTAACAAGATGGCGCTACAAAACACGAGAGTCATGACATGTAAAAGTGTATTACTTTTAATGGTTAAATATTAAAGATTTATAACGAGAAAATTGTTCATAAACTTAATTTTTTTAAAAGAAAAACGAGAATTTGAGACTACTAAATAAATCATAATATGCACTTCTCATAATTTTACTTATTAATTGCTTTTTAAACCCCCCCTTCTTTTTTTTTTTTTAGGGGGAGAGGGAAATGGTTATACTTTTAAAATGTTATACTTTTCTTTGAACGATTTGAAGTGGTTGTGGACCTTGTGGTATGTTGTGTGTCTAGACGTATCCTTATTGATGTGTGGTTGTTTGTGTATGGAAATTGTGGACTAGGATGGAAAAATATGGTTTATTTATATAACTTGTGTAGTTGTTTTGTGAATAAGAACATTTTGAAGTGGCAAAATTAGACTTGGGCATCCCCGATTCGACCGGACTCGCATAAAAATTTTACCCGTTTTTACGGGCCGGACTCGGGCCAAGTCCGGACTTCGGGTCTGAGGTCTTGTCCGTACCCGTCCGGAGCGGGCTTCAGGCTGGGCGGGCCGGACCCGTTATATATATATATATTTATTTAAAAATATACATATTAAATATAAAATAAATAAAATTATAACACATAATTCAAAGCAGCTCAATGGTCGTGAACATTTGAACCTTATCTTGAGATATCGGGTTTGATTTCTACTATTCACATATATATATATATTTTACATATCTAAATTAAAAAATAATTAAAACAGGCTTCCGGGCCGATAAGCTCGGCCTGAACGGGCCTGTACCCTTGCTTGTACCCGCCCGGTGGACTTGACGGGCCGGGCTTAGCGGCCCAGCAGGGCCTGCCTTATGCGCCATGCCTACCTGTTTTCACGGGCGGGCGGGCTTGCCCAGGTCTAGGCAGAATATGTTAATGTGTCATATTTACTCATATACCATGCACAATATATGTGTAGTACCTTTGTATATATAACTTTGATAAGTTATAGCTTTATGTGTCAGATGTATAAAATATATGTTGTTTTATAGTGTGTTGTGGTCATGACTGTGTGTATGTGTCACGGGCTGAGTTTTTCCTAACTCCAAACCGTGCGGCTCTTAGCTTGTCTCGACCCCTTGTCGTGCTAAGATCAACCTATTCCCGATGTTGCCAACGAAAGAACTTAAGATTGATGGCTAAGAGAACTTTGAAGGCTTTGTGTGTGGGAAAGAAAGCTTTGTATTATAAGAGAGCTTTACAATGCTTGGATGAGAGCTTGGAACTTGGATGATGCAAATGAGGGGGTGGCACTCCCTATTTATAGCCCAAGGCCACCTCTTTTATGAGAAGGTTCTGGAAGTCAATTCTCCCAGATCATTCCGGAGCCTTCCTCTCTACAACTAAACCTAGGTTTCTCTACACTTCTAGATTATTCCGTAGGGTTCTAGCCAAGCCTACGGATTCCACACGGTCCTAGATAATTCCGTCATTCTCTAGAGTAGTCCAAAATGTTCCGGAGGTTTCCACACAAGTCTACATAATTCCACATTATTCCGGAATGTTCCTCCACCTTCCAGAATGTTCATCCACCTTCCGGAATGTTCCGCCACCTTCCAGAATGTTCCTTCACCTTCCGGAATGTTCCGCCGTCTTCCGGAATATTCTGTCGCGTTCCGGAATCCTCTTGAGTATTCTGGATCCTTTGTGATCGTCCTGGATTTTCCCGGAAGACTCCTTGTCTCTTTCGTGCCATCTTGACAAGCCTTATATACATTGGCCTTCTTTCATGCCACGACTCCTTATCCTTGTCAAAGGGTGCCTTGGTGGTGTATCTTGGCAAGTCGTCATGCCTTGCCAATTTAGGCGTCGTCACGGATGAGCGGTCCGTGACATATGGACATTAATCTAATCGAACACATTAATCTAATCGAACATTAAAATAGTTTCATGGCTGAGAATCAAATCTATGACTTCTTTTGAAATACTTTATTGTAAAAGTATTTGAAGATACATATAAAAAAGGGGATTGTTAGACGTACCGGTGAAAATCACTATTTGTCACCAAAACTACGCATTTCGCGTACGTAGTTAAGTGGACTTCAACTACGCATATGGGGTGCGTAGTTGGAGTCCAGAAAAAATTAAAAAAAATTAAACAAAGTGAACTACGCACTTGGGGTGCGTAGTAGGAGTAGGGGAAAAAATTTTGTTTACTTTTTTTATTTAACTACTACTAAGCACCCCAAGTGCGTAGTTGGTGAATTCTCAACTACGCACGCGAAGTGCGTAGTTACGGTGACGAATAACAATTTTCGCCGGTACGTTTAAAAATCACGATAAAAAAAAGTAATTTCGATTTTTATTTTAAAAAAATAGTTTAGGTGGTGACAACTATAGTAATTAAATTCTTTGTCAAAAAAATCATTTTTTTTACTAATGTTTCATTTAATTTTAAAAACACACACCATTTATAACAAGTTTTGAATTAAAATGGGATCCAATTGAAATAAATCAAACCCTAAGGACACCAAGCGGAGACATAAAACTTGGTGGACGTCAATTGAAAAAGGCAAAATTTCGAGGGCATCAAACGGAATCAATACCTACAAAAATCACTTACACAAAGATCACTATATTCACAAAGCAATATGTAAATGATGGAGTATATACACAAAGTATTACACACATAAATTCAGTATATTAGGATAGAACATATCCAAGTACTTAATATAGTAGTTGTTCAATTATAAATTGTAGTATAGATTCTCAAAACACCACTTACACAAAGAACTAATGCAGCAGGAGATACACAAGTACACATACACAAGACAACACACAAGTGCGTACATACACATACAATTCAATATTTTAAAGTTTTAATACACAGTGAATGTTAGAATATTCATAAACACTAAGTTGAACAACAAAACTATATCATCTCAAAGCAATTCCAATACAAAGTGTTACATATACAACATCATACATTCGAAAATGTAATTTAGATCTTAGATCTTTTCAGTCCTACTCTAGGAAAAAAATGGAAAAAAAACCTACGCTCATACATGGAATAAATACAGAAATCTATTATTAGGTATCAGAAGAAGGAGAAATCATCGATCTGTAACATGTAATAACATATTCAGAATTCATGATGGAGACATTCTATTACCGTATACACAAGACAAGTTAATGTTGTTCAATTTCTGATGTTCTAAAACCAAAAATGTATACAACTGAATGTCGACAAAATCCCAGCAGTAGCAAAGAGGAAGGAGTAACTACCTTATAACACCATCTTTAATTTAGGAGAGATAAACGAATATTATTTTCAGAATCTTTTTAATTTTTCTATTTAATCTTTTTTAATAATTAAAGAAGTCTACTTTGTTTACCCATAAACTATTTAAGCATGATACACAAGTTTACTATGGAAGTCATGTGACCCATTTTCTTCAAAATAGAAACTATATATATAAAAAAAAAGATATTTATATTGTATCATTCCGGAAAATTCTTCTTTTCTAGTGATAGAGTGAGTACAAATAATTCTGGAATTAATCGTGCTCGTACGGAAGCAATTTCAAGACACCTCATATACTTCGGCCCCATAAACTAACGTATTATTGTATTTAAAAATAAATACATGAATTATGAGTGTTTGGCTAGAATGTACGTATAATTAAAAAAACAAAACAATATTCATAAAAGAAGAAAATCTATTGATCGAATATCTTCATCATCGGTCTTAATAGATACAAAACATATATTATATCATATTAGAAGATGAATATGGATAAAATCAGTGGTATGAAAATAAAGAAAAAAATATATATTGATGTACGTTCAATCATTTTCATAAGTATATATAAGCAATATCGTTATCTTTTACGTGTGTAGAAGGGGAAAATCGATGAATATGACAAGATAATGACTTAACAACAACCCGTAGTGTATTATATTTGTCTATTATTGGAAAAACTATCTCCATTGTCGACTAATAGCTATTACGTGTTCAAATTCCATTTAATGTCACTATAAATTTAGTCACGTTGAGGTTGTTGTGTTCTATGTCAAGTGTGACCACGTTATAATTTGCCACGTACCTACATTTACATTTTCTAAGATCATTGATTAAATATAGTTACTTATTTTTCAACCAGATATTCTACAACTCTAGAAGATAAACGAAAATATCGAAAAATAATTATTGTTGCACGGGAAGTGTTACATTCAAGAAATATAAAAAAAATACAAGCGATCTTTAACGATAAATTTAGTAGTCTCACGACTCTCACCGAACTTATATATTAGTCACGAATTTTTACAACTTTAGATGCGATAATTTTATTATTGACCTAAGTATTATATATCTTATTACTCGATACCACATGCACAATTGAAGTTAAGGTGAAAAGTTTAAGATAACCATGATTATAGCCTAATCATTATAGATAATTATCGAGTTGCTTTCACTATCACAATTTGGATTAAGCTTGGATTACAAGTGATCCCTTCTCCAACTTACTTAAACAAAGAATAAAATTAAATCAGAAAATGTAAACAAAAAGTTGAGAAAACCATGTACAAATTATTTTTAATTTTTAACTTATTTTTTTTAAAAATGATTCGATGTTTTGGACAACACACTATCTAATAAATAAAAAAATAAAAAAAATCGTGAGATAGACTAATTATCGTAAAAATAAAAAATAAAACAAAATGAAAAATCATAATAATACGAAAATCAAGGAAATACATAATTACATGCAAAACACATGCACATGTACGAAGCCCAAGAATAATTGGAGCTCCGATATACTCTAAAATCTCAATATTAATGTTTTCCTTGAAATATATGTACATTATTTTATACTATCTTACATATTACGATATGATACAAATAAAATCCATATTTTGACAACCATCCCCCTTTATAATATCACAAATACACTCTCCATCTCCTAGTGCCCGTTTGGTTGCACATAAAAAACCCTTTTGTATTCTAGTTTAGGTCGTTCTTCAATAAATGCAATTTCTTCGTCAGGTAATTTCTTATTCAAATTTCATACTCTTTCTACTGTATCGAAAACCAGAAGAGCAAATTAAACATGGAAAACTCGTTCAATCTGTACTGTTTTTATCATTGGGTTTTTGATTTTTTCACCTCTATGATTATTCTCATGCGTGTAATCTCAAATTTGGTGCTTACAATGATGGGTATGTTTGAAATTGCGGTATATTGTGTTAGAATTCTTCACCATCATCATTTCTCACAGGCACTCAGCAAGCTTCCAAGCATAAACTATCCCATGCTAATGACGAATTAGTTTTGCTGATTATGCTCATTTTTTTCCGGTTCAAGGTGTTAATTAGTCCATCAGATTTGTCTCACTGTTGTGTAAGTTTTGAGTAGAAGGATCTAAAATTAGGGTGGGAAGAAGCATAACTCTTTCCTTGCTTCCATGGGGTTAAAGGGAAAAGATTTATGATTTCTGGATCTCACTTTTAACTTCTGATACAATAATTATTTTTCTTCTCTTTCTTAGGTTGTTTGGTTTGCCATTGTGCTTAGATTAGATTCTCGACAAGACTCAACTGTGTGAAACCCATCAAAGTAAGTACTAGAAAAGAATAAAGGCAAAAGTTAGTTGAAAATGGCTCTTCTTTCCATCTTGTGGCCATGGATGCTCCAGTTTTAGTTTTGTATGGGAATATTCTGTTTTTATTAGACCAATTTTCTGATTCACATGAAAATTTGCAAGTACTTTGGTTGAGACCAAAGGGTATGAACCTGTTTAGGCATTTATCTCTCTTTCATACAATTTTTTGCAGGTTTGGAGAAAGGATAAGATCATTTGGAAAAGAGTTAGTATAAATTTAACTAATGCATACTGAATTGCCAATTACTGTACAAAATCACAAAGAAAAGAGGAATTCTTTAGCTGAGGTAAGTCTATTGTGTTATATTCTGCTGTTTGATTGAAAGTACTAAGATCACTAAGCAACTTGTTCTTTTACCAGGTCTCTAATGTAGAAAAACAGCTTTGGATATCTGTGCAATCCCGGGGACTATTGAATGCTGATGTCCGAAGTCTGTATCATAAGACATGTGGGTTATACGAGAAAATCTTCATTGGAAACAATGAGCTAGAAGAACTCCAAGAAACTGAATAT
Source organism: Fagopyrum tataricum (assembly GCA_002319775.1). Classification (NCBI taxonomy): domain Eukaryota; kingdom Viridiplantae; phylum Streptophyta; class Magnoliopsida; order Caryophyllales; family Polygonaceae; genus Fagopyrum; species Fagopyrum tataricum. The sequence continues at coordinate 348,978 of CM008280.1, forward strand.
TCTCTGTGGAAGTTTCATTATAAGCATATTGATGAATTTCGCAGACAAACATCTAAGAATCCTGAGAGTATTCAAGAAGGATTCAAGCTATTTCTAGAAGAAGCCTCTAGATTTTACCGAGATTTGATCAGTAAGTTCAAGAGGTATTATGGCTTTGAGGACCGAATTCTGTTCTATCAAAGTCAAAATGACAGTCTACCCAGGTCACTTGAGCATGTAAAATTGCATAAATGTCGATTTCTGTGTCATCGCCTTTTAGTTCGACTTGGAGATCTTGTAAGATACTTGGAAGTGAACAAGAACAGTGAAATTCACCAGAGGAACTGGTGTTGTGTAGCTCAATGCTACTTTGAAGCAGCAAAGATGTATCCTGACAGCGGAAACCCACAAAATCAGGTACTTATTTTCTTCATGACTTCGATTTTGATGGTGTTGCAGTATAAATTATTTGACAGTTAACAGTTTTTAGCTGTTTGATACAGTTGGCTTTACTTGCGACACCAGCCTATATTGGCGACGAGTTCCTTGCTTTGTATCATTGTGTTAGAAGCATAGCAGTTAAGGAGCCTTTTCCTGATGCTTCAGATAACCTTCTTTTCATCTTTGAAATGGTAAAAATATTTCTGCCATCACATTGTCATTTCATATTTCCTTTCTGTTTTTCGTGACCCGTTTGTGATATTGCAGAACATGTCAGCTCACATAAGCTCACTATCAGTTGGATTACAGTTTAATTTTCTAAAACCATCTCAAAGAGTTATGACCTCAGATTATGAAGCCATTGAAGGTGCTTGCTGTTCGGATGCTGATTTCTGGTCGCTCTTCGTCAGGCTAACCGGTTTCTTCTTTCTAGAGTTCAGGTATGAACTATTACATAATACACAATACTGTTTTACATTGATCTCTTTAGCACGTCATTTTCCCTTGCTTAACAAGTTGAAGCTGAATTGGACTTATTGGAGTTTATTTTAGCTTATTTTTTAGGAGGTTATAATTTGGAGGTGTTTAGTTGTAGATTGTTTAAATAACTGGTGGTTTATTTGAGCTTATAAACCCCGAATAACATATAACCTCAAATAAACACCAAATAACATATAACCTCAAATAACCTCATTTAGATTAAAAACCCAAATATAAGTTATTTTATTGCTATTCAATGCAGTTTCGAGAGCTTCTCTTGTACATTTGCATCAACTATAAGAGAACTGGAAGCATTTTTGGCCCTAGATGATGCTAAACTAAGCATTAAACTAGAATCCTACCAAAATGTAAATATATCAAGGCCGGGCCCATACCGAGCCATCCAGCTTGTTTCAGTTCTCATCTTCACTGCCCACAATCTCAGCAAAAACCATAAACACCAATGCCTAATGAAACTACAGATGGTACTTACTGCTACATTTATTTTCATGGGCCGTATTGTCGAAAGATGCTTACTGGGAATCTCAATTGATGATCCTCTCCTCCTTCCAACTGTTATGGTGTTCTCAGAATGGTTAGTTGAAGTTCTTGAAACTGTAGAGAAGTGTGAATCAGATGAAAATCTCACGACTGCAATAACTTACTTCTTTAGCTCATTTGCTAAGCTGCTAAACCAGCTTTTTGAGTATAAGAATCAAGCGGAATCGGAATCAGAATCTTCAAACGCTGTCGCTTTGTGGGAAGATTATGAAATGAGAGGCTTTTTACCAGTTTTGGACTGTCATTCATTCTTGGATTTCTTCTCTCACTGTGAAAATGAAGTCAACTTCAGAGCAAGAAACGAGATCCGTGTTCATCGCATTTTACAAGCTGCTATAAAGATTGCAAATAGATCAACTGACAGTAATCAAAGCTGGATCTTTTATGTAAAAGGCGGCAAGTTTTACACAAAGGAATCTCATCTGAAAGAAACCCAAGAAGAGGATGAAGAAGAAGATATAGTCTTTAAACCAAATAGCTACCAAGAAATCAGAAAGGGACCTGAACAGTCAGCTTTCGACGAGTCTCTTCGTCTTGCATCTTCCCGGCTCATAGCTCAGAATCGGGCTCTGATCAACTCCTTGACATCGTCTCCGGCTCACACGGGCCCACCTTCACTAAATGCTTGGGTTTTCAATGATAATAACAAAGGAGACATCTTGAGCCTAACAAAGAAAGCTTCAAGATATATTCCTCCAGCTCCTTCTGCTCCATTGATACCTGAAGATGCTAATTGGTCTAAATTGTCAAACTATATTGAGCCTCTACCTCCACTTCCACCATGGCCTCGGATTCTTGGAAACCGAAAGAATCTTCCTCTAATCAACAATAACAAAGGATCAGTACAATTCCAACAAGGTTCTTATACGAATCATGGTTTGAACTCCGTTCCTGCAGTTTATACAGAAAGTACTGTATCTATGCATCCTATGCCTCCTTTTGCTAACGGGTTATATCATCAGAGAAGGGAGAATGCTTTCTTTGATCAGCAAAGGGGTTATGGAACTGAGTTGAACGTTGGTGAGAATCAGCAGCAACTTCTCCAGTATCTGAAGGAGAAAGAGTGGAGGATTCAGCAAGAATCTCGGGTTAGAGATTATACCAACACAAGACGCTGATAAAATAGGGTCAGTCACACCGCTATAGTTCGGATACTTGTGTACTGTTAGAAATTTTTGTCTATGAATCTATGATCATGTAATTTTGGTTATTGTTTATATATTATCTTAGTTTTTATTGTTATAGTACATTGTCGTTGAAAAAGTATTGTGAAATTCCGAGATATAATGCGGTATTTGCCTGTTTGAGCATACACGAGTTAGGTACGAGTCCAACATATAAGTGCGACGGTATGTCGGTATTGGTTGTAAAGCCAACTGTCAATACCGACCTTATATAGTAGTGCAAATCATGGATCCAGTTACCTGTCCTAACTTTTGTGTATCACTTATCTGATGGGTGACTCTTTGTTATTTTGTTTAGTTAAATTTTTTTGCATTTTAAATAAACGAGAAGCCAATCAGAACAATGGGACATAAAATTAGGACATGTAAAATGGGACAAATCCTGATTTGCACTTTTTTTTTTTTGGTAGGAGATTTGCATTTGTTATGTAGTAGCAACATCAAATGCCGACGGTATGATATGACGGTCGCATTTGATGCATAATTTTGACTTATCACTTATGTTATTCGACTAGGATATTTCAATGCTTTTATTTTATAAAATGTAGGCTAATGTTTTAACACAAATATATTTGTACAACATATACTCGACACGTTTAACTTCACATGTAATGTATCGAATAATTATCACAACATATAATTTCCGTGCAGATGCAAGTTTTTATAAGACAATATACTAAAAAATATATAGTAATATTTTTTTGGTAAATTTTGACTAAATTATTATGAAGTAGTATAATGCAAAATTTAATCTAAAAATTCTGTAAACTAATGAATAATCAAATTTCTTTTTTATATTAAGATCTATACCAAAACACCGGTAGCCAGTAGGAGACGAGGGTTGGGCCCGGTTTGTTTCAAACCGCCGAACCGGCGGTTTTCAAACCGGCGGTTTAGGTTTGGCCGGTTTAGGTTTCCGCCGGTTCAAGGTTTAGGTTTCGGTTTGGCTTTTCCGAAAACCTAAACCGGCGGTTTGGGCCCAAACAGTCTTTTTTATTATTTTTTTTTTTTTTTAACCCAACGGCTCTTTTAAAAGAGCCGTTGGTTTAAGCCCTCAACGGCTCATTTTTGAGCCGTTGGGGGTATAATATTAAAAAAAAATAAAAAAAAATTATTAAATCCCCCCCATTTAATCCTAATTTCCTATAAATACCCATACTCTCTTCCTCCACAAATCACACCATCTACAACTCATCTTCTCTACTCACCTAATCTCTTATTCTCGAATTCTCGATTCCTCGTATTCTTGATATCTCGATTTCTCGTAATGGCAAACCCAAGTGATCAAATTCCCTCTTCCCAATACTTTCCTAGCACCCAAGAGAGCGAAACACAAATGTCCGACAATCCCGATGTTACCGAAGTTCCACGAAGAAGTCTCCCCCCTCCGAAAATGCTTACATCTGAAAATTTACGAAGCATTACACTAGGGGGGAGCCGGTGAACGAGTATTGTCAAGTGGCATGCAACTATTGCCCGAAGGTGTACAAGTGGAAGGTGAAGGGCGGCTATGGGACATTGCAAACTCACATGGCAAACGTCCATCCGGAGAAGCTCGGGATTTCACGGGGACAAACACAATTGTCCCACGGGTTTGCATCTTCTACCTCTCATTCTCCTTTATTTACATATAATCATAGTGAAGAAAGTCTAGGATTAACCGATGTTATTTGTTCACATTCATTACCGTTTTCTTATGCCGAATATGAAGAAGTTAGGGAATATAACACTAGATATCTTCAACCTTCTTTTAAACCAACTTCTAGGAAAACCGTTTCAAAATTAGTTAATAAATCTTACTTTAAAAAGAAAGAAAAAAATTTCTCGAATTTGGCTAGTTTTGAACATCAAGTTTCAATTTGTAGTGATATTTGGAGTACACAATCACAACAACATTTTTACATGGGCATTACTTTACATTTTATTGATAACGCTATGTTTTTGCATAAATATGTTATTAGTTTTCGGCATTTTAATCAAAGACATAATGCACTAGGCATTGCAAGCATGATTAAAACGGTTTTACAAGAATATAATTTACAACATCGAATTTTTTCATATTCTTTTGATAATGCATCCGCAAATACCGCTGCCGTAAACCATTTGGTTGAGGATGCGGGACAATATATAAAAACTCCTTATACTCATCAAAGATGTGCATGTCATATTTTAAACTTATGTGTTCAAGATGGACTTAAGGTTTTAGGAGATATGCTAACCCCAATCAAACTTGTTATTGATCATATTTGGCATGACTCCGATTTAAGAAGAAAATGGAGAAATTTATGTTTAAACAAAAATGTTCATCCTATTGCTTTTTCAAAAGATGTTGGAACTCGTTGGAACTCGACTTACAAACTACTTTGTGAAGTCGTACGTTATAAAGTTTTGTTACAAGAATTTGCTTCAATTCATGTTCCTTGATCAATTTTAGATGATGAAAATGTTTGGGAAACTTGTGCCCATATTTGTAATGTTTTAAAAACTTTTAATGATGCAACTAATACCATGAGTTGTGTTTACACTCCAACATCTCATAGATTTGTAGAAATTGCCGTTAATATTTCCGAAGCTTTTGTAAAATGTTTTAACATATCTTGCCTTGTACAATGTATGCTTGATATGAAAGAAAAATGGCTTAAATATTATAAAAACATTCCCATGATTTATCTTGTAACCGCCGTTTTTGATCCTAGACTTAAACTAGATGGTCTTTCCGATTTATTGACTATTTATTATGATTGTTTGTGTGTAAACTTAACACAAGAAGACTATAATGTTCCTAACATTGTGCAAGAAGTTAATACCGAAATTTTAAAATTACTTAGTACATTTCAATCTAGTGCTAGCTCTTCTTCTACCGCACCTAGTTCATCTCCCTCTTCTACTACTTCATCTTCTCTCTTTCACTTGCACAACAAGTTTTTGCTAGAAGAACAAAAACACCTAGACATTCATCTTCAAATGCGGAATATCAAGATTATCTTAACACTTGTTTTAGTTTTGATGATAATGTTGAATTTGATATTTTGGATTGGTGGAAGAGATTAGCTCCCAAATATCCAACCTTAGTTAAAATTGTACAACAAATCATGGCCGTGCCCGCATCAACGGTTGCGGTGGAGCAAGCATTTAGCCGAGGCGGGAACATTCTCGGTCACAACCGAACTTAATTGAAGCCCGAGAAGTTGGAGATGCAAGTTTGTATTCAAGATTGGATAAGAGCGGCTAAGCGGAAACAAAGGAATGCACCGGTGTACGACTCCAAATCGGATTCCTACTCCGAAGACGCTGACACTACTTCCGAGTCCGACATGGAAAGGTAAGCGGGATTAAAAAAAACTCGGAAGTCCGAAAAAAGGTAAGTCAAGGTAAGAGAACTATGTGGGCTTTGATTCCTCTTAATCCCGAGAGGATACGTAGGCAACCGGAAAACCGGTTCAAGCCCTTTAATTTTTCCGAGTTTTTTTTTTCAATTGGTATAAATTTTTATTACTAGTTTTTATATACTAATTTTTTTTATAATAATTTTTTTTTAATTTTTATGTAATATTAATTTTTTTTTTAACATAATAATTTCTTTTTTTTTTTTATTTTTTTTTATTTTTTTATAAACCGTGCTCAACGCCGGTTTGCCGATTTCAAGGACCCCGATTTCGGTTCGCCGGTTTGCGTCGGTTTAGGTTTGCTGCCCAAGCCTAGTTGGGACTTGGGAGTATCCGAACACAAATCTGCGTTCCAAAGCTGCAACTGCAAGCACAGCTTAATGGAGAAATCGAAATCTGAATCAGAAGATATCTCACCGGCAAAAGCAGTATTATTGGGAGCACTAGCTCCTGGTGTCAATGTTGGTTGAATTTCCTCTTCTTCCTCCTTTTACCCTATCAATTCGGATAATTTTATGAATCTGAATTTGCGATTACGTTTCCGATGTTGTGGTTGTGAAATTATCCAGGATCAGACATGGAGTACTCTTAAGATTGCGTTTTTGATGCTGGGATGTTGCCTTATGGTTATGCTCGGTTTGGCTTTCTCCTCAAGCGACTCTATTTTGGTACTTCACGTTGGCCTTCTTGTTCTCATTACTTTGACCCTCTTCTTCCTTCTTACCAGGTAAGCAAGTTTAAAAATTTTCAATTGTTATGGACAAGAAAATAACTTTTGGTTCTATTGACTTCAAATTTGATATGTTCGGTGTGATTATTCCCTAAATTCTGAATTAGGTTGACATTAGGTTACCAGGTTAAGAGCGTAACTTTTGTAGTTGTCAACTTGTCATGATAAATCACCATATTGATCATATTAGTGATTGATTTTCTGTTAAGTTGATCGCTGGATCTGAATTGTGGAAGGAAGACATACCCTAAAGCTTGGACAATTTTGCATTTGTTTTGGACTTGTAAATTGATGTTTTTATTTATATATTCCCTAAAAATTTGAATTAGGCTGACATTAAGTTACCAGGTTATGCAATTGTTTCATAGTTTTCAATCTGTCATGATGAATTACCATGTTGATCATTCTAGTAATCGGGTTTTTGTTAAGGTGATCCCTGCATCTGAATTGTGGAAGGAGACATGTAGGTACAGCTTGAAATAGGCTCTTCTTGGTTCTGCAAATTTCCTAGAGTTGGGATTAGGTTAGGATGAAGTATTCTTGCCACTGTGTTCCTTTGGAATTGTCTGTTTGTATTGTTGGTTTCAGTGAGAATTGTTGCTAAAGTTATATAGGTTTCTTCTCAAATAGTGTGGAGGAGCATAAAACCATGTTCAATAACATAACAATGCTCATCTACTTTGGATAGTATATGGCAATCTTTATGTTTTATTGTTTTGTAGTGGATTTTAATTTTAATTTTCTTTAACTTTGCTAATTTCGGATGTTCGCAATGAAATTAGCTTCAAGTTGATGCATAGTTTGAGGCAGGGGTCAGGGTGTGAGAAATGATAGAGTCACCGGCTTAGGTATCTATGGAAAATACCATCCATTAGACTATTGGCTCGTTTGGAAGCAGTAGAAATCATTCTAGGTAACGGAATGATTCCGAATCAATCAAAAGTTATGTTTGTTTAAAGGTCTTTAAAGACATGAATAACCCAATCATTTTCATTTCATTTTCCTATCCTTAACCAATTCCATTCCGTTTCCATTCTACCACTCCAACCAAACGGACACTTTAACTATAAAAAAAAGTGTTCTCTTTTGGTGGCTCAACGAATTGTGGCTAGAGACTGCCTGTTTGGAATCAGTCAGTTTCCCTGAGTGCATGTTTTCTTGTGTAGTTGTGTGTGAATCTATTGTTTTAGTGGTTTTACACTCTTATCACCCTTCTTCTTATACACACCTATAGGGCAAAATGTAAGCTTTTCTTTTTGTTATCCGCTTGAATTTTTATCCATCAGGCCGATCGTCAATGTTTCCTTTCCTTGGTTAGCAGAAGGTCACATTCCCTTTATTTATGGGTGTATGGATGTCATTCATTTGAAGGGCTCGTTTGGAAACGCTAGGAATCATTCTCGGTAACGGAATGATTCCAAATCAATCAAAAAGTTATGTTTGTTTACATGTCTTTTAACACATGAAAGTAATCCAATTATTTCCATTTCCTTTCCTTTCCCTTAATCGATTCCATTCCGTTTCCATTCCACCACACCAACCAAACGGGCACGAGTAGAGAAGAAACATTGTTGTATACTAGGGTAGCTTATGTTAAACATCTGTTACTTATTTTGTTGTTAAAAACATTACCGTCTTCCTTTCCTGTAATTTTCTTCAATTTTCCTACTCTCTCTAATAACTTGCTTGTTGAATGTTCATATCCTATCTATTCATACCTGTCATATATATGCAACATTATTCTCACCTGTTTTTCCCATTTAAACATGGCAAAATATAAAAAAATTACTGCTAGTATCAACGCGTTGATCTAAGAAGAGCTCTCTGTATCTCAGCTTGTGAATGTGATGTGATAATTTAGAGAATACCCCGAATGAATGAATCTCTTGTTGCAGATTTCTTGATCAGACTGGTCTTGTGACGATTGAGGATCAAATGCGAGAAATAGGTTTGATGCCTGAGGTTTCCAAGGATATAAAAACTGCCAAGTCTGAATGAAGAAATACTATTGTTTGTGACTTGTGAGGTAGTTACCCACAAAGTCAGCCTCATTTATCCATCAAGACACAAGTACAACACTCAAGACTCTGAAACACAACACAAGGACAAGATGATATCTGGTCAATTTCTCCGAACCTGATCATTTGGGTATAGTTCAATCACTTGCACACTTCAAGGAGCACAGACACAAGCACCATAGTAACTGAGTCAGTAACTTGTATTTAAATTTTGTGTAGTGTAGACTTACATTGACTAGAAAATAATCCATTTTGAGTTGCCCTTAATCAGTTTGCCATGAATATTTCGAGCTTACTATGTATGTGTTACTAGTTTCGTTAATCGTTACTTTCATCTTCATCCCAAAAAATAATCTCGATAAACTTGATCTCTTATTTTAATCTTCATTCCACGAAATAATCTTTCTTTTCTTCTATGTGTAAACACTCGACATATTTTTCATCATTTATCATATCATTAGTTGTCACGTGTTCTTCTACATCTCCATGCACGATAGATTTTCCGCTCAATACTTTTCTATAAATTAATATTTACAAGTTTTGTTATCGGATTACTAAGAAGATCCACCGTGCAGTCCTAACGTAATGCCATATTGAATTATTAAAAATCGGGTATTGCGGAGCGTGTACGTTAGATTCGAGCCTAGTCGACACATCCTTACAATGTTCATATGGTCACTTATTCTTGATCCGAATTTACGTATTTAGGACAAAATTGAACAGCATGGTTCCGATCCAATTTTCAGTCACATTCACGCCTACTTAAATCTACGTTCCAACAAAAAAAAACCTTAAATCTACCCTTGGTAGATAATTTATAAGTATTAAGGAGGCTCTCTTCAAATAACTATTAATTCTCCTCTCTTCCTACGTCTAACCTCGCTTCTATGTACCGCTATATGTATATATATGCACAATAAATTCTATTCATCTCTTCAATATTTGAACTTGTTTTAAGCACATCATAATCAAACCATCTAGTTATTTAGAGCTAGTATTCTTTATTTGATTTAATTGAGTCGAGTTTATTTTACTTTGTAATTTAATATTAATAGTTTTACGGTTTAAGATTTGATTTCTTTATCGGTATGGATTGAGCCGAGCTTTTTATTAATTCCATATCAATAGATACATTGACACATTTAATTGAAATTGATTCGTAAAGATTTCCATATGACTTCTCTCATACTCGAAATTTTTATCGACCCTTAATTAGGTAAAAAATCACAAGTTCAATAAGATCGAATAGAAGAAAAAGGACCTAATAGTAGTACATATTATGCATATAAATATCGGTTTCGACTCAAACATATTTCACACAACAAACTCCGACAACTCTCCGTCTTTGAGAGAATGTCGCCTCTTCTTCGAACCAAAGGAACAAAATCCTTCACCGCCGCCCTGATGGAGCTGAAGAACAAGCCTCCTCGGAGTTGTCCCCGGTGCTTCTCCAAGCACACCAAGTTTTGCTACTTCAACAACTATAGCGTGAAGCAACCACGCTATTTTTGTAAGACTTGTAGGCGTTATTGGACCCATGGTGGCCTCCTCCGCAACATCCCCTATGGAGGATCCTCCCGCAAGTGCAAGCGCCCTCGTTACACACCCCACAACAACAAACGTCAGCCACCACCTCAACCTCAACCTGCTGCTGTGATCACCACTACTCATGGTTACGAAGTCCCAATGCTTCGTAATGATGGATGGGTTTTCTCTCCTAGAGTCGAATCTTCCAATTTTCACTTTCTCTTGCAAGGGTTTGGTCACTTTGGACCGTTTGAACTTCCGGAATTTCCATCGCTAGCTAGTGGATGTTGGACCGGAGGCAGTGGTGGTGTTGGTGGCGGAGGCGGTGGACAAGCTTATTGGGCTTCCGATCCATGGAATGACTTTCTAGGTGGTGTTTTGGATGTTGGTCATATTTGAAATTCGCGAGTAATGTTATAATTATAATCGCTCTATAATAAAGATCTTACTAGCATGATCATAATATATATGTTCCGGCTAGATTGATTCATTTGTGGTGCAACTTTCATCTTCTAATATTCTCTCATTGTCGTTGTTGGAGTTTAAGATCGAGTTATTGTGGTTATACATTTTATCCTATTACTAAAATAATGACGTAAAAAATATCGTCAAATTGTCATCTTATTCAAGATCCTAAATGGCTAAATGTTAATGTGACCCTTTTCAGTTTAACTAATAAGTGATGCCTTTGTGACATTATGCCTCTTCCTACAACAGGAAAAAAATCTCTACGGTAAATATCACCGATATTCCTTAAACTGTGCATAATATATTGATAATTAATATGAAGAAATTATCAATATTCAACATTTAATAAAATATTACATCAGTTAATTAGTTAATTACTAAGCAACTAATTAAAATAGTTTTTAAATTATACAATGAATGTAGACATATGAATAAATAAACTATTACATGGCATCTAATCTTCAATATTTTCCAAGGATTTTATGGACGTAAGAAATGAACAAATTTGAGTTCTTATTTAATAAAGTTTGAAGGATATTTGAGTGTTTATATAGGTTCAAAGACGCATAGATTCGGAGTAACCTGTAAAGCATATATGACAGTTGGATCGGACTTGTCTTAGAGCGCGGATTGTGTGCATACGAACATACATGTACGTTAGGTCCAAAGCCAACATATAAGTCTAAAGAGTTTCGTCCTAATCCAATCGACCATAAAACTATAGAAGGAGTAACTCATAAGCTTATAGAATTATAGAATAGTCTCATCTATTAATGTTTTATCGACGTGGTACACTTTTCTTCTGTATCTTTCAAAGGCAGTCGATCTTTTTAAAATATTTTGTCATAATATGTCTAACCAACATTTGTTTAATCAACGGATATTAACAAAGAGAAAAAGTTATTCAGAGGACTAATTTTGTAACAATATCTTATATAAGATATGTCGATATACAAAATTTAAAAATTTAAGTTAGGCCTAGATATGTAATTAGTTATATATATATATTTTAAAACAATCACATGTACACGACGTCAATCAAATTAGCGTTTATCTATTGAATAACGTTATAAATGATCGAAAGGTTTTACGTAGGTTTAATCAGTTCTTTTAATCTCGCAATTATGTCCAATGAAGACGAGTCTTTATAATGTTGCGATGCTTTTAGTAATAGCGATTTAAGATTTTTTTCTTCTTCTTCTCGTATTAAAATTTTAAGTACCCAAATGACTTCGTGTCAAGACGTATGTAAGCTATTAATGTTGACGTTCAACGTGTCACACATTGGTCTCACCGTCTCACTATTGAAGAAAAATGAAAGAGTTACATGTGCTTGATTTATGCAAGTTAAAGACAATTTTTGGTTGTTTGTCCATGATGACTGTGAATTTTGTGAAAAACGGTTTGTTAAAAATTTTAATTCTAACTTGTATATGAGTTGGTGGACTACTACTCTTATGTCTCAAACATTCCAACAACACTGATTGAAAATACCCTCACTAACTTATACCCGTCTTTCACTTCCCACCCTTTAGTACTACACAATAGAAATAATTGATCCTTAACCAACTTCTTATTCGAGCATTCTTGCATATACGTTTATATTTACATGTTTTTAAGATTGACTAATTTTAATGTATAATAAATGCTGACTAACACCATCTAGCGTTTTTAGTATATCAAATTGTTTTCCTAGTAATTAAGTTTGACTCGGTCAATTATCAATACATTAAGTTAGTCTAGCTAATTGCTAACTAGTGTAAGTAGTTTCGACCCAAAACCTAAGTGTTGAATCATGCCACCACATGAACGTAACGCAGCCCCTGGCCCACCCTCCTCTTTCATAATTGTCTTATCTATTCAACTCCTTCTCATATTCCACAATTGACATGACTAGAATCTTTTACCACCCAAAAGTATTTCTTCAATTTCAAGACTTTTGCAAATTTTATTTTATTGCAAAACCATTTGATGAATTTAAAATAACTTTCATTTGAATATCAAATGATTTCCAACCAAATTCTAGAATTTTCTAATTTATTCTATTCGAAGTTTTCATTAAGTAAATATCTATTGGAAAAAAGGACTCCGTTTAAGATTATCAAATAAACAATAAAATTTTATATAAATTTTAGAAAGTGGAGTTTACAAATATTTAAAATTTTTATTGAAGAGTTTTAATTCTAATACTTTATTACTGAATAAAAAATATCTTTCATGATACTTTTATTTGTTAATTTATATAAATTTTTGAACAATAATACGAGATTAAAATATATTTGAGATTAAAATTCTAGATATTACAGCCAGCCGCCCCTTGCTTTTCAAAATGCCTAAAAGGACCCACAAAGGAAGTAAAGAAGACTTTGATCGACATGGCTGGAATTCCAACTCTCAAGTCAATTATTTTTTATTTATATAATAAATTTCCACACTGTCAGCTATAATTCGCCTTCTACTCGTCGATGAACCCAAAAGACAATTAAAAATTCCAAAGGAGGAGAAGATATATGGAGGGATATGATGAAACAGGGCTATTATCATCTATTACGGTGTGGTGTCAAGCAGAGAATTGCACCTCCGATTTAACGGAGGCGAAACGCTACCACCAGAGACATAAGGTCTGTGAGTTCCACGCTAAGGCTCCGGTGGTGATTGTCGCCGGAATTCAACAGAGATTCTGTCAGCAATGCAGCAGGTTATGTATTTAGTTGTGATTTTCGATTTTCATGTCTTGAATTTTCAATCACGTCTGCCCATTTGCTGATTCGGATCAACGAAGATTATTTAATTCTTCTTTAGTATTGGGTTTTTTGCCATTGAAATTAGCCGCCGGCCGCTTTGAGTTGGTATGTATGGTGGCGCCAGGGTTCGTTCCGCCCGTCCGGTTAGACACTCCAAATCCAGTCCGGTCTAGGATGGTTCAAACTTCAAAATCCGGTCCGGTCGGATTTTGGATTGACTCAGACCTAAAAGTTTAGGTCCGTCTTTGGTCCATATTTTCGGTCCAAAGCAGGTCCTTATGAAAAAAAATTATCATCATAAAATGATTTTATATTTATTAAAAATAAAATTACACTTTGTTTGTTTTTCAGTTGATAATTACAGTTTTATTTGATTTTTTATTCATTATTAATTTTAGTCTGTATAGACTAGTGAGAAAATAAATTAGTTTATATTTAGAAACAGATTATTATTATTTTTATTCAAAATAAATTGTTTAAGCTCAATGATAAATTTTATTTTTCTGTACATAAGGTGAAAACTAAAAAAATAATTATTTGAATTTAAAAACGAATAAATTAAAAAGTAAAAATTGATTATGCTATAAGTTGGGTCCATCTAATTATGGATCGATTTTCGTTCAGGTTCAATTTTTATTGTTTAAGTTTGATTATGAACACCCCTAGTTATATTAGAGTCAACTATACGCAGAATGGTTGTTAATTAGGATCGTATACTATGGTATCTAGTATAATTTTAGTAATCATAAAATTTATTTTTCTCGTTGTTTATATAACATAATTATAGGATAAAACGATAAAGATTGTATTACTTTTAACCTAAACTTAATTCTATCCTTAACATAATCAATAAATTTTATTTGGTTTTTCAATTTGAACCGAAAGAAAGGATCGGTGGATGCCAAGTCCCAGAAAATAAACTTGGATATACTATAGGCTTAAAGTTTCTCCCGAATCCGAACCAAGAAAATGTGTACAATTAGCTAAACCCTGTATGAGTCTGGTTCGAGCTTGAAAATATTAAGGGATAAATTTAGATTTGATGTAAGTATGGTATATCATATATAAAGAACTTCTGTTAGGCATGCACTCTTACAAGTTTTACGTACGTGACCCCAAATTCCCAATTATTAGTTTGTATAAAGAACCAAGCATGAGTTAGTCCAAGACTAAATTTAGGGTGTGCAGGTTTCATGAAGTGTTGGAGTTTGATGATACGAAGAGGAGTTGTCGAAGGAGATTGGCAGGGCACAACGAGCGAAGACGAAGGACGTCATCATCATCGTCAACATTATCTTATGAGCCGATAAATTACAATGAAAATCCAAGTTGATCGATGATCAAAAAGGACTGTTCGCAAGCTTGATACTTTAATCAAGGGTATTTATGTCTTTTTAAGATCATCGATGCACCGGATGTTCTCTATCTTCTGTCAATTGGTCAGTCGGCATTGAAACTCACTTTTTAGTATGTACGTAATTGCTAGTTGTTCCCTAAACAATATAAGATATTTTGTATGAATTCATGTTGTATTGTAATAACATATGCTCCCGTTCTTACTATCGAGAGACAAACAATTAATAATTTCCGTCGAACCGTTGGTAAACGATTAACCATAAGACTATAATAGGAGTTTGCAAACCGCTGATCAAGGGTGGTGATCGGGCAATTTTTAGCTGTTTAAACTTTAAAAAAAACCCTATGATTTATCTTGGATCAGCTAATGGATCATATTTTATTAATGTTTAATTTATTTTTTTGTACGTGTTTATAATCACGTGTTTTGCTTGAACGACGCTATTTTTTAAAATAGACATAAAATTACTATGTATTTGCTTGAAATTTTAAAAATAGGATTAGTTGCTCTAAATAACAAAAATTCCCGGTCGTTTTGTATTCGGTGATAGCAATTTTATAATAAAATATAAAAGGAGTGGCTAAAATGAGTTGAGGAGGAAAGAACGATGTAAAAAAATACAAAATATCAATATGTTTTTAAGAATATATTATCGGAAAAAACAATTTATTAGAGTGTTTGGATTACATGTTTTTCAAATAAACGAAAAATTAGTTACCTCTTGGTGTGGGAACCAATATCTTCGAGAACCATAAGTGTTCCTCTTGCTTGTTGGTCAATTGTTGTATGAATCTTGATCGCTTTAGATTTGAATACTAGTTGTAAGAATTGAAGGTGAATCAGGATATCAAAACGAGAGAGAAATTTCGGTACATGAATGAAGGCAACCAAATTTTGCTTGTGCTTCGATCTAAAAATATTGACCTCAAATATAATTATTTCATAAATAATAATATTTTTTTAACATTAATTTTTATTAGAAATAACTTCTCATTATCAAATAAATATAAACTCCCGTGTTATATCGAATGTAACAAATAATATATACTCTTATATATTATGTCTCGTTATTAAATTATATAGTCCATCAAGTTCACGAGTGTAATCTCGTAGAATTCGATAATATTAATTTACTAACACTATATTTTATAACATAAAAGGCATAAATCATAGTAATCTTCTACCAAAACGCTTTAAAAATCTAATACAAGCCGATTGTATATCTCTTATTATCCTATATCATAAACAATAATGACACCTTAAATTAAATGAATAATTCGGTTTCGATTCGGTTTTAACCGAACCATAATTCCTTCATTACAATGGAAAGTACTTTTTAGTTTTTTGGCATTTTAAGTTTGGTAATGCATTTAAAAAATTCAAAGTCGTAACTGTTGGCTTTTGAACACAACTTTTCTACCTCACAAAAACATTGAATATCAATTAAGTCAAAAAAATATTAATTTTTTACACCAAAAATAAAATAAAATAAAATTATTAAGTCACGTACATATATGCATATTGATCGAGTCATAACTATAAATTAATAATATTCTGAATATAATTTTGTCAGAAAATGTCAATGTTGGTTTGTCCCGAGTCGGAGTTGTTTCAAGCTTAGTCATTCGGGTTCGGTCTATTTCCACTATTGGGTCAACTTGTCTGTTGGTTTTAGGTCAAGAATTTCTATGAATGTTAGTGTATGGGTTTAACTAAACCCGGATCAGATAAGTCGTAATTATAACGTAGACAAGGAAGTCCAAATATAAAATTAAAATAAAAAGGAAATTGGGTTAAATAAGAGCAGGATCCCCCGAAGGCGTTCCCTGATCTTTCTTTCTCGCAAACGTAGACAAAGGGGAAGCACGAGCACCCTCCCCGCACTCAACCACCTCCTCTCTTCTTAACACCGCCCTCCCTCCGCCGCCGCGCCGCCTCGATCTCCATCGCATCACCTCCGTCCGAGTATCGCTCCGTGGTAGATTCGCAATCGAAGCCGTCGGCGTCAATGCCTGCTCAGAAGCACTTGCAGGAGAACGTGGAAGACGAGGATCTTCCGGAGAACAATGGAGGAATCTATCAGGAGGACGAAGAGGAGAGCGAGGAGGAGGATGAGACGGAGCCTCATTTGCAAGACGAAGGTTACTCCTCTAATTGCTTGTTTGCTTTATGTCTTCTTACGATTTTGTATAAGATTATCGGGTTTTCTGTTCGTTACATCGGATCTGACATGCTTTCTTCCTCGCTATGCTCGGCGAGGTGTCCACCTTCCTTCCTCTGTTATGGATTCTTCTTTTTCTCAGACTCCGATCGAAGTTATTCAAGCGACGAAGGCCAAAAACCGGAGTACGTTTTGTCACTCTTTCTCTACTCTATCTTTCTTCTTAAAATGGTTGCTTAATGTGATGATAAGTGAGTGTTGTTCATCGAGCAGAATTTCATGATAATTAGTAGAATGTTGCAACCTCGCTCTAGATGATCGGGATTTTGCGTTGATCAATTGTTGAATGTGCTTAATGGCTAGCTTAATTGTTGTGGATCCTACAAAAATAACATGTATTTATCAAAAAATCTGGTTTGATATATTCCTTCGTACTGGAAATCCCGGTCAAATTACCTTGATTGCATGCCTTTGCTTGCAGAAAAGTTCTGTTTTTTACGATGTGAGTGCTTGAAATTAATCAAAGAGATTGCTGCTTGCATATTAGATAGTTTTACTACGAGCGTAATTCTAATTAGTCATCTGTTTTATACTTTTTTTCCTTTCTCTCTTTAAGCCAAAAAATGTGCTGTGACTAGAATAGTCGTTACGTTTATTTTATATTTTTACTTCATCATGTGACCCGAAATAAGATTTTACGTTTTCATTAATGTATTTCAGTATCTGTGTCGTCTTTCTTAGCATCATTGGCCTTGCATGTCATTCGTGGTCGCGCCTCACAGCTTTAGTTTGTACAGTGATACTTTTTGTAAATACTGAGCTTAATGTTTGGTATTATACTATTATGACCTTCTATTGATCGAAAGACATGTAAACAATGTTTCTTATGGAACTATTGCTGTGTCATAGAGGTTGATGGCCGGTCTTCTTTATACTACTTTTTTTTTTCCTGTAATTTTTTGTAGCCCTATGTGCTTGCATGGCCTTCTTTAAAATTCCACTTGCCAAGACTCCATGATTGATCCCCTCTGCTGTCCTCTTTCCGTAATGTGTTCTAAAAAGCTGCTTTCTGGAACAATTTGGTGTGTTACTATATTATTCCATGGAAACTATTTGTTGTAAACGTTCATTGGATGTGACATTGTGACCATGGTTCATGAATGAATGTTGTGTATGCAAGACTGCTACTTCAAGTATTTATTTCTGAGCATATATATTCTACAGTTTGGTGTTAGATATGCAAAATCATGACTTGATGGATGTGTTGCTCGAATATTTTCTTGCAGCATTTTTACGAGAAAACTTGGATCGTTTTGTTTTGTAAAGAGATGATCACAAATAAATATGATCCAGATTCACATATTTTCTTGCAAGTAGTTTGCTCTTTGATGTCTCGTATGAGGATTTGGATATTTACAAAGTATTGTGTCTGCTTCACTGTGGCACTGTATAAAATCACATGCACTTAGTGATAATTTTTTTTTCATGATAGTAGTAACTGGTATGTACCTTCCCTAGCTTTACTTTTGTGAATATGTGTTTGTTGTTTTGAGGACTTGATTTTTCTTACTGTTGACCGTTGGCTTCTCCTAGCTTGTTTGATCGATTAATTGACAATCATCAAATGAGCATGAGCTGTCTGAGAATGCTGCTTTTCTGTAACCAGAATTTGGCGTGCTATTTGGCATGTGATAACATTAGCTTAAACTTGATCTGCCAGATGAGTGATCCTTCCATGTACAATGTTGTTATTGAACAACAGAATTGCTGCCTGTTTGCATCCTAGCCAATGACTTTCATTTTGAAGTTAACAAATTTTTATATATTTCCCACAGTTAATGTAAAAACTCTGTTATCTACTGTATATAAATGTTACTGTGCTGATATTTTTGTTTACCTTGCCACAGGTTTCTCACAATTCCGCTGACAGATTTGCGCAAGGAAGTCCAGTGTCCAATATGTTTGGGTACTGTTAATGGCTCTTATTATTTTCTACGTTTGCCTTCTCCTTCTTCTGTTTTTGCAAACAATATTTTCTATAGAACTCTCTTTTTTCACAGACAAATATCTTTTGTCAAAATATTGACAGCTATGATGTTCACTTCAAACACTTGGTTATTATATAAACAGATTGATGATGCATTTGGCATACAAACTCTGAATATTAGATTCTTTCGTATTCCCTTGCACTGTGTCCATATTGAATTTTTACTGTACTGCGGCTACTGCCTACTTGAGCGAGTTGAGAATTTTTAAAATCTTGTCCCCATGTTCATAATGACATGCTGTGCATTTGGATATGTATTTAGCAGGATAGAAGATAGTTATTTTCTTTTTACTCGAGTGTTTGAGGGTAACTTGAGGACTATCTACAATTCGCTCATGTATCTTCTTCACTATGAATGTTTTTCTGCATTAAATAGTTTTGGCATCCTCGTAAAAGAATAATCCGTTAGGAATTTGGAAAATACCTTGTCCTATCAATGGTCTTTATATTTTGTACTTGTCTCTACTGGATCAGGAATTTTATCTCTGCAACAACCTTTGCTGTTTAGAAAGTCTTCTGAATCCTAAATTTGACGGACAGATTAATTGTCCACTAATTTTTCATGTGCTTCGTATTGCATGTAATTTAACGTTTTGATCCACAAACAGCTTGTCATAACAGCCAAAAGTCTTGCTGCTATAACTAGCTGTTTAGCTTTCAGAAGTGACTAAAAGTTTGAGTTGATGCTTACTACTCTTGTTGCATCTCTAGGGATCATCCGGAAGACAAGAACAGTAATGGAATGTATGCATCGCTTCTGTAGAGTGTGTATTGACAAATCTATGAGGATGGGGTAACTTCTCCGAGCTTTAAACCTATAGTTTTGAGTCAACTCTTATTCAGAAATTCTGCCAAATTTGTCAACAATATACATACTTGCTGCATAATATGTCCGAGTCCCAAATTCAAATGGAGTATCATTTTTTCTACTTCACTTCACTTATAAGGAATAACGTTTTCCAGGAATAAGGAATGCCCAGCTTGTCGCACACATTGTGCTAGTCGTCGTTCTCTACGAGATGATCCAAACTATGATGCACTAATATCTGTATTGTATCCTAATGTTGAACAATTTGAAGAGGAGGTATATCATTTTTTATCCTTGAAGATGTTACATGTGAACAGATGATTAAATTATTCGTATGCATGCATCTCCCCAAGCAATACGACTGTACGAGTAATAATGTCAGCTTGTTTTTTCATCACAGGAGCTGGCTTTTCATGAAGAGGAGGATGCTCGAAACAAGCAGGTTACTCATTATTCATTTCAGTAGCTAGCAATTTCACGCTTACTTGAGATAAATTTCTCCTCTTTGTAATGTCGAAATGATGTATTTGACTATATTGACAGATCCAAGATTTAATTGCCCAAACTTTCCGACGACAATCAGAAGCTGCGAGTAAGAAACGAAAGAGATCACAAAGCACAACACGAAGGAGGGCAAGCTATCGCTCAGATGATAATGATGATGCTAATGGTAATTACTCTTCTGCTGATGATCGCCGAGAAACTAGACCAAAAAGAACTAGGAGGTTCAAGGGTCAATCACCTGGTGTTGGAGGAGGTTACAATGAAAATGATCCAGAAGTGAACAGAGACAATGCATTTGCATCTGCTGGCCTTGTTGGAAACTCGGAGATCCTTGCATGGGGAAGAGGTGGAATGCGGAGTCACACTCGCAATGGCACTTCTGGTGGTGGTGGTAGCGGTAAGCAGGCACGGAATAACCGCCTTGCTAGGTTGTCTGAACATCTTCGGAACTTGGATGAGAGTCAAGAGGTCTTAACTTCTTACCTTGTGTTGGTGAAATTTTGCACTGTATAGTGTATTCTTCGTATAGATGGGATAAAAGCTACACTAGAGTAGTGTAAAAAATCTATTGATAGAGTTCTAATAGATCTGAATCACTCAATGAGACTTAAAACACTTAAGGTTTTAAACCCATCTCTTAGAAATATATTCACCATTTATATTCACCACGAATTACTGTAGGAACAACTCAACAAGACCGATAGTAGTTGACTAGAACTAGAATAATTAATAGAAGCTACCTTTTTCTGTCTTTATATTTTGATATCTATCTTTGTTTCCGAGATTACTTATTTCCACATTCTCCTTTTCATTTTCAGATGGATATCCAGATTCTTCTTGTTTCTGTTGATGTCGAAAAGACGCCCAATCTACAGCAACCGTATTTGTGCTGCAGTCCAACACTACATGTTGGACAAATATGTCAAGTAAATCATCTCGTTTGGATTGTTATTCTAGTTTCTTGTTTTATTCTACCTCCTCGTTCAATAAGCTTTGCAACCTTTTCCCTGCAGTTCATTGCATTCCAGACCTCATCACAAGTTAATGAAATCGAATTACTGGCAGTGAAAGAGCTGCATTCTAATTTAAGCTCTTTCACCTCTTTCGATGTTCAACCATCTGAATCATTGCTCTTGGATCCATGCAAAGATGAGCTGCAACTTCTGCACTCTGAACAAACTGTTCAAGAAGTCAAATCTACATTCAATCTCCAACAGGGTCATTTGGTAAGAACTTTGTTTTTCTTTCAAATAATAAGGGCTTGCTGTATTCATATCTAGATATCAATGTATCAGATATCGGTATGAGATTTATATCCAATATATTTTTTAGGTAGGTTTTAGTATACGAACGACAACACAAAGAAGAGAAATTTTATAAATAATTTTCTTTGAGAAAGAGTTCCGGAAAGGAAGAATAACGCTAGTTTTGGGAGTATATCAAAATAGGAGAAAATGTGTATTAGAGTATATCAGGATATCAAATTGATATCCATATACTTATATATTTTTTATTTCTGTATAAAATTTTTTATGTCAGTGCCCTAGATATCAGGCCCCGAGTTCATTTCAAATAAAAGTATACCATTGACTGCATTGAAGCTTTCTTTTAACCGTTATTGTTTCTAACCTCAGATCTTGGCATACCGACACAAGTTAGCAAACACAGGAGCCTGCAACGAAGCTAATTCAAGCCATGTAAGTAGTAGTAGCTAGTATCAACGACAACAACTCATATGCTTATAGAAAGAAGAAATGCACAGCAAGCAATATTTAGCTAAAGAAAAGAAAGCAAGGCATCAGTGTTAAGTAATAGCTATAAGTTACTCCAGTCGTTGGAATAGTTTGAGTTACTGAAACAGGTAAGACATTTGTGTTCTTTGTCGATGACAGCTTCTGTATAGTCATGGCCTCATGGGATTGGAGTTGTATTGTTGTTTATGCCCAGCTTGTAACATTGGCTTTTGTTAAAATATTGGGAAATTTCGTGTGCCAGCCACAAGGCTGTGGAATGCATGATTCATAACCATATGTAGCTATTTCGTTGAAATGCACTCAGAAATAATACCGCAAAAGATCGTATCATACTGAAAACGATAGCCTAATTTTTAATGTAATTACAAAATAAGTATTTTCGATGTCATTTCTTCTTTTCTTTATTTAATCTCCTCTTATTTCCAAAATTTATCTCAAATCACAGTAATTCAAAATAAGTCTTTTTCAATTTCATCTATATTTTTCACTATTGTTTTATTCAATCTCGTCTTCTTTCCAAAACTACTAACGATCTTCTAATTCAAATTTAGGCTTCAAATCACGGTGATTACAAAGTAAGTCTTTTCAATTCCCCCCCCCCCCCCCCCCCCCCCTCCCCCCATTGTTTTATTCAATCTCCTATTCTTTCCAAAATTTCTTTCAATTCAAATTGAAAATTTTCGGCCTCAAATCTCTATAAATTCAATGTTTGATGACTCAAAAAAATATTTAGAGTACTATACATGTTTTGGTACAATTTTTTTAAAGAAATGATCAAATTCCAGCTTGATTACATATTCAAAATTTAGGGGTTAGATTTGAAATTCTAATTTTGAGTATTTTGGTGTTGTTTTTTCTGAATGAATGGTTGAGTCATGTTAGAATTATACGAATTAGTATTACTTTGACAGCAAATTTAGAAGCAAATGATAGTTTAAAGTTGTTCGGTTACCAATTATTGTTTACGCCCTGACTCAACGTGAAATAATTTATTCCACATTTAAAGCCCCGTGAAAACAGAATTTTTACGGCCCAACGTGAAAAAAAAAAAAAAAAAAACTCTTTCATGCCCAAGTCCCAGCATTAGAAAAAATGGTTTTCACATCAGGTCCCAAAGTGATAACTTTTTTCATGTTATGTCTATGCATGGATTCCCATGGAAGAGACGGCAGCACTCGGCGTGGAGGTGTTCATGATACGATGTCGTGTTCAAGCTTCTGCTTGATGCAGAAAATTAACTAGGGCATATCTACAACTTTCCTTAATTTTGCGTGTGAGGTTAACTGGAGTAGCATAAATGAAAAGGCTAGTGTGGTTACACTTCCACGCGGAATTTATGTCAAAAAGCCAACTACAAACTAGAGTTGCACAAATGAAATAGCAATTTCCTCACTGCCAAAAACATGTCAAATGGAAGGGATAAAAACAAATGGAAGAGATAAAAAATGTATCGACAACAGTCTACACAACTAAGGTCCAAATGCTATGTTGGAGTAAATAAACTCGTTTATCCGATCATTTTGAGCATCACGTTGAGCTACACCATCCTATTTTCTTCGGATTTTGACGTCGAGAGTCCACATGATCTTCCCCTCTGGCACTGGGATTGACTTTGGCAATCGTAGGGGTATTTCATACTCCCCGAACGATGCTAATGGATGAGGTAAGTAAAGGTTTTCAGGTGCGATACTAACACCTAGTTGCCTTGCTATCTGTAATGGATTATAGGGACAAAATTAGTACTTTGATTGGGAGAAAAGTAATTTTTCTTATCATCCATATCCAATTGCAAACAATAATCTGGAACTAACAATTGATGACGAGCATACTTTGAACACAGGAAAGTTGATTAAGAGTAGGGAAGTGTCATACCTCAGCAACAAGGTCATCTTTAGTCACAGGCTCGCGTAGTTCACTGTCAACCTTGTAGAATCTTCTCAAAACCTACAAAGATAAATTTGCATTAGAATTGTTAAAAGACGATATAGAATTTGAGCTACTTTTGCTTGTTGTGGGCCAGACCTCTGGACTACATCTTCCGTTGAATTACAATTTAAGCTCACAACTTTTTCTCATTCATACACATTAACAATATATATACACATACGAGCAGCAGCCTAGCAGTAGTAACACAAAAATTGTCCAGTGCCGCGCAAGTGCAAAACGTGAGGACAGACATCAAAGACGTGATGCCTTGTCAAACCACTCATAAAATGACAGGACAAATCACCACAAAACCAACCCACAGGGATAGTCTAGTGGGTCAGCCAGGGCTTTTACAATCAGATAAGCAAGACCAAGATCCACATCAGTGCTAAATAGTTGTATTTATAGTAATAAAGTACTACCAAAAGAAAACTGATTACGAAAATAATGGCATGTTGTCACTAGTGGAAAGGTGAAAGTCCCACATTTACACACTGTAAAAAGTGAACACGGGTACTTGAGATACAAATCCTACATGCTTCAAGCATATAAGATTTGAATGATGTTTCAATATGTCAGCAGTTGATGTTTCAATATGTCAGTAGTAGCATTGCAGCAAAGGTACTTGTAAAAGCACAAGATTAAGTAGAGCATTTATTTTGAACTATTCGAATTGTATCCACATAAATCAGTAAGATCCAAGAATATATATGCACAACTCAAACATGTAAGACCTAGCAGTGCATTGATGGAAGAAGGAACACACCTACAGTCTACTAATGAACCACAGAGGCACAGACTATTCACCTTAGGATTCAAATAATTTGGCGACAAAATCTAATTTGTAATGAAAGCTAATTTAAATACATACTAGTTTTGCATTATCGAGACGCTTCGCAGCGGCTATATATTCTTCCATCTTGTCCTTCTCAGTCACCTGAACAACTTTAACTCCTGTCTCCTCTTCATGCTGGTAAATCTGATCAGAATAAAAGGAATAATTACACGAGATAGAACAAACATTTAACGTGTGTGTACAAAAAATACCAAAAAATGTAAATGTTGCTAAAATCTACAGATAACTAGCCCTGCCGTGAATGCTGCAAACAATTTTCACTGAAAACAAAATTTGGTAAATTGGTCTGTGGTGACATGGTGGCTCTAATGTCATGTTCACAGATTAAAAAATAAAAGATAAACAATAGAAGAAAAAAGAAAGCAAGGTCATATTCAAATGTCCATGTAAGACCATGTGCTTCTGTGACACTCATAACAAGTTACTTGAGTTTCGGGCTACTGGTAAGTGGTAAGGCTTATGGTACACCCTGCAGAGCTACTGCCAGCTCATTTAAAATAAAGCTAAGAAAGTGTAATGAACTCTACACTCGAAACATTTTATAATTCTACCTCATGTATCACTAGTCATGTAAAGAAAATATTTTCTCACTGGAGAGTGAGTGTATTTTACACATGGCAAGACAAAACGATAAATTGAGCATTCCAGATCTCGAATACCAACTCAAACAATAAAGAACGACAGCCTACAATATTACGTGTGATGATGATAAATAAATAAAAAGACTAAAATGGAGCTATGTGATGGAGAAACACCTTTCTCTGCTCTCTGACAAGGTAGGCAAACTTTTCAATATTTGGTACAGCAAGTAACTTCGGCATCAGATAATTGCGGAAGTACCCAGGAGCAACTTTCACTGTATCCCCAGCTTTACCAAGCTTGTTTATACTCTGTATCATTGAATCAAAATTATAAATCACCCAACATTTTTAGTAAGATGAGGTGAACTGCACTCATGATCATATTAACCCACCGTTGTAAGAATGACATCCAACTTTCTGAATCTTATTCCCTGAGCAACAAAGAGTAATGGATTTGCCAATGCATCGGACTTTTGGAGGCTAGCATCAAGAACAATCTGCCGCAAGATGTTTCTTCCGCATCGGATGTGAGCCATTAGATGCCTCTACAAATCCAAAAAGAACTTGGTTAGGAAAAACTCAATTAGGCATATATTTGGGATTTTGAGGAAAAACTCAAGCAAAGCTGGTACAATTTCCATTTCATTTGAGGAAAACTGACCATATAATTGAACTGATTCACTCAAACCAGTATCTCCACTTACATTTTTGTCCTTGGTGTGTGAGGGTGGGCTTAAATTATTGTATGTGCGGGAGGTGGAGTGTAAGTGTAACCACTATCTAACTTATCAGGAATGCACCAATACGCCCAATAGACCTTCCTATTCAGCAAGAAGACTGAGTATATACCATGATTTTGTACGTCTTTGCAAGTAATCAGAAACCAAAATAAAAATAAGAATCAAGTAGTGAACACCATCCAGGCTGTAAACCTGTCTCTCTTAATGCCTACACAAATTAAAAAGGAACAACGATTCCGTTGAATGGATTCGTTACACTATAGGAATATTAATCTTTGAACTAGAGAATCAGGCCATAAACCCGCCTAATTGTTATTCATCCAAGCAGCATTTTGTCAAACACCTTCCCTGCAAGTTCCCGTCTAACAGAACTTGCATTTTTCGCCTATCCAAACAGCAAAAGCGAACAGATTCCAGCACTCAATAACAGTATTTACAAAGAAAACAGCTCAAACCGACACTACAATGTAATTTTGATAGCAATCATAACCCGCAATGCAGGACTTTTTCCGACAACTCTCCCCTGACCAATCAATCAATGATTTAAGGAAGCTACGAATTTATTCCATACATATTGAAATCAAACTTACCTCTGGAATCGATTCAGTAGCAGAATAGATTTGTAGGCAGAGCAACACAGGCAGGGCTTCGATGAAGACGGGGACGAAAGGGAAGGGGACGGTGGAGTACGAGGGCACAGCAAGCCCACAAAGCCTGTAAAAATGCGATTTTTTTTTATTTTTTTAACAAAGGGACTCTTAATGAAAATAGAACAAATTGTGTTTAGTGACTCCACTTTTATTTATTGGATTTTTTCATTTGGTCCTAAAAATTTGTTCAAATTCGGTTGGTGAACTAATTTTTGTGTTTTTGTTATTAACAGTTTACTCGAATTGATTTATTTTCGGGTTTATAAACTAAATAAGTTTATACAAATTTATAGTTTATTTTCGGGTTTATTTTTCATTGCTTTTATATATTTATAAATCATAAGTTGTTTACTTGAAGTTTATTTTACATAGATATGAACAAATAATATCGGGTTGGAAAAACACAAGGCTAAGATCGGGTTGTAAACAAAAATAAACCCATCCAAGCAAAAATAACCTTGTTCAGATAAGTTTATTTTTGAGTGGTTTATAAACCCGAATAAACTCATAGAGAATTAAACCAATCTCCAAGTATACACTTACAAAAATTAAACTCAAGGTTTAAATGAAATAAAAATAAACTACATTTTTCTTCTCCTTTGACTTTTTTTTGGTGTCTTTTAAGTTTGGTATTTTCTGATTGAGACTCTTGGTTTGTTTTTACGAATGATGTTTGGGTTTGATTTTTTTTAGTCTCACATCCTATTTTTATTTTATATTTACAAAGTGAATAGCAAAGTAATTAAAAGATATATATATATATTATGTTGTTGGTTTTTCCTTTTTTTCAATCGGGTCTTCCTTTTATTGGAAACAAAAAACGAGGTTGTGTTACAATAAATTGGAAAGTAGTAGACCCCTTGTCATCTTACGAAATAAGTTAAAGAATACCTTAGAATATGTGGTATGATGCATGAAAACTTGAAAGAAAAAAAAGAAGGAAAAATAGCAATAATTTAATATAGAATTGGTCTCACGATAAACTTGATGAAACTGGATGAATTGGTCTATACGAAACAAGTCTTAAAACTTACGGATAAGACTAAAGATAGGATACGAGTCGAACACGTACTTGTCAAAAAGTTGGACCTAACAACTACCACCCTCGAACTCGATACATCATAATATATTAAAAATCGTAATACCTCATATTGCCACTATTACAAAATACTATATAACTTTTTTGTTTAAACTACACAAAAAAAAAAAATGATAAACATAACGGACAAGTATGTTAGAGTTTAAGTAATTTTGTAAATTAGAAAATTTTTATTGAAATAGACATTAAAAGAAATAAAAATATATTGAAGTTCAAAGGGATACTTAAAATAATAAATAAAAATTAGAAAAATGGCTTATAGGTTATAGTTATTGATTATAATAGAATTGTTAGTTTTTGAGTTATGAATATATGATTTATTTGTTTTCGCCCTTTTCTTTAGTAAGATTATGCGACGTTTAAGAATATGCGGAAAAAAGTCTAATGCAGAAGAAAAAAACCTTCTCAATTTACGTTTGGGCATAATTGCGTAACTATCTTTTATATGGATAGTCATACAAATTCAAATAATTGACTGGCAATTTTGCATAATTTACCAAAACATATAAACCCCTTCGGAAACCCTAACAGGCTAACAAGTATCAAAAGACGCCATCTCGGACCCAACACTCTCAACAGCCACCATCACTGATAAATCCTTATTCCTCAAACTCCGTTGTTTGATCCTTCTCATTTCAATGGACCCAAAGCTGTACACTGTTCTCAATCGTTTGAGCTTGGGGCTCCGACACCAAGTTCGAATCCACGGACGTTCAGAAGAAGCTGTGGCCGTTACAGATAGAACCGTGAGACAGCGGTGCTATTACCACACGAGCAGACAATCGAAGACGTCCCTGTACGCCAAGATTAGCCCGCTCGGTAATCCTGGTGTCAGCGTTAAGTCAGAGCTTGATGGCTGGGTTGGGCAGGATAAGAAGGTTTGGGTAGGCGAGCTCAAGCGGATCATCCATGACCTTCGCAAGCGCAGGCGATTCTCTCACGCCCTAGAGGTAATTGCACTTCTTCTTCTTTTTTTAATCTCAAGCGGATCCATGTTATTCCCTTAAGCCCCAGTGTTCGAAAGAAACTGTTCAATGTTGTGTGTTCTAGTATCGCATATGTCGTTGTTTTTCCGGTTCTAGAATCTAGGTTGGTGGTGTAAATTTTCCATTGTTTTATCGTTGTCAATTCATTCAGTGATGCATTTCAATATCTATGCGACGGATTGTTTGGACTTTCTGTACAAGATTAGGAATTTAACTGCTCTCCCTCAGTCGTGAAATCTTGATATGATCCTTTCATTTTGTGTTCTTGCCAAATGAAAGAAGAGTTGATCGTGTAAATTGCATCTTAAGAACAATGATCAAGTTGGATCTACTATCAATTTAATGATCATCATATTTTAATCACTATCACACTTGTAGAGATAAGAAGGTAAACGCATTCCCAATAAAAGTTCCATGTGAAAATATAAGCTTCTTATAGTTCTTTGTTTTACTTTTGCAACATATTGCAGGTTTCTGAATGGATGAGTGAGAAAGGCATTTGTAAATTCTCTCCAGTTGAACATGCTGTCCAGCTCGATTTGTTGGGTAGAGTAAGTGGGTATTCTACTGCCGAAACTTATTTCAACAGTCTATCAGAGGAAGATAAAACTGACAAGACATACGGAGCATTGCTCAACTGTTATGTAAGGCAGCGCCAAATTGAGAAGTCTTTGTCACATTTGCAGAAGATGAAGGAGATGGGTATTGCATCATCATCTCTCACTTACAATGATATAATGTGTCTGTATACCAATACTAACCAGCATGAGAAGGTTCCTGAGGTGCTAGCTGAGATGAAGAAAAACAACGTTTCACCTGATAATTACAGTTATAGGATCTGCATTACTTCATTTGGAGTTAAATCTGATATAGAAGGAATGGAGAAAATGCTGAAAGAAATGGAGACACAGGCCCACATTGCTGTGGACTGGAATACATATGCATTAATAGCAAATTTCTATGCAAAAGAAGGCCTTGTGGACAAGGCGATTAAGGCTCTGGAAAAAGCTGAGGTGAGATTAGAAAAGAAGGATGGTACTGGTTTCAATTTTCTGATTTCAATTTATGCAAAGTTAGGAAAAAGGGATGAGGTGCTGAGGTTGTGGGAGCTCGAAAAGGTGGCTTGCAAGAAATGTATAAACAGGGATTACATGAATATTCTAGAGTCCCTGGTGAAGC
The DNA here is from genome assembly GCA_002319775.1 of Fagopyrum tataricum. Taxonomy (NCBI): domain Eukaryota; kingdom Viridiplantae; phylum Streptophyta; class Magnoliopsida; order Caryophyllales; family Polygonaceae; genus Fagopyrum; species Fagopyrum tataricum. Next base: position 379,144 of record CM008280.1, read on the forward strand.
TCGGTGAATTCGAAGAGGCCAAGAAGATAATTAAAGAATGGGATGCATCTGATAATTGTTATGATTTTCGTGTTTCTAATATTGTTATCATGGGGCATTGTGAAAAGTCTCTATTTGAGGAAGCTGAGGCAATGCTTGAAGCCTTAAAAAAGAAAGAAAAGCCGACTAGCCCCAACACTTGGGGCGCGGTTGCTGCTGGTTATCTGGATAAGACTCAAATGCGGAAATCATTGGAGTGCATGAAGACCGCACTTACTTTAAGAGTGGAGACAAAAGGCTGGAAGCCCAACAACAGGGTTGTTATGAGCTTATTGAGCTGGATCGGTGAGCAAGGAACTGCATTAGAGGCAGTATCGTTTGTGGAATCACTGAAAACTGCAGTTCCAGTGAACAGGGAGATGTACCATGCTGTGTTGAGAGCTTATGTTAAAAGCGGTAAGAACGTAGATGCCCTCTTGAGCAAAATGAGAGCCGATAAGGTAGATGACGATGAAGAAACTAAGAAGATCCTCAGCAAAAGGCAAACTAAGACATAAGGATCACTGGTCTGTCATTGCAAATCCCGGTGTTCATGTTTTTTTGGCCAGGACAGATTGAATTAGTCATGGTTGCATAAAACCCGATTCTTGCAAATTCACTGTGAGTTCATGTGGGTTTTCAGTAAGCTGATTTCTCATATGATTTGTTGTTTGAGCTTGGGTTATGCTTGAACAATTGGTTATATGATACATTTTTGGCTATTTAGAATCATGCCTTTTCTTTTGTTTTTATGGTGTCAATTGTTGCTTGGAAGTAGCTTGTGTTATTCCAACAGTTGTAATCAGATTCGTACTTGCTATTATATATAGTTGAATAAGTTAGGCACAGGGGATATCTAGTATGACAAACTGGTTGTCTTTATGATTGTGTTGAGGATATCTTTTTCCATCATGTTAGAGATCTTCATCTAGAACCTTAAGATTGTTTCTTGACATTTTTATTTACTTCTCATTTACAAAAACTAAGAACCCTTCTGTCTCCTCCATCACAAAATTCACCAAAGTTTTTCAACTATTTTATTTTATATAAATTTAACAAAGGATCACTTAAGTACATTTAAGCAAACTGATTGGTATAATTGTTCGTTTATTTTATTAAATCTGACTTTATTTTTATATTTGTAATTATAAATTGCTAAAGAAATTTCCAGTTTATGATAGTAGATGCTATTAGGTTTGATTAATGTTTCGAATTTTCCGCAAGTATGTTTTAGGTTGAACTATTTCGATAAGAATCAGAAGATAATCCAATCTAACCGCTTTCCATTTAAAAAAAAAAGTCTATGAACTAGACTATAGTACAACAAATTCATTATTTAGAGATCACCAGCAGCAACATGAAAAGCATGATGAGCCGATTCGACGCAACTCCAAGCACTCATGCAACAAACATGAGAGCAGATTGCGCCTCAAATTCGCCAAGCTGAAGTACATCAGCCAACTATTAAAAGACTTAAAGGCCAGAGACAAACATATTTGATAACACTACACAAACAATGACTGCACTCATTAGAGCTTCTCATCTTATCCCCATCTTGATTCTCCTAACCACAAGATTCTTGTTCTCCTCCGCCAATCAACTCCAGAACAAAGACGCTGTAGGGTGTACATATTCAGATGACGGCACATGTCAACATCAACACGCGACGGGTGGTCCTATTGATGTAACCGGCAGCGTGTGCTTCACCTGTGCTAGCCCTAACGTTAATGCTCTTGTCATCGGCCTCCCTGGGATAAGCATGCCGGGACTCAGTATTAGCCTCCCAACTATCAGCATTGGTACTTCAGGAATTCAAGTTGGTGGCGGAGGAACGGTTGGCTACTACGCAGTTTGCTGCATTCCGGTTGGTTATGGCTATGGCTATGGCTATGGCCGACCCTTGATACCCATTCCACAGGAAGGCGTTGACAAGGACTCGCACCCAAAACCAAACCCGCATCCTGCTCAATCACAAGGAAGCAAAGGCGGGAATGAAGACAAGCACGTTGTGAAGCCAAAGATGGAAACCCGGAAGCTTGGGAGGAAATACTATATGAAAGGAGATGAAAATGTGGTTAAGGCAACGATGGATATGGGCAAGCAAAGCAACGGTAATGAACATGGAGACGACAGCCGTGTGAATGCTTTGCCACCTCGCTAGCTAGGAAAAGTATATATTGCTTCTTTTTGTCAAGATAAATGTTCATTCTTGTCAATAATCGGTCTATCAAGTAATGACAAATGAATAAAGGATTCTGCTCATGTATGAAATAATGAAATAATGAAATATTTTATTTGGTATCTATTTCTCGGATTTTTATTTCGGGCAATAATTATGTTGTCGATGGTATGCAATTGCATCGATCGAAATAGTCAGAGAAGGCTGTAAGTTTTATTTTGCGTGATTGCAAATTTTAAGGTTGGTTTCAGTAACGCATATGACTCTCGAAGTTGATGGGAATCCGAGCCATTATAATTACGCTTATGACATGCATAATGAAAGTGGAATTAAGCTTCTAACAAGCTAGTTTTATACTTATGCATACGGCTATGGGTTCGGGAATCAAACCGCGCAACTGACTTCCTTATACGGACAATATAAACATTTAAATTTGGGTAATTTTAACACATATAGTTACTCTAGGTTTTATGTCGAATCATAACATACACCTTTTTATATTTTTACTAGTTTAGTACTCGTGACTTTTACGGGAATTGTAAAAATTGAACTGGTATTTTTTTTATCATCGTAAATAACGTTTTGTATTTATAAATAATAGTTTAATATATTTTGTGATGTAAAATAAGGAATAAATAAATATAAAAACTAAGACATTATAATAAGTAATAGCAAGACGTATGAATAAAAGATTTTAACATTAATCAAATTGCATTGTTTGGCATCTATATATATAAATAGTTTTGAATAAAAAAAAAACATTATAACTAAAAATGCGAAATTTTTTTAGTTTATCATCAAAAAATTAAAATTAAAAAATATATATTTAAAAATACTATAAAATATAATTAATATCTAAATTTTAGTTATATTAATACCAAAACAAGTATTTGATATAAAATTATTAAAGTAGACGACCTAATTAAAATGACATGACACATTCACAATATATTTATATATATTATTATTAAATCAAATAAATAGTATCAATATAAGTTACGTTAATCTTGATCCATTCGATTAAATCTTCATTTTAACATTTTGTAAAGACTCGAACTCGAACCGTCCAACCTCCTTGACGAGTCTAATATAACTATATAAGGACGAGAAGAAATTCCAATATTTATTTCGCAACAGGCTGGGAAAAAAACGTTCTTGCCAAATATAGCGTGAGTTGCAGACCACTCTCTCGTTCGGGCCATTCCCCCGATACAAAGGAGAGAGAAGGAGGGGGGAGAGAGAAGGAGGAAGGGAGAGAAAAGAACGAAACATCGAAGAAGAAAGCAGACGCGGAGAGACATGAGAGATATAGTGCCGCATCATTGGGTGCCTCCATGCGGAAGCCAGTGCACCAAAAAATACGCTTCTCTTACTCAAATTCCATGTGAGATTTCTTCTTTTAATTCCTGAAACAACCAGGCCCAAGAATGATTTTCTTTCTTCCTTTGATATTTCAATTATGTTTTAAGTCTTAGTTTTGGTTGTATTTCTGCACCGTTTCGTTTTTCAATTGCCTTAGCTGAATGATTGCTAGCCTATAAACGTTGTTTAATTTGCCAGGTTTTGACTAATTGGTTGTTTAGGAGGTTGTTCTTTTTAAAGCCTTTTGATGATTTATGTGTTTGCAGTTTAATGCGCTTTTTTGTGTGTTGATGTTGTTTCCATGAAGAAAGGTTCATGCTCTTTTAGTTCGTTTAGGGTTTATGATCTCTTTTAATGGTCTTATAAGATAATCTGTAGTAAGAGAGACAAATTTCAACAAGAGAAAACCCTGATAGCTTATTACATTCGAGGAGCCACTTGCACTTTTGGAGCAGAGATTATTGATAATCTATGCAATCAGTGTTTTTATTGAATTGACTGACTGCAAAGGGGTTACACAATCCAAAAGAGGCTTTAGAAAATATGAATTATCTGTAGATTTGTCAGTTTAACATTTTTGAAATAACTTTTTGCTTTAGTTTCGTTCTTTTAGTGGCCTTTCTTCCTTTTGTTTTGTTTTATTTTGTGGTAGGGCAATGCATTTATTCTTGAAATTCCATTAATGGACACACCTTTCTTTTAGTTTTCTCAACCCTCAACATTTGATACTACATGGCTGAATTTTCTTAAAAGAAGACAAGAAGAGATTGTGCTTTGATGTTCTATGCAAGCAATTGGTCATTAACAATTATGCCATAGATCTTCTGCACCATCCCAATTCCCCAACAAAAACTAGAAAAAGGAAATCCCAAGCGATGTGCTCCTCTGAGAGTAATGTGAAGAAATAAGTACATTATGATTGGCAGCATTTCAAGTGTTGGGTACAAAACTTTTGTGAACTTCTTGGGACTCCTTAAATTTCAAATCTCTCATTTTCCCGGACTACAAAGTGACAAAGTATGGTTGCATCACTCTGCTCTCTTTCATTTACTCTCTCCATATAATTTTGTAGGCCGATGTGACCTGATGTAAACTACAGATACAAGAAGAGATTTCCTATCCTAGTTTATGAAACGAACAAATAATTCATTCTCGTTTTATTCTCCTGTGGCTTTCCATTTTTAATGTTTTCGTGCAAAAAAACTAAATTACTTTCTAGTCGATCTCTCATATGACATATCCACTGTTTAAACCCTAAATAATATTATTGTGAATATGTGATAAGTATATAATGCCCAATTGTGTCAACTCTTGCAGGGAGAGTGTTTTGCAAAAAGGGATGTTCGGCTGATGGGGATGATTGGGAAGAATGTAAGTATTACTCTTTAATTTTCCTGGTTGCTAATGATCATCCTTTTTCAGTTATATGTCTGCATGTTGTTGTTCTTGTTCAATAATTCATAATAATAATTTGAATCTCAGTCTCAATCTTTTTGCTTTATCTGTTTCCCAGACCCAATATATTTCTTCCTTTCTTAATCAGTGTGATGGTTATTTAAATTGTCCTTTAAGCATGAGGATGGTGTTCTGCCAAGATATACATTATCTTTTAATTTATCATTCATGCTTCCACACATTCCATAGCCAAAGATTTATGTTCACTTTGAGATGTATCAAATATGACACTGAAACTGATTCATATGGCGATGTTTTGGCTTAAAATTGATGGTGAAAACTTCAAGAGGGTGATTATATCAAATCAATTTATTTTGCACAATATTTTCTTAAATTGTAGAAGGCTAAAAAAATAAATACGTATCTTGAAATCCACCTGATAGATTTATTTAAATTTTTTGGGGATATTAAGGTATTAATATATGTTTCACAGACCTTCAGACGCATTTTCTTCCTGGAGTTCTGATTTAGGTAAGATGTTTCAGGTAACTGGGGGAAAAAACTGTACTCCCTGCATGTGAAAACACTTCTCATTTTAGTCTTGTACAGAAAGTTGAGTAATGAATAGGGGTACAAATATACAATAGTATATTTGGTAGCTTCCATAAAAGGTGTGTAAATTGCTAGAACGACAAGTATTTTCATACAGAGTCTGTATTATATCAGAATTACCTTAACCTGGTTTAAAATTGTTTCTGCTTACATCTCTCTCCTCCATCTTCACTTATTCCTCCTCCCAGTCTCGTCATCTGCTTCACCTTGGTCCAACCCTTCAATAAGATTTCCGCTCCATTGTGGCCCTTGGTCAAAGCCTCATGCTTATTGACTGACTCTCAGTGACAAATTGACTGTCAAGATCTTCCTCTATAGTCCTGTTAGACTCAAAGCGGTTGTCATATCCACACTGCACATCTTAGTCTACTCTCAAATTGTCACCCATCCTCTCATTTTTTTCAATCAAATTCCCACTAACGGAGGTCGAGAAAAAAGATTTAGTGGTGGTGGCGGCGCCTTCACAGAATGGTTTTGGGTCAGATCGGCAGGGTTGGTGGTCTTCTGTTGGGATTGACAAGGGATTTCAAAGGGTATGAGGAAATGGTTTTGGATGGCTGTGGATGAGTGGATTTTCTGAGGCTTAATGGAGGCCCTGGCCTGTGGCTTTGAGCATTGTGGTGGAGGATAGGGATCAAATGATAGATTGAGGGGCATAGACAGATGTGGAGGTGATATTTAGCGGTGGCGGCGGCGCCTTCACAGAATGGCGACTCATAATTTCTTTGAGATGGAAGGAGATATATAAAGATAATAGAAACCCGGGTTTTCATACACTGGGTTTTGGAAATATTAGTAGAACCAATTTTTTTAAGGGAATGGGTTCATCTAACTTGGAAGACCTCCATCAAGAAAATAGATATAAACTTTCATAATTTTCTTACTACATTAAGTCTCTGGTTTTTTCAATATATGAATGTGTCCATAAGGGGGTATTTTGAAATATCTATTTTGTCCCTTTGGCCTATTTTGAAATATCTACGGTGTTTATACTCATTATGCAGAGTGAAATATCTATTTTGAAATATCTATTTTGTCCCTTTGTTTTGTCTATTCGTATCGGGGTATTCATTTCCTTTTATAAAAGACTGATTCTTGCTGCAGTTTGTAAGAGTTAGGAGAGGACAATGCCAAAACTATTCATGAACCAGGATTGTTATGAACTTCTGACGCATTGAATTACTTGTTCCCTTGTGAAGCATTATTTCCATGTTTATCTCGTTGGATGGAGCAACTTTTTCTTGCTTCAGTTTGTTTCTTTCTGTTTTACCTTGTTTCTTAATAACAAGGGCTTGAAATAGAAGTTATAGCGAAATTTGACCCGTCCTCTATATTTTTGTTTGGGTTTTTCAGCTTCGAAAGTCCCATATGTACATGGTTGTATACTTGTATCTGACTTGATTCTTGGCTACTGTTTTGGAGTTTTTTTATATTTTATACTAATATTTACCTACTTGCATGGAGATCAAGACTTGTAAATGTTATGAGTCATTTCTGGAACAGTGGAAGGCAAAGGCAGACTTCCATGTCCTTTGGAAATTAACCTTGTTTAGTAAGAGATAGTAATTGACGCATTTTATTGTTTTTTAATCATCAAACTTTTTCAAAAACCTAACACTCAAATCTAACATGAATAGTTTCATTTGAAATTAGTTCAAGGTCACTTTTGAGGTAAACTGTAAAGAAGGAAATTGCTGCATATTACATTTGGATAAAAATTCAGAAATTACCGGAAAATGAAACCTCAGCAAGTTAGCTGATACTCCCAAGACTTCTTGTATGTGGTTAGTCACACATATGATACAGGACATTTATCCTTTTATAGTAGCTTGTTTGGAGCGATGTACCTGATAAAATAAATTTGGGGAAATTTTTTTCTTGTCATGCCTGAGCTCTGAACAATACTGGATGCACCAAAAGAATCTCTTACCACAAATCTATAAATGCGACATAGCATTTTAGAATTGATTTCGTTATCAAATTATCGAAATGTGTAAAAATGGATCCACTGTAAACTGATGATCTGTAATCTTGCACATGAATATTAAAAGTTTGATTTCTCTTTGTGGTTTCAGGAAATCAAAGAGGTCTGTTACATTTATATAATCCTTGAAAGATCTTCACAGAAAACTATTGCTGACATCATCCTTTTCTTTGGTCAACGTCAGTGAATAATATATTGCTCATTCGATTGTGTTTAATATTCAGGTAAAGAGGCATGCGAACAAATATGTTTTAAGGACCCAGTCTTGAAGGACCAAAAATGGAGTGCTTGTATTGATCGTTCTCCTGGAGTTCCTAGTTACTCTGCGGTATGCTACTGTTCTCCTGATGATTGAATTTGGGGTCTAATAAAATGAGACAATTGATGCCATATGCTACTATTCTCCTTTATTTTTTGCATAATTTTATCACAAGATTGAATTTTGTAGACGTATTCTGTTGCTACAGTTAAGAGCTTGTAAGCTACAAGTGCAAACCTCACAGCTGTGTTAACAATATTCCATCAATGTTCGGGGTCACGGTCAATTAAATATACCGTGTCAATTATTTGGGTTTGGTATATAGCTGGGTGACCATGTTTTTACTTCGAATGGAGATGTAGCATTTGTTTTCTTCTGAGAATTTGAAAAGTACTTATCAGTGTATGGTCAATTTCCTTTTAATACATATTTGATATGTATTTAATTTCTGTTTGTAGGATTGCTTCCATGCCTGCATTGCTGGATGCGGTTACAGGGTCAGTATTCTTCTGTCTAATACAAATTTTGCTTGTGAGTCTTGTGACCATCTATTTGATACTCTCTGCCTAGCTCTATTTTTATTCTCATATGCATAAGTTATTACTATGCACATGGAGTTTGGGGGTAAAGTACTGTTTCAATGAACGAAATGTGTTTTATCAATATTGGAACATCTAAACATTAGTGTCGGTTACCTTTTAGTTTTCCCTGCAGAATTCTCTTATCCTTTTGAATCAGTCACTTTTAGCCACAGGTTAATCCCCTAAGATACTGCATAGATTGGCTGTGATATACTGATATCTTTATTGGTTTAATTCAGTCAGAGTTCCTTAAAGAAGCTTTTTGAGTAGTGCTTGACATCAGGTTATGCAATAATCCACAACTTCAAATGATACAACCTTATTAGAGAAAAAACTAGTACAAACAGAGTAAATAACCCAGAAAGCTATAACAGTACATTAAAAGCACACTATATCTTTGTTTGATTGATGAATTAGAAATATATGAGCACTTTTCTGCTTTGCAGTTTGAGGTGCCAGCTGAGATGGTCGATGAGGTTCATCCAAACAGACCAATGCCGCCGGCTCCCGAGAAGCCTGCTCCAAAGAAAGTTGCCGGGCCAAAAACACCAACAGATGACGACATGCCATCAACTTCTGCTTGACAAATGCAATTTTCCGGTCATATTTCAACTTGCTGATCTTTTTAAATTGGTTGCCGAGATACCTAGTGCGAAAAGAGTAAATAATACAGAAATAGTAGAGCATTTTTCAGTCAGCTTCTTTGCAAGCTGTGCCATTAGTTAATCATGGGTGCCAATACATTTTATGGGAGCTTGTTCGTATTGTCTCCCTATATGATACCAGTCCGAAATTTTCGGACTTTTTAGAATATGAGAATAGAGACAGGCTGATGGTCAATACTAGCTGACTTTTTACCGTGTTGTCTGTGGAAGACTGCAGGAGACAATCTTTATCTTTGTGAATCTATTTATAAAAAAAATTGATGACATTTGTATTCAGTATTCACTGTTTGTTTTGGTGAAGTCGGCTGAGTAGCAGACAACAAACCTGCATATTACGAATGTGTGAAGAGTTTCTTGCCTTAATCATAGACCTTGAGCTCAAACCCGAGATCTTGAGTATGACCATGTAAGGAGAGCATCATTAAACTTCAGGATTGAGATGGGTACATTGTAAAGATGGAAACGTGTACTGATCTCGTTAACATTGTGGGTAAATTTGAAAACAACATAAATATAGACGTTTTTTCGAGATAAAAGAAATTCCGAAAATGGCTAACGATGTTCAAAGGCTTCAAGCTAATCATCCCTGTGCTAGTTTCGGGTTGCTCAGATTCACGCTCGAAAAGTGTCAGTTTAACTTAGTGAAAACTACAACTAGATTTTAAGCTTTTAGAGATGCATAGATTGTGATTGCGAAACTGTATGAAAAAATTACAAATGCTGCTGCCCAGGATCGAACTGGAGACCTTCAGTGTGTAAGACTGACGTGATAACCACTACACCACAGCAGCCTTTGTTGATATGATTAATAAATGATTTAAATCAAATAATAAGCTTATAGTTAACATTTGAAGCACAACTGATATTTCTCATCGTTTTGTGTAACATTGGTGAAAATCTAACAACTATTCATAAACAACAATGAATGTTACTTAGCTCATATGTTGAGTTGTAGTCATCGTCGTAAATCGGTTTTTCAGGATGAATGTTACTTAGCTCATATGTTGATACACCTAACACAATGAACCTTCCAAATCAAGTAAGACTTTATCACTCGTTATATTGACCCAGAACATAGAAATTCTAACATCGGCTACTAAATATATAACGGGTATATCATATAAGTTTGATGGGCTACATAATATGCGTATAAGAAACTTATCATATTTTTAGCTAGTATAAAATGCAGTTAATTGTTTAAGGTTCAAGTGATCATATAAGTCCAATCGGTTTTAGAACAAATCTCACTTGACTTATGTGTTGGGTCGGATTATATTGTGTAAAATTCATGTATATTTATTGAAAGAATGATGTTAGGGTTTTTAGGGTTGTGCAACTATCCAAACCGGATCGAACCATAATCATGGTCCATGGACCAAGCAAGACAATTGATGGTTTGTGGTCCAAACCGTAATGACCCGTTTCGGTTTTTTAAATACTATAATATGGGTTCATAAAAATAAAAAAAAAAAAATTATTTAAAAAAAACGGTTTAAGATCGCACTGAAATATTATGGTACAAGATCGGATCGGATAATAGCGGTATGATACTTAACGTTAATTTTCAGTCCGGTCCAAAGACTCCACGTCGCGTTTTTCGCGTTTTTCATTTTGATTTATGGTTTTTTTCCCCCTATGTTTGGTTTTTATCCAAACTTCAAATATTCCAATTATAGTCCGACATAAAATACTAGAATAAACACAATTAAGAATTTCTACGAAATTTCCACTATTTTAACCACATTATGACGTACCTTCCAACTTCTCTTTCACTCTACATCATAATAATGTACTAATAACCAAACCCTGGACCCCCAAAACAATCCTCCTCCTCTATCCTCTTTCCTTTCTCCCTATGGCAAAATAGACACAAAAACAGAAATACTTTGTCATATCTCCTCAAAATCCAACTAACAAAACTCAAACACATGATCCCACCAGTCCACCACCATCCAATTTGCTCAACATACAACTCTTTAAAACCCTTCACTTACACTATCCCTTTGACAGAGTTTCCTTCTTCAAGCTTCGATCAACCGTTGAATAGACACAACAATGGCGAATGATCAACTTTCCATTGAATGGACATCGATAATCCTTAGAGTTGCAAACTCTTTTATTGGAGTTTCTGGGTTTTCATTGTTGCTGTATTCTATTTGGATGATTGGTGTTTGTATTAGGGATGCAAAATATTCATGGTATTACTTCCTCTCTTTACACAGCTTATTCTAGGGTTGTGAACTTTTTTACTGATGTGTTTTGGCTACCAAAAATGCAGGTTTATGTTTGCTTGTCTTGGTATTGGAATCAGCTTATGTGTGATAGCATGCTTGGGCTATCTTAGTGCTTCAGCTATTGGAAGTGGAGCTTTGCTTTCTTGTGTATCCTTTTTAAGCTGTAGAAATATTTACTCAAAACCCAACTGTCAATACTCAACAATGTTTGATCTTTACCTGAAAACTAGACCTGTTTATATTCGAGTTCTGGTCAATCTTTATAAAAGAAAATTTGACCGTTTATCCGGAACCAGACCGATCCCGACTAACGGGCCTATAGTGATTGCCGTACATGCAGTACCATTTTTCATATTTATTTTTTATTATATAAAAATAATTAAAATTTTGTTTTTTTAATATAGATTGTGTTAATAAATAAAATATATTTATGATATATTATGTAATATCTATTAAACTAATTATAATTATATTAGATATGGTAGATTTATACTTAATATTTATAATATATACAATATAATATATTTATTTTTATCCGGGATGACAAGCCAAGCATTTTGGCCGGCGGCCCAAGAGGTGTTCGTTTGGCCCGGCAGGCCTAGAGGTGTTCGGATCTAGCCTGACGGGTCGGGCTTCCTTTGTTCATACCCGCCTGTTTTTCCGGGCGGGCTGCCCAGCGATATCAGGTCTACTAAAAACGAGCAAGACCGGTGTTATAGTGAATGGCTGTGTTGTCTTCCTTAATGAAGCAACAGTATATATTCCTGATGTTTATGTTTCTCACAGTGGAAATTCTGATTGGAGCAGATGTGATGTTGAACAAAAAATGGAAGAAGGTAAGAAATCTTAGCCTGCTTCTTCTTCAACTTCTGGCTTTCCACCTTGGAAATTCTTCTTGGCCTGATGAAATACACTAATCTGTGCAAACAGGATTTCCCAAAGGATAAAACAGGAATGTTTGATTATTTTGTGGACTATGTGGAGCATAACAGCAGTGTCTTCTTAATCATATGGATACTCGTCGCACTCTCACAGGTAGAATCAATCTAGTAAGATAGATCTTAATCCTGCTAACCTTAAGTTACAAGTCAATTAGCCTTATACCCTTGTGAGTTATTGCAGGTGTTGTCCTTTGGATTAGCCATGGTCATTAAATTTTCAAGTAGTGCCAACCAAGCAAGGCTAAACTACGAGAGGCTACCGCTTCTGCACAGCGGGCCACATCCGCGGTTTGTGTCCAACAAGTATGCTGAGTATTGATCTAGTGTGAAGATTATGTTGAAGTTAGTGAAGAATAGGGTTTGACACAGATGTCAGCATCAACCCTAATAAGTATTGTTTTATGATCATAATTATGTACTAGCTATTGCTATTCAGTATTCACTGCAATAATCTGATGTACCAAAATATGCTTTAAAGCAGATCTTAACTCGAAATGAAATGATAAATTGATCCACTGATCAAAATTCTACAAACATGTTTTTGATTTCTTAGTAATATTACAAGAAAAATCAGAGGGGCAAGAATGACATAAAGAAATAATAGGAAGTTTCAATGAAAGAATGAACCTCTAATCAGATTTCTTCTGCTTTCTCTTCATACGACTGAACGGTCCCACGGTTTTATCCATTATATACATGTAAATCACCTGGCTCCACGACTGGTAAGACTCCAAGCCATTATAATACTCAGGTGCAATCTCCCTCACCTTATGAAGCTTATACCCAGGAATTCTCGGGAAATCATGATGCTCGTTGTGGTAACCGACATGCCATGTGAGAAGATTTAGTGGGCCGTAATAAGAATATGTTTCTTGATCAGGGTTGAAGACATAATGTTCTGAGATGAAGTGGCCTGCCATAGGATGCATACCGCCTCCAACAAATGTTGAGGCGATCAAGTAGGCAAAAGATTTCGAGCCCCAAAAGTAAACCATAGTTGCATCAAGGGCTAATTGGATTGACAAGTTGGTGAACTCCCATAGACAAGGAGGTTTTGGTTTAATGAACAAAGGCCTAAGTGCATAGAAGAAGAGTTGGAAAATTACCCATACGGATTTTGTGAGAGCGTTTCTAACTAGATAGGCCTCGGGTTTGCTTGGGATATCCATGTCGAGTCCATCAACTCCTTGGTACCGATGGTGCTCCAAGTGATACTTTTGGAAGGTGATGGACATAGGCACACCTACAGGTAGGTTAGCTAAGATTCCAAGCCAACGGTTATGTGATGGTGTTTGGAAGGCAAGGTTGTGGCTTAGCTCATGGATGGCTAAGAAAAGGTTGTGGTTGAGAAATGAGCCAAAAAAGTATGCTATTATTAATATATTCTTCCAGCTCGCGTCACACAAGAGAGTTGCAGTGGCTAGTTGGAGTAAAACAACCATAGAGATCTGCAATGGCCATTAGCAAAGCAATTTATTTGCATTAGATAAGTAGTCAGATCAAGTATCACTGAATAGCAAGCATTTACAAAAAAAAAAAAAAAAAAAAAAAAATCCAAAGTAGCACAGAAGACTGAAGATTCAGTAATCATACCACAAAACATCATAAATCAAGAAGATACTCTTATCATACATATTACAGCACATGTTTGCCAACTGATACCCAAGAAGTGAACTTAAACTGTAAGAGTACATAGCAAGCAAATGCAATCAAAAGGCAGCCACAAGACTGACACATTCAAACCCTTCATTAAACCCTCTCCTATTAACTTTTCCACCAAATCAGCCAATGCTGCATTGAGATTGCTTGAACCAATGTAATGGCTAGCAAATAAAATTAAAAGGCAAGCAGACAACCACAAGGATAACACATTCAAACCCTTCAAAATCTTCTTCAGTTCATTTCTCCACCAAGTCAGATTACTTGAAACAGATGAATGATTGACCCAATGCTATAGATAACTTTCTTTCTTATTGAATCTGTGTCTTGTGAAGACAAGAATTCTTGAGATGGAAGCCTAGAATCTATCAACTTAGCCAGGTAAGAAGATGCAAAAAGGGCCCGCAGCTGCTACTTTATGAACATTAAGATCCACAAGTCAAAAACAACAGTCCTATAAAAGATTCAAATCACAGCAAGAACGAATATTACAGAGGAAACTATGAATCGTAGATTGTATTTCTATCCTCTAACTCGAGTGTCCAAATCAGATTCTCGTGTCAATGTCAACTCCTAACCGCATCCGAAATCCGAAATCCGAAATCCAAAACCAAAAAAAATCGCATCCAGAAATCGAGATTCAAGAGCGAATCAAATCGGAAAAGAAGAGAAAACTGGCGAAGAATGTAACGACGCACAATGCGGCAGATCTAAGTAAACGAAATCCAAACCTTAAGAAATGCGAATCGGTCAGGGCCGAAAAGCTCCTTGATTTGAGGATACTGAGAAAGGATCTGGCGGCGGCGAGAAGCGTGGGGCTCGTCGGTGTAAGACCAGAAGAAGTCGTTCGCCATTGTAACTCCTTCATCTTCCGGCATGACCACCATCTCTTCCACTCTCGGACTGCTTCTCTATCTTCTCTTTTTCCAACAATAGCAAACAACTTTGACAAAAGATTTTGTGCAGATTATTTGAAACTGTCGGGGCTTGAATTCCAATGGCGGTGGGCACCGTGGGCCCACGTTGCCACTTGATGACAGCCACGCTCATGTGGCCATGGCCGACTCGTAGTTGTTTTTTTGCTTTCTAGTTTTGCGTCAATAACAGTGCATATTCTTTTAAAAGATTACTTACTATTTATATCCGGTTCAAAAGTAGTAATGTAGTATACACAAACACGTACCGAGAATTCTAATTTGTAAATTTCTTTTCGAATTAAAAAAAAAGTGATAATACGTGTGTGTTTGACTTTTTAATTGGGTTTTTTGATATTTGGTTTTTAAATATTTGCATTAAATTGATATGATAATCTTTTCAATTGAGTTTAATGTAATTATTACTATTTTGTGTATTGAGATGATCTCCTGCTTTATTTTAAAGATATTGTTATTATCACGTGGGATTAGGACGTGTCTCTTTGTTCGGGAGACATATATTAGGAAGTGTTTTATAGGTTGGATTGTTTTTTTTCCAGTTTGGTTCACATAAGTGAACACTTTTACGAAGCTTGCCTCTAGTCCTCGGGTGTTTTTTAAAATTATTTTGTATTGGAGAAGACTAGAGTTAACCGAGGAGAGGCAACATTAGGTTGAATAAGTGCGACATGCGAATGGACCAAGCAAGCAGAAAAAGTTGAAACTCTTTTTTTAAAGAAACACTTATTTTGGGATGTTTAGAGTCCATAACAAGAGTCTTTCATCCTTCCTTCGCCTGTCCTTTCTCTAACCCTTAACCTAACTGACTTTAAAAAAAAAACATGAATCGGTTTTTAAAAAAGAGGGTCTTTTTTTTCCATGTTAGTCTTGTCGGTATTTTGCCTTCCTCCTCAGTATATTAATTTGTTGTTCAATATATACGTTTTTTTTAACAAAACCTCATTCATAGCCTTAAGACTTATCATTTGTATATTCAAGTTACTAGTACTATAGTCAACACCATGACCCTCCTTTAGTCCGATCTCTATTGCTGTTTACAAGGACGTTGACTAGGTTGGTTGTCTTGATATACATCGGTCAATATTTTTTTTTCTTAATGGCACTTTGATCTCTTTGTTCTCCAAACATCATAATTGCAACACATACGTTCTAATATTAAGACCAAATATCATGGTATTGCCAATGTTGTGTCAAAGAGTCCGTGATTGCGTAATTGCTTTTCGAGCTTCTTTGTCCAATGTCTCATGTTTCCATTGTCGGCACTAACAATGTCAATATCATCTATCTAACTCACATCCCAATAGTCATTAACACAAAACATATAAGGGATTGATATTCACTTTGTTCGTGAGGACACGACTATAGCCATCTTCAAGTCATCTACATCCCTCTTCACATCTCAATATGTTGATGCAATCCTTTCTTTATATGATCTATTTACATGCGATGATTGATGCAATATTTTATAGGATTACTTACAGATCAATTAAGATCAAATATTGTGGTATTGTCAATTTTATAGTCGTACTTTATCGAAAAAGATATTCAGATTGTTAAAAAATTAATTATGTACGAATCATTCGTATACTTAAGATTGGTTGGCAGCATGGTTATTAAACGGTGATTTTGGAAACGGATTTTTGTTTGATCACTACTCTCCTAACGTGATCACTTCCTCATCATCACCTTCTCTTTAGTCTAGTACGGCGTTGCCATTTTTTTTAAGAGTCTGGTCAATCCAGTTGTGACATGTCTACTACGAGGAGAATCAATAAGCGGATTATTTAGCTAGTTTTCTTATGACTTGTCTTTTGGCTTAAGTGTATTATTTGACTCTCCCGAGGGTATAGTAATATTTTATTTGTTGATATAAGGGGTCAGGTTACTGAGTGTTGATCACTTATCCATTTTTATTATGGAATGTATTAGATTATTTTTGGTTAGAAAGAGAGGCAGTAGTCTCCGGACGCATTTGAATGTACAAATATATGCACGGAAAGTACCGAACCTTCTTCTAAATTTTTTTTACTATATTTATTATTATTATTATTATTATTATTATTATTATTATTATTATTATCATTCTTGGCAGTTGTACGGCAAGTTGCCGAGTTGATAGTTGTGACAAATTGCAACTTGGATTAAACGGCCAAGGCCCATGTAATCCATGGTTTGGGTTGAAACGGACATGGACCCTTCAGCCTATAATTAAACACCGCCCAAGGCCCATGTAATCCATGGTTTGGGTTGAAACGGACATGACCCCTTCACTCCTTCAGCCTACAATTACACACATGTATACGATTTAACGATTCGAGTATTGACATGTTCAAACTCGACTCTTTTAAGTTTATAAACTATTTGAGTCTGAGCCTAAATTTTAGACATTTTTTAAAATGTGTTTATATTCGACTAAAATAGAAAGTGAAGAAGCTCGAACCGAATTTTTACTTTTGAGTCGAACCCGAATATCTCGGCTAATATATTAATTCTACAGTGTTATTCTCTCCGAACAAATCAAACTTTATCTGAACAAACTGACCTGAGCCTAAATTTAAGCCGAACATTAAGATGTGTTCATATCACATTTTAAAGGTAATCGAGAGACAAGGTTCTTGGGTCCCATTTGTACCAAATCGTAAATTATATCATAGAAGAGCGACTTCAAACATTATATCGATTGTTTGAAGGAGGTTTTGAACGTGTGATCGATTCCTACACATCTTTATTGTGTCTAATATTTTACTGTTATTTTTTAAGAATGTTAAAAATCTACCCCTATGAGGCTATGAATATGATAAAACATGGTTTATATATTCTCCTTCCGGTCTCCTCTCCTTTTTTTTTGGTAATGGTAAATTCGGAGACCATCCGGTTCGATCGGCTTAGCCGCTCTACGTCCGGATCGGGTAGAAAGTCGTGGCCCATTGCTGGGGGATATCCTCCCAATATCAATTTTTCCATACATGCGCCAAGAGGATTCGAATTCGAATCTCCAAGCTAAACACTTAAGGAGCCTAGCACCACATCCTCTCCTTCGGATGCACGTCGTGAGTCCCTCGCACCGCCACTCCGATTTTTCATCAAACACATGTGCTACACCGTTTAGATGATAAAATATTTCCAGGAACATTCCTATGCACGGAATTTACATTAACCCTTTCAATCGTGCATGCTTAGGGATTAATCGACATGCATAACTTCGATTTGTTTACAAACGAGCCCGAGTCAAACCTGAATTTTTTTTATAAATTAAAATGAATTTATATTTAACTCCCGTAAAAAATAAAGGAGCTCGAGTCGTATAAAACATAGATTTGGAAAAAAAAAATCAGCAAGGAATAAAGAAACCTCCTGGTGATGAAGGGCTGAGATTTGGGTCCCCAGTGAATGCAGTTACGTGGTGGATGGCAGCTGTTATAAATTGTGGCACATAATTATAGCACGTTTTAAAGATAGCGAAAAGGTCCTATATAGTACTGTGTAGTCCCCATTAAGGTACTGTTCATTAACCGTGACACTGCCGGCAAGTTAGTGACTCATTTGGAGTGCTACAAAATTAACCCCATCCCTTGTTTTAAACTCGACAGATACTCAACAGTGAAAGTTTTGTGCATAATTTAGATCGATATGAAAGAAGCCTTTAAATGAGTTTTTTTTAAAAAAAAAAAATTTTCCCCTTCCCTTATTTATTTTCAGTTTCCACTACTCACAGAGTCACAAGTCACCAGATAGTCCAAAAGCTCTTATTTTCACTTTTTAGTTTACTATATATTTTCAATTAATCAATAAATTATTTATTTATATATAAATTTATTATTAATAATCTTACTAGTACTATTATAAATAAATATTAAACATAAATTATAAATATGTTATTAAGCAGTAAAATGAAATTTAAAATAACAAACAACATAACAAAAATATATGAGAAAAATGAGGGACTAGGGCTTTTTTGGTTTTATAGATACCAAGTAGGCTCTCTATTTTTATCTTAAGATTTTAAATCTAAAAATAATCCTATGGAGGGGTATAATGGAGAAAAAAATAAAATCCTAAAATCTCCCGTCGTTCTGCTCTTCCTCTTCTTCGTACATTTCTCCAACTTCTTCAGACCCTTGACGCAATTGGCATTTTACCGGCAATTGAGCGAGCGAGTTGCGGCTGGTGGCGTTGGCAGAGAACGCTAAGAGAAGGTCTAACTACTGCGACTGTAATCCAGTATAGAGAAAATGATGTCAATCGCTCGCAGGAACAAATTTTGGAAGAGATTATTGTTAAAATTGCTAATTCGGTCGGTTGACTCCCATCTCTAAAATCTCAAATTCAAATTCCTTAATCACAATTTCTCCTCACAAGTGAGGAAATGACTCATCGACGCCTTAATTTCAGGGATCGAATCGCTGATACTCCGCTAGAGGCATCAGGAAATTCTCTTATGCGTCGCTACAAATCGCCACCGATAACTTCTCGAAATACCATCAAGTAAACCAGCCCGAATGGGAGCTCGAGTTCTTGCATATCGTCGAGGTAATGTCTCTTATCCAACGCAAGAACATCAATCAACTCTCTTATGGTATTTCTTGGGACCTTATCTGAATGATCTTGAAACTCTCTTATGTTGATGCCTCTTGGGACCTTATTTGCTGAATTAGCAATTCGCAATGATCAGTTCAATTGGGTCATGACATGGGCGTCTGCAATTCCAATCCATCACATGGTTCATCTATTCTTCAGCAAATGGCTTCAGGTTTTGTATCACTGGCTAAATTCAACCTCGAAATTTGAAGAGGTCACCGAGTGGTACCGGAAGGCTATTCTTCCACTTGAGCTTGCAGCAAATGAATGCATACGTATCCAGCTTAACATGGCACTTGACATGAACCAAGCCGTGGATGGTTTGCCTATAGCTCAGCCAAGGCTAAAAGAGAACATCAGCTATCTTAGGGCACGTGAGCAGAGGCAATTTGAAGCTCAGAAAGCTGTTGCATATGCTCAAATGCAGTCTTCTATGGTGGACAATGAGCCTAAGCGGGCTTGAGCTTGTGTAACTCGATTCCGCTTGAACTTCTGTATCTCGATTGTGCTTTAAATTGTGTAACTCGAATAGGCTTGTGTAACTCGATTGAGCTTGGGCTTTGTCCTATGCTTGAACTTGTGTAACTTGATTGAGCTTAGACTTGTGTAATTTGACCTTGTAAAAACGACGGGTTTTTGTAAACGACGGAAGTGTGTATTTGAAGCTTAGACTTGTGTAACATGACCTTGTGTAAACGACATAGTTTACTATGGAAGTGTTTTCTCTTTGAAATTGTGTATCAATATTGTGTAATAACATTCGGTTTTAAGTATAACATTACAAAAAACAATAATGGAATACACAAGTTCAACTAGTACAAGAGTTTGAAACCCAATAACAATAAGATTTATTAATATTGTGTATTGGGCCCTGACGCGGGCTTGTGTATTGGGCCCTAGTGCGGGCGCGGGCTTGTGTATTCGATCCGGGCGCGGGCTTGTGTATTGGATCCTGGCGCGGGCTTGTGTATTGGATCCTGACGCGGGCTTGTGTATTGGGCCCTGTCCGAAGCTTGTGTATAGGGCCTTGTCCGAAGCTTGTGTATTGGGCCCTGTCCGATGCTTGTGTATTCGGCCTTGTTTGATGCTTGTGTATTGGGCCCTGTCCAATGCTTGTGTATTGGGCCCTGTCCGATGCTTGTGTATTGGGTCATGTCCGATGCTTGTGTAATGGGCCTTGTCCGAAGCTTGTGTATTGGGCCCTGTCTGAAGCTTGTGTATTAAGCCCTGTCCAAAGCTTGTGTATTGGACGTAACCTTTATTAAAACAAGTGGGCTTTCATTAAACCAATTGGGTTTGAGCTCTTATTAAAACACTTGATCCTTCGTTAAATCAATTGGACTTGGGTTTTTATTAAAACACTTGAGCCTTCATTAAAACAATTGGGCTTGGGCTTTCATTAAACCAATTGAACTTGGGTTTAAGTAATTTCATATTCCTAATTTGCTCTTTCATTTAATCTTTAAAGATAAGTAAATGAGGCCTAATTAGTCCATTGATATGAAAAGGAGTCTACTTAGTGCTCATTTATACAAAAAGGGCCTACTCTCCCATTTAACCCAAAATATATAAATTAGACAACAATAACGGAAAAATACAATTAGAAAACAAAAGGTTTAATAAAAAAATTTGCAACTACAAATGTTAAATTTTTATGCAAAAATTAAATTTAAAAAATGTTAAATATTTATTATGTAAACCCTTAATTATGATTAAAAAAAAGTCAAATTTTTTTGAATTATATGTAAAGTGGGTGTTATTGGATGAATAAAATTAAATCTTACTAAAAACATTTAAACGAGAAATGAGGGTTTTAACTTTATTTAAAAATCCTACCACATTACGTGTTCACACACCGGCGGGATTTCGCCAGTGAGGGTGCGCCATGTGATACATCCTATTGTTGATCTTTTGTTAAAACAACGTTATTTTGTATTAAAGAAAATGAGGGGGATATGGCATTGATGAGTCCCATTATTGACCCTTTTTCAAAACGACGTCGTTTTGTATTAAAAAAAGGATGAGTGATCGGGAGTTGAAGCTTATAATAGTGTCGACCCCTGAGTTCCTTTCCCCTTCTCTCCGGCATGCCATCATTTTAACAAGGTGACCAAGGATTAGGAGCTCCCCGACCCTTCATTGTGGAGGGTATAATGTCATAAACTCGATTATATATGATTATGTTGGTATGGAATGAGTTGAGAATCTGAAATAACCCGATTGAAATGTATGTGAACCCCAAAAGACCCGATTTAAAATGGGGCCAACGAATATGTAAATTAAATTTAAATATTTTGAGCTAATAGTTTAAATATAAGATAACTACAATAAATATGAACTAATAATACAAAATTTTAAACTAATAGAACACAATATATAAACTAACAGTATAAAAGTTTTGAACCGATGAAACACAATATACAAACTCATTGTATAAAAGTTTAGAGCTAACAATATTATAATAAAAATACACAATATCAGCCGTCGAAATATGTGACAAAATCCAAAAAGAAAGGAAACGACTTCGTCACCAACAATAATCCCAAAATTTCAAACCAATAATGGAAACCCGGCTGACCACCTCTCTCCGGATCCCTCAACAACTTCCTACCCTGCAAGGTCTATCAACGACGGTATACACCGTTATCTAACAATCCTATATAGAAATTAGTATTAAATAGCGCAAACACACACAATATGTAAATTAAATTTAAATAACCCGATTGGTTTGGAATGAACTAATAATACAAATGTTTGAACTAATAAAACACAATATATAAACTAATAGTATAAAAGTTTTGAACCGATAAAACACAATATACAAACTCATTGTATAAAAGTTTAGAGCTAACAATATTATAATAAAAATACACTATAAAAATTATATTCCATGAACATTACTTGAGATTAGTACTCCAAATGAACTAATTGTATGTAACACCCCAATATCTAGGAGCTCGGGATGTCACGAGTTAGGACCTCACAATGGGTCTCGATCCTAGCCTAAAAACAATTTTACCGGATCTTTCAACAAGACACAAATAAGAAACCGATTGAAAGTATCAATGGAAATAAATGACTAAAAAGAAAACAATATCAGCCGTCGAAATATGTGACAAAATCCAAAGAAAGGAAACGAGTTCGTCACCAACAATAATCCCAAAATCCCAAACCAATAAGTAGGAGTGGGCACGAATCCCGCCAATCCTGGTCCCGTCACGGGCCCATCCCGATCCCGGCGGGATTTCATTCAAAATTATAAATCCCGTCCCATCAAAAATTATCCGGGACGGGATATGGGCCTTAACTTCTCCATCCCGCTAGGCCCGTCCCGTCCCGTATATAATAAAATTTTAAATTAAAATAATAAATAAGAGTATAATACATAAACATTAGTGAAATACTTATATAGTTATTATATAGTTACGTTTATATATTTTAAAAAATAAATCAGGTTGGTCAAACCATCAAAATTGACAAATGTACCAAATTCATTTAAATATGTTTTATTGTATATATTTGAAACTTTAATTTAAATCTAATATGTTATTATGAAAATTCTGGAAACTTTAATGTTTTTTGCGTTTTAAGTACGATACATACGAATCTTTTGTGGATAAAACGTAATATTTAAAAACATTAAATAAACGAATGTAAAAACGGGATAGGGCCCATCCCGTCCCGTCCCGGTCCCTGCCGGGATAGGACCCGGTGGGATTCAATCAAAAAATCCCTAAGGCCTATCCCGATCCCGTCCCATTTAAAATAGCCGGGATGGGACTGGGATGACCTCAATCCCGTCCCATCCCGTCCCATGCCCACCCCTACCAATAAGTATGGAAACCCGACTGACCTCCTCTCTTCGGATCCCTCAACAACTGCTTACCCTACAAGGTCTATTAAAGACGGTATACACTGTTAGCTAACAATTCTATATATCGGTTAGTATTAAATAGCAATACACACAATAAAGAAATTAAACAAACAACATGCTCACACTCAATCATATTATTATCTTCAATTAGGTGATTCACTCCTATTAGTTCAACTTATTGTGTGGCACGAAGGTCTCTCGACCTTCACCTCTGTCCCCGTAAACCAACCGGGCTGATCCGATACATCTCACCTTATACCGGTATGAATTGGTCGTAGAGAGCCCCCAGTAACCTGGCTGCGCTGGGCAGTGATGCCACAACCCGTTTTCATACACTTTGGTCAACTTATCAGGCAACGTTATTCTACTCAAGTTATAATTATAAAACACCCAACATACACCACTGTAGTAATATACACCCATACATGAATAATTAGCTAAGAAAGTCCGTAAGACTTACCTGAACTGATCGACAACCGGTCATTATCTGTTATCGTCAGCTCGTGCAACCACTATCAACTACCTGATCAAAAGAGAACGTCTTAGAACCACAATTCTATTACTTACAACACTTCTAGAAGGTTCTCAGACTAGTAAGTTTTCGGAACGAAAGATTAAGAAACCCTAACTTTTACGGAAATTACCAAAATGCTCTTACTTTCCCCAAAATTCCAAAAAGTGTCCAAAACGGTTCTAAGTCTTTCACTATAGCCCAGTAATATTTGTAATCCTAAAATATCAATATCGGGTTAGAGGGTTTTCTCAAACTTACAATTGAAGTACAAAACCCTTAGAAAGCTTTTTCCGAAAAATACCTCGAGTACCCTACATTGGTCTATCAAAAGTACTTCTTACTAAATCCCAAAAATCCCGAGAAAACTCCTACACGTACTATGCCGTGTCTACAAGCTAGGATGATCAAAATACAAAAACACTAATTCATAAGGTCCACACAGAAATCCAAAGTTGCCTATATGAGCACCTAAAGCCATACTTAGCCAAAATTCTCTTATTTTCCTAAGAACTATTTTTCGTACCAACTTTGCAAGTTCATAAATTTAAATCTAACCGTTGGATCCTTCTCAATTTTCAATACGATAAACTATATACTTCCATATAACATATCAAAAATTCAACGGCAAAAGATGATTATCAGGTATCGATATAGGTTCCCTAAGTTGGCTATGTACACAGATTTTCCAGAACAACTTAAGGCATAACACGAGGTCAGGGGTTCGAAATCCATAACTTACAAAAACCAGAATAAATCTGAAACCTAGAGACTAGAGTTCGATCCTCATGGAGGACAAAAATCAAGCAAAGGCCTTGACCGCGCGCAAGTGATCATAGGTCCGATTCTCACTACCTACATTTAATCTTTAATCCTTAATTTCATGCGCATGCAACAACATACTTCAATAAAGAGGCAACATCTACCTCTTTCCGTTGTGGTAACCTGGAGGTTAGGAGATCCGGCCACCGGTCAAGTCTTCAAAAGGTGCCTCCGGTTACTCGCCCAAACAATCAAGGTTGGCATGCAAGCTCCTGCCGGTTACTGCACAGCGGTCGGCAAGAAGGAGAGAAACATGAGCTTGTCCTTTCCCAGATTTATGAAGACAAGATCACGAGAGAGACTGATGGCTTACTGGTTCTGTCGATGACGAAAGACTTCTCGGCTCACTGTTGCAACAATCGGTGAGAGAAGGACACCGTGGCGCACCTTGCTTGTACAAAGGAGGAAGGAAGATGATGACGTTCTTTTGTAGTGATTGGGGAGGAAGAAGGATGTCCGTTGTCGTGCTTGCACAAAGGAGGAGAGAAGAGAAGACCAACAAAACGTACATGATTCTAGCGGGGTAGTTAAGGTTGTTTTGCCCTAGAAGATAGGAGGATGAAGAAAGAACTTGGGCAGGAGATCGGATTTTGTGAAGTCGGGGAAGAAGAGAAGAAGCGAAGGAAGGAGATACGGAAGAAGGCTAGGTTGGGCCGGAAGGAAAAAGGTAGGGAGAAGTGGGCCGGCCCAGCTTGTCATGGCTAGGAAGAGACCGGTCTCACAACCTCCTATTTCCAACATGTGGATTGGGCGATTCGGCCCGTCAAGGTAACGATGGACAAAAGGCTGTAACTTGGGTTTATTTGATCGAAAACCTAGTAACACCAGCGATATTGGAATAAAAATTCTGGTCTTTACATTGTAACACCCCAAATTCTATGAACTCGGGATGTCACGGGGTAAAACCTCACAATGGGTCCCGATCCTAGCTTGACAACAAATTTACTATATCTTACAACAAAACACAAGTATAAATAAAACAAATGAAAACTTATTACAAAATATTAATATAGTGAATGTATGATATGAGACAACCTTGAACGAAAACTACTAACACCCTAAGACACTAAACCATCTTATATGAATGCAAAACTGAAAGGCTTCCCCATCTACGTGTATACGTGGACCCGACTGACCACTCTACTCCAGATCACTCCACAATTGTCCTACGTACCCTGCAAAGTGTCTAACAACATGACGGTAGGAACCGTTAGCTAGAAATTCTAAGTACTAGATAGTACTTCTCTAACACAAACACACATCAAAGCAAAATTTAAACATGACAACATGCATGATTTCACATATAACCCAATTATTATCTTTTTATTTGGTGATTCACACTATATCCATCTTATTGTTTGGCACGAGGGTCTCCCGACCCTCGTCTTCGTCCCCTTTAACCAACAGGAGTGATACTAATGCATCTGACCGTATACTTGAGAGAACTGGTCACGAAGAGCCTCCTAGTCTCATGACAGAGTTGGACAGTGATGCCACGACCTGTTATACATACACTTGTGTCTAATAATAGTAATGTTGTCCTATTCAAGTTATAATTATAAAACACCAAGCACACACCACTATAATAGTACACGCCAATGCGAGGAAAGCTAGCTAAGTCCATAAGACTTACATGAACTCATCGACAGTCAGTCATTACCCGTCATCATCTACACGTGCATACAATATCCAATACCTGTTCAACAGTGAACATACCTATCAATACATTTATATGATTCCGGGAACACTCATAGGACATTCTTAGAAGTTCTAGGAGTGGAATGCTACTATCGAACTTTCTAAGAGTTACTTAACTTCCTAGCGACATAACAAGCATATACTCACATTTTTAAAATCGTCTAACATGCTTGTCTAAAATTATGCACTATACCATTGAGCTTCTAATATATAAATAATCTCAATAGATGTGACATATGTCTTAATGTATAATAGGAACGAAGAACCCATCTTGTTTCTCATAAAATTCACTATGTTAAGTCATATTGTCTCCAAACCTTAAAATCCCACATTAGCCATTTTCCGATTATTTTCTATGCCAAAATATATAATTTTACCCGCTTTTATAAACTCCAATAACTCCTACAAAGAAAAGGTCCCTTCACGTGATAATCCACTTACAAAAACTAGTTTCCATATGCCAAATAAGGTAATAATTCACAATCCTAAAATTATGGGTCATTTGCTAAAAATAAAAACTTGGGCTACTTTATGTAACTATCCACTTTTGAGCATTTTTCGCAAAAACAGAAAGTATGCGTCATTCTCGTAAATATAAAGTTGGGCCAATTCCTGTAATTATTTAGTTAGGGGCATAATTGCAAGTTTTGAATGTTTGGACCATAAACGTAATTTAGAAATATGGGAGGTTTTGTGAGATTTTACCACAAATGTATAAGTCCCTGTTAGGGTTTGGAGGTTTCACCAGCTCTGGCGGCGGCGGATGGCTTCTGGTTGGAGCTCCGATGCAGCGAAGGTGTCCGGTGGCAAATTAACAACGACGGAGGACGAAGGGGTCGGATCTGGGCTCGAGCGAGGCACCGACGGCTTCCTCCGGGTCTAATTCCCGACTGGCTAGACGAAGGCAAGCTTGGGCGGCGCAGTCCGGGTTCGACAGGTGAGGCTCTGGCATTGACAACAAGGTGGTGACTCGGGTTCACATTGAGACGAGTTTGTGGTTCGTTTCCGACGGGATTCCTTCGGCAAGGTTCCGATTCCTGATTCTGGCCAAGGGAGAAGGATAAAGGAGGCTAGGGTTTGGAAGGAAGGGATGATGAATCGTGAATCACGGGAATAGTGTTACGGGTTTGAAATGGGTTTTTCACAAGTTCCCTAAAACCTTACGAATCTATATGGATCTTGATATCTTCCTCAACTTAATATCGCTCGGAAAAATCCTCAATATATTTCTTAAAATCCAAAAGGAAATAATATAACATCACTAAATTTGCAAAATAATTGCTTTGATTTGTCACTTAATTATATATTAGACTATATCTCAAGACCGATCATTTATCCAAAAACTCGAAGGAAATTTACTACGAAAATCTCTTCCGGATAATAAAAATTTGGGTTATTACACTATTAGGGTAACTTATGTGAATTAAATTAAAATTGAACTATTAATAGAACTTAGTTAGACTAATAATGTAACAATTATATTTTTTTTAAAATAAAAAAATTCTACAAAATAACTTTAAAAAAACGTATTAATGGTCTATTTCTGAAAATTAAATTATTTTTATTATTTTATTAACTAACGATTTATATCTTGTCGAACCAATTTACGAACCCATTATTCCACGTTGAAAAACAATAGTTTTACTTAATCACTCTTTAATGAAGGTTTTTAAAAATATTTTATTAGAAATTTCCTCCCAAATTTTGTACAACTTACTTAATAAAGGTTTATTTTTATAAGTTCATAACCTTACGGAATTAATTATATTTGAATTGCTTTACAACTTATTTTCATACTACTTTAATTTGTACATTAAGTTACGATAAATAATTCTAATTTTCAATTGACATGACATACTTTATAATATCGTATTATTTTCGTCAACAAATTAAAACAATATATCCGTACAGGACCTGGAGGGCTTTTTTACTATGTCAATTCTTTCGTGCAGGAGATTTTTAATTCCCTTTATAGAATTATTTCGAAACAAGACGACAACTTAGTAGGTAGTCAATTTAGCTAAAGTCGATTTCAACAATGAGAAGTCAGTAATCAAAATGTGGCCTTTGTTTGCACACCAAATGTACTGTACATTAAAATATAAACCCCACTAGCTAGCTACGTTACAAGGTAGCTCAAAATATCCCATCTTCCTTTTCCACTCCTTTTTTTTTTTTTTTTTAACTGATGAGAAACGGTTCGATATAATTATGGGGTCCAAAAGATCAACGAAAGGATTGATTATCGTGGGAAAAAAAAACAAACGAAAATGAAAGACATAAATGAAAATGTATTACAATAATCCTAGCGTAGAAGGCTCGAGAAAAAAGAGAACAAAATAACAACTGAAAAGCAAAAAAGCAAACGCTTGTTGACAAAGAAAATATATAGAAAAAACTAGTATTAGAGTTGTTAGGACTGGAAATTAAATTGATCACAAATTCACGGTTTATCGTAAAGAAAAAGTTGGACAGTGAAGTTGAATATTTTATTTTTTTTAAGGAAAATTTTGGATGATACTCATGTATTTTTAAGTTTCTCGAATTATGTGCAAGAGTTTTTTCAGTTTTCAGATACTTCTTTTTATGGCTTATGTCCTATAATCTCCCTCGAAATGTTAACTTATGGATGGTAGAAATGCGTAATTCATAAAAGTCTAAAACTTAGAAGTACCGTCTGAAAACTTAAATTTTGTTGAACATAATCCGAAAAAGTAAAAACACACAAGCACACTAACCAAATTTTTTTAATATTTAATTCACTAATTAAAATTTATCTATTGCCCTAAAATCTCAACATAGTTTTTATCAGTAATCTTTTGTTTTTAACCAGGTTTTTAATTTTATATTTTAAGTATATATAAACAAATATCTATAAGATAAATAAAAGTGGATTATAAGTATTAATAATGTTACTTGTTATCCTGTAAAACAAACAATGTTACTTGTAATAAAAAAATAGAATAAACAACTCTAAAAAAACTCAAGAATTATTTTTTTTAAAAAGGTTGTTTAGAAAACGACCCGTGTGAGATTTTAGCATTTTGATAATATAGCTGATAATCTTAGTGTTTTAATGCTAAAAATCTCACTGTGAGAATATAATTAGAGTAAATTTATCCATTGAGTTAAAATATCAAATTTTATTAGGTTAAATGTCATTGGTATACTATTCACTTTTCTATCCATTTTTGTTTTTTAACCGGTTAAATTCAATTTCATTTCAGTTATTTATTATTTTTAGCGATATAATTTAAAGGTTTTTCCAGAAAATACCTTTTGTTTTCTTATAAACAAAATAAAATAAAATTATAGTATAACAAAATAAAACTTACAATAAAATGTTTGTACAAATAATTTTCTTAATATATTTATTAAAATAAAATCATAACAAATATTTTAAAAATAATGATAAAAGTACTTATTTTAATTGATAAAGTAGGATATTTCGTAAAGGTATTTTTACATGAAAAAAAAACTATTTTAAAAACATATGTAATGAAATGGAACCACACTTATCAATATAATATTGTTGTTAACCGGTTCTGAAATGTCATAATAAATATCAAGATTCTAGCATTTGAAAATTTCAAGATCTATAAATAAAAACCGGTTAAAACAAACGGGTGTATATCGATTTTTAAATATTTGATGTCGCCACATCACTTTATCTATGTGACAACCGGTTTTGTAATAACCAGAAAATTTAGAATCTTTTTTTTATAAAATTTTTAAAAATTTATTTTACTTGAATTAATTAAATTTTAATTCAATAATTATGAGAACCGATTTGAATACCGTTGAATAAGAACCAAACCAAGTTGGAAGTTAAAGGTTAAAACAATTGGGCCAAACGGAACTAGCAATAAACCGGTCGTTTTGGGCCTCTACTTCAGATGGACAATGACCGGCCCAGATTTCTTCAAACCGTCTTTGTGTGGCTTGGCTTTGCTCTACACATTCTCTGGCCCATTTTCGTCCTAACGATCCTCACCGCTTCGCACCGCCCTCTTCGTTCGTTTTCGACCGGCGTTACAAGAACCATGAAGACAATCATTACGTTGGCCAGAATTGAAGACCGAACGTTGAAGACCGAACGGACCAAAAAAAGCGAGGAAACCGCTTGGACGAACCTAGACACATTCCATTTCTATTTTCTCCTCCTTTCCCGACATCCAGCATGACCGATCTCCATCAACGAACCTCGCCTAGACAGAGTGCTACGGCCCGTCATAATATACTTGGACCTCTCTTTATAAAATAAAAGCAATGGTCTAGTTCGTTCATTTTATTTAACAAGCATCACACACTACCCTAGTACACACTCAATATTATCACAGTAGTCAAGTGAGTCCAAAGAACTCACCTTATCTATACTGGTCTCCAATACTATCCGCGATATGTCAATCAATGATCTCGAATCCTGAATAAGATGTTTCACATCTTAGTATTCCTCGATTTATAACTCTAATCAAACAGGATATGATATCTTGCATCAATACCCTTACACTTTCTATGACCTAGGTTCGGGGACCTAGACGTCCAATCCATATTTCCGTATTGTCATCAAAGTTATTCCACTTAACGTTCCCCTATCTCGGAAGTCCCGTATTTCATCTACCGTGATCCATTATCTTAACTACTTATAGTTCATTCCGATAGCTAACATAACATTCTCTACACTATTTCCAAACTTCCACCATTCCGATCATTCTATCCTAGTTCCACAACCATAATCCACATCAACATTGTACTACTTAAATTTAATTAACATCCACTAGATAATACATAAATAATTATCGAATCAACTAATTATTTATTAACATAAAACTTAAACTAACGGAATTTAATTTAACGGGATTAAAATAGGTTTCGTTTTCGAGTCTAACCGAAACGGAAATTAGTTGTACGGGTTAACGGAGTTAACGGCACCAGACGGCAAGCTAGCGGGAAGCTAGCAGGACGGATGGTCATAGATTCGATCCCTCTCTATGGCAACATGCTGAAGAATCTTGGCCGAGATCCATATGACCTTGACCGAGATCCAACATGTTGAAGAATCTCGGCCCCGACATGACCGAGATCCACCCGAGATCAACCCAAGATTTTGTCCTGAACTTTCTATTTTATTTACGGGCTTTTTCCTTTTCGGCCCAACATCTTTTGGCAAGGGTTTCTGTATAAAAGGAAGCCCTAGATTCATTCTAGAGATACCGTTCATTCCCGTTTCACACCCGTTTCCATTCCCGTTTCACACCCGTTTCCATTCATTCATCATTCTTCGTAGTATAGTTTAAAGATTCAGAATTTTACATTTTGCTTTTGTTCGGAAACAATTGGGACGACATTTATTTCATTGGAATTACAGTTAGTTTTCCATTGTCATTTCATGAATTACTTGTTTTCCTTAGAATTGATTTTTGGATTTATTATGATGATTCTTGGCTAGATCTATTGTGTTTTCAAGGTTGATAGGAATTGTTTATGCCTTGGACTATGATGAAATAAATGTGCTTTAGAATTGGTTTGAATTTCTAGAAATCCTAATGGTTGATTTGGAGAAAGATCTAGGTTTGAACTTTCTAAACTAGCAACCTGAGTTGGAATTGAGACTTACCCGATGAAATTCCTCTTGGATACATAAGTAGATTAACTATAGGTAATAAAGGTGAAACCTTTATTGAATTGAATGTGTCTGATTGCTTTCTAAGTTAGGTAATTTTTGAGACTTACCCGGTAAAGGTTTACTTGATCCTTAGTTAGATACTCTTGTTTGTAGTAAATTTCTCCCTAGATACCTTGAGACTTACCCGGTAATAGGTATTGGGATTAGATGATCTTGAGACTTACCCGGTAATAGATAATCAGCTTAGAAACGTTCATCCTTGTAACTTTTCTACCATAGATCTTTGCGAGTTATCTTGAGTCCATATGTCATAAACAATAACTTTGAATCCTTGCAATCCGTTCTTCCATTTATTGATTGTCTTTTCCCTACTTTATAAATTGTTTGTTGATATTCAATTGCAAAAAAACTAAAACATTTTCCAAAACCTTTGATTTCTCTCACTTTCTTTTCCAATCTATTTTCTTATTTTAGATTTACACTATAATTGATCAATATTGCAAATTAAATCCCCAAGTCTTTGTGTTCGACCTTGGAGTATTTGCTCTATTGTATATGATACATAAAATGGGGGTTCGCTGCAATCGAGTAATTATTACGAGAATATAAATTTAAAGCATAATTGTGGTTTGCTACCCTGTGAGTCTTTGTCACATTTTTCAAAAATTTATTCGCTTATTTTGCACCCTTGCAAATCCGTGTCAAAAGTGACAAACTCGTAAAATTCTAGAGAGCTTGTAAATAAAACTCAATCCTAAATTCGTATTACGGTCCCGATACTTCACTATTCATCTTCTCTTACCTCTAAACCCTAACCCTAACCACTATTCACCCACTGGCCACTAGCCTTCCGACCAACATGCTTTCGCCCACCAATGTCGCCGGCCACAACCGGGATTGCCTTGGTCCGTCGCGCTGAACGTCACGAGCCTCGTCTTGAACCAGCACGTGCCGAATCGAGCCCCCACTCTTCCTGCTGAAACCCTAGCCGTTGTTGCTTCCCGAGCCTTTGCCGCGAAATTGTGAACCATTGGAGCCATTTGGTGTCGGAATTTCCAGTTTGTGAGACACCGTCACCAAACCTCAAGCCTCAATTGGATTTACAATCGCTGCCCAGATCCGCCACGAAGCTTGCCGACCGTCGGAGAAGCCGTCCTTCGCTCAATTCCCCTAATTTGTTGTCAGAATGGAGAGTCTAGTCTTCGCAGCCACCGAACTGCCTTCTCGGTTCGTCTAGACTAGAGTCGAGGAGGAGAATCGGTTGCATGCCACTGGTTCGAGCTTCACCGGGGAAGCCTTGCAATCGTCGCTCGCCACCACCCATAGTCGTCGTCGCCTCTAGGAGCTCGCCGGAGGAAGCTGTCGCCGCCTTGGTGTTTTAGAAACCCTAATCGGGTTTAGCAATATTTAGGTATAATTACTTTTTCGATCCCATAATTTGTATTTACGTTTGTGGCCTAACTTATGGATTTTTGCAATTTTTCCCCTAATTGGATAATTAAAAGAAAAGGCCCAACTTTATGATTACATAAATAGTCCAGAGTTTTGGAAGTTCACTTTTACCCCAAGTCAAGTAATTAAATATGAGTCCCCAAATTTATTTTTAGGAAATGACCCATATTTTTAAGATTGTGAATTATAGCCTTAGGTGGCATTTGGAAGCTAACTTTTGTAGGTATATTTTATTTTGTGATGGGACATTTGTATAGTAGGAGTTTTTAAAAGGGATAGAAAGTATATTTTGGCCATAGAAAATAGTCGGAAAATGACTAAGGATAGATTGTACGGTTGAGAGGTATCATGATATAACTTTGGAGCTAGATTTAGGTATGATTGGATTATCTCTTACAATTGGATTTTCGATATGTGATAGTTCACATATTGTAGTTTGTCATGTGCGAATTTGGAAGAAATCCAACGATTAGATTTAAAGTTATGAGCTAGTAAAGTTGGGACTAAACTCAGCTTGTGAGGAAATGTGTGAAATTTGGCTATGTGAAGAAATAGGTGTTCTTGAAGGCAACTTTAGAACTTTGCTTAGGTCTTATGTCTAGATGTTTGCGGATTTTGATCATTCTAGCTAAGAGTAGACATGGCATAATAGGTTTAGGAATTTTCTTAGAATTTTGGGATTTAGTAGAAGGTATATATCATAGGTCAAAGTAGGGCACTTGACTTGTTTCCTTAAGAAGCTTTCTTAGGATTTTGGATTAAGTTGTAATTTCGGGTAAACTCTCTAACCCGTTATTTGTCTTTTAGTGTTTTAATATGATGATGGGCTATAGTGAGAAATTAGAATTGCTTTGGACCCTTTTCGGAATTTATGATAGCATATGTTGTTAAGACGTTTTTCTGTTTGATCGGGTCTTTGATATTGTACGCACATGTAGACGATAACGGGTAATGGCCGATCATCAATCAGTTCAGATAAGTCTTACGAATTTGCTTAACTAGTTATTCTTTTATGAGTGTGTTACTATAGTGGTGCATGTTGGGTGCTTTATAACTATAACTTGAGTAGGACGACATTACCATATGATTAGACCCTAGTGTATGCATAACGGGTCGTAACATCATATCCCTGCGTTCCATGTTATTGGGAGGCTCTCTACGACCAGTCTACATCGGTATACGGAGAGATGCATCGGATCTATTCTGGTTGGTTTACGGGAACAGAGGCGATGGTCGGGAGGTCTTCGTGCAACACTATAAGTTGAACAAATATAATTGAATCACCTAAATGAAGATAATAATAAGGTTTGAGTGTGAGCATGTTGATTGTTTAATTTCCGTATTATGTGTGATTTTTCTATTGAATACTAACTGATAATTAGAATTGCTAGTTAACAGTTTCTACCGTCGTGGTTAGACTCTTTGAAGGGTAGGTAACTGCTGAGAGATCTGGGGTGAGGTGGTCATCCGAATTTCCGTACATGTTGGTTTGGGTGTTGGGTTGCTTTTGGTGATGAGTCTCATTTTATTTCCTTTTGATTTTTTCACGTATTTTTGGACGGCTGATTATTGTTTCTCTTTTTATGATCATTTTATTAATTAAAACTTTTATTCGGTTTTCTTTATTTGTGACTTGTTGAAAGATCCGGGAAAATTGTTGTCAGGCTAGGGTCAGGACCCATTGTGAGGTCTTAGTCCCATGACATTCCGAGTTTATAGAATTTGGGGTCTTACATAAGTCATATATTTAAGATTTGTTGGGAGCATGGCTATCGAACGGTAATTTTGGAAATGGATTCTCGTTTGATCACTACTCTCCTCACGCGATCACTTCTTCATCATCACCCTCTCTTTAGCATAGTACGTCGTTGCCAATATTTTTTGCAAAAGAACTTGTCAATTCAGTTCCGACATGCCCACCCTGAGGCGGATGAATGTGCGGATTATTTAGCTAGTTTTTTTTTATTACTTGCTTTTTGGTTTAAGTGGTTTGCTTGATCCTTTTAAGGGCATTGTAAATCTTTTATCTGTTGATGTAAGGGGTCATACTACCCCTAATGCCGATCACTTAGCCGTTTTTATTTATTAATATTGAATACGCGATTAGATGCGCGTAGAATACCATTCTACCAGACCTCCTTCTAACATTTTTTTACTATAATTATTATTATTATTATTATTATTATTATTATTATTATTATTATTATTATTATTATTATTATTATTATTATTATTATTATTATCATTCTTGGCAATTGCACGGCAAGTTGCCGAGTTGATAGTTGTGACAAATTGCAACTTGGATTAAAGGGGCAAGGCCCATGTAATCCATGGTTTGGGTTGAAACAGAAATAACCCCTTCAACCTACAATTAAACACATGATGTTATACGAGTTGAACGAAATTAGTGTTGGAATGCTTAAACTCGACTCGTTTAAGTTTATAAACAATTTAAGTGTGAGCCTAAATTTTAGACATGTTTTAAAATATGTTTATATTCGACTAAAATGGAAAGTGAAAAAGCTCGAACCGAGGGTTTTTTTTCCTTTCCCTTGAGCCGAACCCCGGAGTAACTCGGCTAATATAAGAGTTCTACAATATTATTCTATCCGAACAAGTTAAACTTTATCCGAACAAACTAACTTGAGCCTAAATTTAAGCCTAACTTTTTATCACAATTTAAAGGTAATCGAGAGAGCGAGTTCTTGGGTCCCTTTTAAACCAAATCATCAATTATATGTTTTATGTTATTAGAGGACTTCAAACATTATCTCCATTATTTGGAGAAGGTTTTTAAGGTGTGATAGATTTCTACACATCATTATAAGACTTTTTATTGTTAATTCTAAAATTCTACTGTTATTTTTTAAAAATGCTAACATTTTACCGATTTTTAACATATTAATACAACAAATAACTCGTTTTCTCCTCCTTCCTCCTCTCGTTCTGGGCACACTGAGGGCGGATGCCTCTTGCAAGTTCCGTGCCTCTGAAGAGCAGGTTTTCCATCCACCCCGATGATAAAACATGTTTTTGCTCCTTTCTCTTATCTTTCATATGCATCTTGTGAATCCCTCACACCCGCACTCCGAATTTCCAGCAAACACTTGTACATTCCTGTTGCACGGGATTTACATTAACTCTTTTCATTATTGTGCCATCTGTGCATGACAATGCGTGCTTAAGGATTAATCAACATGTTTAAGCTTAATTCGTTTACAAATAAGTCTGGGTTAAATCCAAATTTTAACAAAGTTTTAAAATGATTCATATTCTACTATAAAAGAGCTCGAGTCGTACCCAAATTATAATTTAACTTATTTCTCATCAGTTATGGTCGTGTGAACGTAGAATCCGGGAAAAACTGAAATAAAAATGAATAAATAAATCTTCTGGTGACGAAGACTGATATTTGTTTTTTGTTTTTTTGGTAGAAAAAGGAGGACGAAAGACTGAGATTTTGGTCCCCAGTGAATGCAGTTACGTTGTGGAAGGCATCTGTTATAAATTGTGGCACATAATTATAGCAAGTTTTAAAGATAACGGAGAGGTCCTATACAGTACTATGTAGTCCCCATTAGCGTACTGTTCATTAACCGTGACATTGCCGGCAAGTTAGTGACTCATTTGGAGCGGTTCAAAATTATCCCCACTGGAAAACTTAACCCGACCCGTTATTTTGAACTCGACACTTCGACAGATACTCAGCAAGTTTTAAAGATAGCGAAAAAATGTGTATGATTAATTACATAAATTATTATAAAAATCAAAAAAAATTCGATTTAAAATTTAAGTTTTTTGTCCAAAATAATTTATTTATAAAAGAGTCATAACATATAAATATATAATGAAAATAAATATTTGGATTATTAAATACTAATTTATATATCAAAGTGTATATATATATATAGTAGGAAAGAGAAAAGGAGGAAAAAAACAAATAAGTATTATCTTTTAATCCTCTCTTTTATTTATTTATATAACGCCGATTAGGTTGGTCTACCTCCGAGAGGTATTCCAACCTAAAGTATCCTTGTGGTTGTGGATGATATACGAAGTTCGGATCATCAGAAAAATTAGTGTTGGGAGTTAATATTTTCACATGAGTCAATCGGTCAACAACACGGTTAATTTCTTTAAAAACATGTCTAATATAGACTTCATCAAAGAAACGAAGATCTTGTCTGGAGTCGGATATAACCATCTTGACTTTCCATGGACAATTCCACAAACCTTGGAGTGCCTTGATAACACAAAGATTATTACCCATAATTCGATCTTTTATGGATTTAACGGCCTTGGGCCCATGGTAATCCATGATTTGGGTTGACACAGATATGGCCCCTTCTGCCTACAATTAAACACATGCTTGTTTGTTATCCGAGTTAAACGGATCGAGTTTTGGTATGCTCAAATTCGACTAGTTTAAGTTTATAAACAATTTGAGTCTGAACCTAAATTTTAACCGAGTTTTAAAATGTGTTTATATTTGATTAAATTAAAAAAGTTTTGGGCCTTGATAAAACCATATATATATATATATATATATATATATATATATATATATATATATATATATATATATATATATATATATATATATATATATATATATATATATATAATTATCTTATTCCGCGTTCCAATTCGAAATTTAGATCATTAAAAATTTTAATTCCGGTTTCGAACCTCTAGTGCGGAATTGATGAGATTCAATTTCGATTCAACACCCTGAGTGTTGAATTAATAAAAGTCAATTTTGTTTCTGCACCCCTATTGCGGAGTCAAAAGTACCAACATTTGGCTTCACATGCATACAAAGTGCCGGAATTAACTGAACACTAACTCCACACTTCGGGTGCAAAATTATGGAGATGGTTAAAGAAAAATTATGATTCGTTTAAAATTTCCGTAAAATTATTTGGTTTCTTTCGTTTATGAAAAAAACGATGTTATTCACGGGACACTCAAATTACTGCTTATGCCAGACACATTGAGAACGGACGTGTCTCGCAAGTTATGCGCCTCTATAGTGTATTTTGCACACACCTTGTGATATAACATGTTCTCTCTTCTTTCATCCCCTCCTACAAATGCATCTCGTGAATCCCTCGCATCGGAACACCGATGTCCAGTAAATATATGTGCATTCCTACTTCACGAGATCTACATTAACACTTTTTCATTACCGTGCGTGTTTACTGATAGGGTCTTATACGAGATCGCAAACATCGACATGCTTAAACATGAGTCATTTACGAACGAGTCCAAGTCGAGCCTTAATGTGAAATTGATTAGATAACGGAAGAAGAAAAACAAAAAAAAAATTTACAAAATAAACCACCCTTATATATGGTCTCTTAATGTATGCGATCTATTTGTAACCCTAAAA
Source organism: Fagopyrum tataricum (assembly GCA_002319775.1). NCBI lineage: Eukaryota > Viridiplantae > Streptophyta > Magnoliopsida > Caryophyllales > Polygonaceae > Fagopyrum > Fagopyrum tataricum. Next base: position 417,921 of record CM008280.1, read on the forward strand.
AACCCAAGACGGGCCATAATACCCGCACATCCGCCGTTCCAAACAATTTAGTTCGGCCCCCAACCTTACGGACTTGCTCTTATTCCGCTCGCTCAATAAAGAACTCACTTGCTGATACTTCTTATTTTAAATGAACTGCAACAACTCTATTATTATAGTAAAGGAGTTTGAGCCGAACCCGAATAACTCAGATTTTATAACAACTCTATTACATTAAACGAAAAAACGTCATGCGAACAAATACCTTGAAAAAAAATTGCGATAAGAAAGAATAAAGAAGCCTCCTGATGCATTTACGTTGTGGAACGACTGAGATTTGAGCCGAACGATTGAGATTTGGGTTCCCCACTTGATGCATTTACGTTGTGGAAGGCATCTGTTATAAATTATGCACATAAATTACCGGTCAAGATCTTCTGTATCCCTCCCCTTGTGTATCCTTGTATTCCTATCACGTGATTTGTTGAATTTATATTGTTTATTATTTTTTTCGTAAAGCAGTAAAATTTTAATTCCTATTTATTTAGCCTCAGCCAATTACATATTAGAGATATATGTATCACTATTACATGAGATTACAGTTGAGATCTACTGATAAACTACAACACGTTTAAAAGGTAAGCAAGAGGTCCTGTATAGTAATATGTAGTCCCCATTGACGTACTGACTCATTGACCGTGACACTGCCGGCAAGTTAGTGACATTTGGAGCGGTGAAAAATTAACTCTGACTAAAACAAATCAACCCGATTTGTAGTTTTAAACTCCATTGAATACGGATGGACAATGGTGGAGCCAGAAATCTTTTATAGGAGTGCACATTAAATTATACGTATAAGACATTTCACATATTAATTCGTATATTATGTTCAATTTTAACATTAAAATCTATAAATTAAATTTAAAAAAATATTAAAATTTTTATAATATAAATTAGAGTTTTTGTTATATATGTTTTTTTATTTAGATTATTTTAAATTAATTTATATATTTAGTTTGTTTTTATAAATAAATTGTCAAATAAATTAGATAGAGGTTGATGATATATCGTATTGATTACATTAGATTAACTAAAAATAAAATTAAAAAAAAGTATACAACACGGAGACTAGACTTGTTTTGTATATTAATTTTAAAGTTGTTTTTATAAATTAATTGATGATTGATAAAATAGTATATTGAAAATTATATTGAGTTGATTATATTAAGTAAGAATTTAATCAATAACAAAAATAAAATAATTTTTTTTTTCTTTCTTAAACGCTACACTCTAAGCTCCTCCTTTCCTCCATCTACCAAATAAGCTAGCAGAGCAATATGAATCCTATCCAAGTAGAAATAATCTCGCTGGAAGAAGGGGCACAATCTCCTCCCTCACCCCCTTGTCTCCGCCCTTGAGGATGACCATGAGACGTGATTTAGGTCATCACACATTATATATTTTTTAGATGAATCCAAGCAGATCATATCCTAATTAAGATCGAGAGGAAATGAGACAAATCACACTTGACTTATAATTGCTTATAGTGTATAAATTTTGGGTATCATTTTATTATTAATAATAGTTCTAATACTATATAAATAAACACTAAGCACAAAATTTAAATATCCTATTAAACTATAAATAAAAATTTTAAATAACAAATAACAAAACAAAAATATTTAAAATAGACAACAATAACGAAAAATAGATAAAATTTTAATAACAAACAACTTAATAAATAAAAATTATGCAACTACAAACGTTAAGTTCTTATGCAAAAATAAAATTTTAAAACGCTAAATGGTTATCACATAAACCCTTAATATCAATTAAAGAATTAAAAAAAATCCAGAACATATGTAAATTAGATGTCATTGAATAAATAAAATTAAATCGTAGTATAAAAAATCCAACCGATAAATGAGGATTTTGATTTTAATTTTAATTGAAAATCCTACCACGTGATGTGTTCCTACTATTCGGATTTCGACGGTGATGACGCACCGTGTAGTAAATCCCATTGTTGTTCATTTTCCGCAACACCTTTTTTCATCTCATCTCATTTCGATAGCATGGAGGCCACGGGCTTAGGAGCGTCGACCTTCATTTTGGAGGATCTAATGTCCTAAACTCGATTATATCCGAATAGGTTGGTCTGAAATGAGATGAGAACCCGAAGTAACCCGATTAGAATGTATGTGACCCAAAAATGCCCGATCTAAGTTGGGTACGAAATGACCAATGCAAGTTTTGAATTAAGAGTGTAAATATGATAAAATAACTAGAAAATACAATAAAGTTGAACTAATAATATAAAATGTTTGAACTAATTGACCCAATATATAAAGTAGGAAAAATAACCCAAAATAATACCAACTATCAACATTGAACCGAAAATAATACCAACTTTGAAAGTTACTAGAAGTGATACAAACTATCAATGTATTTACCAAAAATAATACATCATACTTTTCCGGCAAAAATCTTAGCTCGGCGATGACGTGGCAGTCGAAATGTTACATGTCATCAAATAAATAAATTAAATGTGTGATGTGGATTTTATTTTTAAAAAAATCAATTTAATAATAATTAAATATTAAAAAATAAAATTTTTTATTTTTAAAATTTTAAAATTATATTTTTTGAATAAAAAATTTGTACAAATATTTTAAAAAAAATTTGTACAAATAAATGGATTATTATTTTAAAATAAAATTGTACAAATATATATATATTTTTTAAAATATTTTTTTTATAAAATTTGAACTTTTTTTAAAATAGGTTGTAAAAAATATTAAAATATTTTTTTAAAAAATATTTTGTTTTTTTATAGAGATGAAATTGTTGTAAAAAGTTTTTTAAAAAAAACCGTTTTCTTGTGAGTTTTTTGAAAAATGTTTTTTTGGGGGGGTTTATTTTTATTATATATTTTTAGTAATTTTAATAAAATATTTTTTAACGAAATTAAAAAAATAATTATTTAGGAATTAGGTCAAAAGAAGAAATGTTTTTAAAAAATTCGAATATTTTTCTAAACATTATTTTTTTTGAATTAAAATTTTCATTTTTTACACAAATCCAGGGAAAAAAATATAAAATTTTTGGAAAATTTTTTTTTGGGGGGTTTATTTTCATTTTTTAATTATTAAATTATAAAATTTTTGGAAAAATAAATATTAATAAATATTTTTACTTTTTTTACAAACCTATTTTTAAAAAAATGTTCAAAATTTATTTAAAAATATTTTTTTCACAAAAATATTTTTTTAAAAAATATTGTACAATTGTTTTTAAAAAAAATTTAAAATTTTTTTAAAAATAATAATTTTTATTTTTTAATATTATGAAATTGATTTTTTTAAAATAAAATTCACGCCACACATTTAACCCATTTACTTGATGACATGTAACCTTCCGGCTGCCCCGTAATCGCCGGAGTTAGGATTTTTGCCGGAAAAGTATGTCATATTATTTTTGGTAAATACATTGATAGTTTTGTATCGCTCCTAGTAATTTTCAAAGTTGGTATTATTTTCGGTTCAATGTTTATATTTGGTATTATTTTGGGTTATTTTTCCTATAAAGTAATAGTATAAAGGTTTAAATGAATGGAAACACAATATATAAAGTTGTTTTGAACTAACAAATTTGATCATAAAGATACACTAATTAATTAATAAAAAATCTGTTTCATGAACATTATTTAAAAATAAAATAAAAATATGTGAATTAAATTGAAAAAAATATTTTCAATGTTTGATATAAAAATTTAGACTAATATAAATAATTCATGAATTTATTTAGAAAAAATATCTAAAAATAATTATTAAAAAAAAGAATACATATACTACGGTTCATTTTAGGTTATTTTATTTATGTTTTTAAACAAATATGTATCCTACTTTGTACATTAAATTACGATAATTATTTTTAATTGATATGATTTAAAAAAAAATAATTTTGTATTATTTTTCTCAATAATAAAAGCAATATATCCGTACAGGACCTAGGGATGTAACTATTTTCGTTCTTTCTTGTAGAAATTTTTTCTTAACACTATTTATAGAATTCTTCCCAAACAAGACGACAAATTAGTAGGTAGTCAATTTGAAGTCGATTTCAACAATGAAGTCATTGATAAAAATGTGGTCTTTGTTTGTCCAGCAAGTGTACTATGTACATTAAAATCCAAACTACACTAGCCATGGTACATTACAAGGTAGCTCAAAATATCCCGCAATGCAATCACATTTTTGTAATGATGAAAAACGGTTCCATATATTAGCGATACATTATCTACTGTTGTTTGAAAATACAAAAGATGGATCAACGGATGGATTTTTGTGAAGAAAACAAATGAAAATAATAAAAATGCAAAGGATAAAAGATTGATGAATGGATAGATTTTCGTGAAGAAAATAAAATAAATTTTTTTAAAAAAAGAAACACATAAAATATAAAAAAGTAATTTCTTGAGAAAAAGAGGAACAAAAGTACAAAACAAATATACGCGGTTAAAAAAATATATAAGAAAAAACTTGACCTTTGTATATATTTTATCAAATAGTGTTAAGAAAAAATTATTATAAAAAAATTAATTGACTTATCATATTGAACTAATTGAACTTGAGTTTTCTTTTGTAATGTTATACTCGATTTTTATCGAAACTAATGTTATATAAGTTTGAATATTTCAATTGTAGTAAGAATATGTAACACCCAACCTACCTAAATTTGATTATACAATTCACCTAAATTTGATTTACCCAAACTATCCATTTTAATGTATCCAATTCGTAATTTACACAAAATTTGTAATTATCCAAACTAGTGTCACCCAATTTTAAAATTACAAATCTAGTATTACCAAGTTTAGTGATGTCCAAATTACAATCTCAAAAAGTTGGGTTGTATTCTCTAAATAAAATTTGGGGCAGATTTGGTAATTTATCAAAATAACGGATAAATCTATAATTTCCTAATTGTGCCAAAATTGGTTGGTCTTCTTGGCTACATCTACAACATACGTACAATGCTTCGCCTGCAACGGATCGTTGGTCTAGAGGTGATAACGGTGGTGGCCATGGGGAGGAGTGACGGTGGCCATGTGAGGACATGCGATAGCGGCGGTGGGGAGGAGCGGTGACATCAAAGGTGGGATCTAGAGTGTGACAACGGCGGAATCGCACGACGCTCCTTCTTTGCTCGTCATCTGCCTCTTCGTCGCCGGCGAAGGTTGGAAATTGAGTTTATATTACTATTGAACTAGTGTAATACCGCACATTGTGCGGGATTGAATTTTAATATGTATACATTATTATAAACAATTTAATATATAAGGATGCGGAAAATGAAATCACTTATTTATTATACTTTTCAAGTGTATATCTCGTAGCATACAATCAATCCCTGTAAACGATGTTGTGATATGATTATATGAGTGAGATTACATTTGTTTTATTCTTTTTTTCAATATTTTTTTTTCAATTTTTTGTTTGTAAATGTTAATCAATATTTTAATTTTTTTTTTTTTTCATATTATAATTAATTGTGTTAGCAAACGTTTTTTTTAATATCTGATTAACAAAATAATGAGGTTAAATTACACATATAAAATTTAGACCGATAATATGTAAGGACTAAATAATAATAATAATAAATAATTTTTATTAAAAAAATCAGATTATATAAACCCATTTTTTAATAATCTAGATAAATAACTTTTTAAAAAGATTTTGTTAGGCTTTGATAATAATTTATATTAACAACTTAAAATAATTAACTTTTTAAAATATATTTTTATGCTGCGTTAAATCTGGTGCTGACACGTGGCAAAGAAGGGCTCTCCTCTAATACATATAAGATTTGGGTATTTCAAATTTTAACGATAATTAGGCAACGGTAATTGAGGAAGAGAGAGGTATTTTGTTTTTTTAAAAACAAGATTGACCTAATAAGGGGTTTTTTTTTTTTTTTAATCCTTGATACAAACTAGTCATCTAGTTTTTTTTTTTAATTCTAGAAACACTTAATTGAAGGGATGAAAAGGTAATTTGAGAGAGAGCTGAAAATAAAAGTAAAAAAAATCCTATATATTATGCATTCACGATTCATCTCTAGTTATTCAAAACCCTAGCCGAGTCCACAACTATCTTCGTCTTTCCCAAGCCTTAGAGTACTAGATTCAGAAGGAAAAGCAAGGAAGGGGACGGTGACAACAATCTTCTCCGACGGAGTCACTTTCAGAGTTACACCAACCTACACTTCGTCTCGCACCGGGAAACCTGCACGAGGTCCCGCCGGGAGAGTTGTGCTAGCCATTGTCGTCTACCCATGAAACCCTAGATCACGCATGATAAACTTTTGGTTAATTACAACGAACAACCTGTGATTTATATAATATTTACGTTTATGACCCATACTTTTTTGGTAAAGACGGGCGGGTTGGACCCATGCTTATTCAACGAAAAAAGACAACAATTAGCCGTTAGGTCGCCACCCCTCGGGCATCGTTCTTCAACAAAGATAACAAACTAGCGGGGGGAAATTTAAAGAAATAATAACCTAAGGGAAACTGAGAAGCGTAAGAGGCAAGAAAATGTGCACAAGTATTAGCTTCTCTGAAGATGTGTCAAAAATGGATTGACCAATTTTTACGAAGGAAGCCTTGACAAATGTTTGCCAGACTAAAGAGTGGATGTAACCTCGGAATATGTTGATTGATGATCTTAACGACTAACTTAGAGTCGATTTCAACTTCGACGTCGCGGTATCCTGAATCCCAGGCAAGTCCAAGCCCTGCAACCAAACCTCTGAGCTCCGCAACGAGAACCGAGCACAACCCGAACTTGTAAATGAACCCTGCTAACTATTGTCCTCTGTCATCTCTCCAAATTCCTCCAGCAATAGCATGATCCTCACTGTGGAAAACACCCCCATCCGTATTCAGTTTGACTCGACCCGAACGAGGCATTTCCCAAGCAATATGATCCCATGTCCTGCACAAGCTTCCTGCCAAGGTTGAAGGTTTCATAGACGAAGCCATGGAGTGCATGTAGTTGCTGATGAAAACTACCTTATTTGTGGGTGGAGATTTGTCCCTAAAAATGATTTGATTCCTCCACTTCCAAATCCACCAGACAGTGGCAGCGAACCAATCCCGCCAAGAGGAACTTTGTGCATGAATGGTTGTAAATTTGAGGTTGAACATGAGCCACTCGTTATCCTCCAGTGAGAAAAACGGTCCAACAATATCGACATTCAAAATACTACACCAGAGAGTAGATGTGCCGTTGTAGTCCCTGAGAACGTGCATAACCGATTCACTTGTTAGCCCACATATGGCGCACGTATCATCCCCAGAAAATCTGCGCCACTTTCTCTCCACATTGGTCATGAGTTTCCCTTGAGACAAGAACCATAAAAAATACCTCGTTCTTTCCAGAATCTTCATCTACCAAATAATACCCAAGGCCTTCTAAACTGTGGTACAAGGGAGAGAGTCGGTCCACAATGAGGCATAAGCCGAGCCTGTAGTATACTCGCCATTAGAACCGAACCTCCAACTGATACAATCTTCTTCATCGTTCAAGTCCTCTAAACAACAATCTGCAACTTTGATTAGAGACTCCAAAGGAAGCAGAGTGTCGAACCGGTTCCAATCCCAACCCTCATCCGGGATCCAGTAGTCACGGACAGACCCGGTCTAGGAGACGCCGATAGGTGAGCCAACGACAGAATCTATCAATGGATTATCTCCGCACCAAGTATCGGTCCAGAATCTAACTGCATTCCCTTTTGCCACGCTCCAAGCTGCTCCTTTATCAAGAAGCTTGTCTTTTTTCCCATACCATGCCCCTAGCAATAACGGACCCTCGTTTATAAATCGACAGGTCTAGGACTCTGCGAGCAGACCGTATCCCGTACTTATTGGAAATAAGAGATACCCAAGGTTTCCCTTGGTCATGTATGAATCTCCATGTAAGCTTCCCTAAGAATATTAAGTTATTATCCGCAGCCTTTCTAATGCCCAAGCCGCCACAAGCCTTCGGTTTACAAACATCGTCCCAAGGAATGGAGTGAAGATGTCTCTTATGTGGCGAGTCATTCCAAAGAAAACGTCTACACACCTTATCAATTTGCTTGGTGACTCTTGTAGGAAGTTTCTTAACCTTCATAACATGGTTTAGAACCATCCTGATGAGTGTTGTTCTTCCTGCAAAGCTCAACAACTTTGACTTCCATAAGTTGAGCTTGGAATTCATCCTTTCAATCAAGAAGTTGAAATTTTCGATCTTGGGCCTGAACTGAAGGATGGGTATGCCCAAATACAACCTAAAGTCATCAGAAATGGGCAGGCTCGCAGCTTGCTCGATCCGAACTTTGAAGTTACCAACGACGTTAGGGGAAATAAGGAGTTTAGACTTTGAAAGATTTACCTTAAGGCCGGAGGCCTTACAAAATTGGAGCAGACAACTCTTGCCAATTTGGGAGATTGATGTTTCGGCAAAAAGCGCAATGTCATCGGCAAAGAAAGTATGGATGAGACTCGGGAAACCTCTTTTTAACGAAATGGGCTTCCACCGACCTTGCTCCACAAGGCCATTAGTAGTATGACTCAACCTTTCGAGGCAAAGTATGAAGAGGTAAGGAGATATCGGATCTCCTTGTCCGACCCCTCTACTTAGTTGGAACCCCTCTGATAGTTCTCCATTCCAAACCACCTTCATTGAAGATGATCTCACGCAGCTCATGATCCGGTTGATCCATATCTCAGGCAGTCCCAACATAGTTACGTTTCCTTAATAAAGGACCACTTGAGCCTGTCATAGGCTTTTTCTAGATCAATTTTGAACACCATCCATTGTCTTCCTCGTTTTTTCTTTGTTAAAGAATGAACCGCTTCTTGCACCAGAACAACATTGTCTTCGATTAACACTCTCAGGTATGAAACTACTTTGGAAAAGGCTTTCAACTTTCTTCATGATAGGCTTTAGTGTGGATACCATAGCTTTGGAAATAAGCTTGTACACAACATTACACAAACCGATCGGCCGGAACGTAGACATGTGATCAGGATTCCTTCCTTTCGGTATCAGAGCGATAATCGTATCGTTGAGTCCCTGAGGCTTCATCGCAGAATCGAAAAAGCCTTTGACACACTGCAGCACAGAACTACCAACCGACTCGCAACATTTCTGAAAGAAAATGGCATGGAAACCGTCAACACCGGGAGCTTTGTAAGGGTGCATGTGCATCAAAAAAAATTTAATTTCCTGATCCGTGAATTGCTGGCATAAACGTTCCATGTCCACGGTCTCCAAAACCGGGAAGTTACAGGTAAAATTCGGATGAATAGACCCTCCGGCCTCCTTAGTAAACAACTTCCGGAAGAAGTTAAGAGCGTTTTGCTCCAAGAGCTTTGGATCGGATATCCATGTCCCATCATCAGTAGTAATTGCATCCACTCTATTATATCTTCTACGGACCAAGACATTGGTGTGGAAGAAAGTAGTATTCCTATCCCCCTCCAAGAGCCATTTGTCATGAGATTTTTGGAACCATAATATTTTCTCCTGGGCAAGAATGTTTTTAAAATCTGTAGAAAGCTGAGCATGCAAATCAATAAGCCCTCGATCAATCTACCTTTCCATTTCCTGTTGTATGAGAAGTAGCTTCTCGATCATTTGGACTTTCTTCGCCTCGATTTTCCCAAAACAATTCACATTCCATCTGAGAAGCTTGATGCGCAGAACGTCAAGTGCTTTGGTCAGTGATAAATCGCAACCACCTTTCCATCCATCCATCCTCCACAGTAGTTTTGAATTCCGGGTGAAGAAGCCAAGCTGATCCAAACTGGAACGGCCTTCTTCTCTTGTTAAACTTTCGGAAAGGTTTAACCTGAAATAAGAGTGGGTTATGGTCTGAGCATAGCGGCAGAAGATGTCACACAGAAGCATCGGGCCACCGAATGCGGGCCTTTGTGCTCATGAACACCCGATCAAGTCGCCTCAATTGTTTGTTCCTAACCTCCCAACCACGATTCCAAGTAAATCTCGGCCCGCTGAACCCCACATCAACAAGCTGTGTGTCTTCGATCCACCTGTGAAAAACTTTAGTGTCTTGTGAGAACCTGCTCGAACTCCCTCCACACTTTGACGAATCAAGTATGCAATTGAAATCGCCACCCGCCACAATAATCCCGTTACAATTTCGAATAGCATCGAAAAGTTTACTCCAATATGTGCTTCTTCTAGCCGTTGTAGGCGGGTTATAGACAGCAAAAAGCTCCACCGCCTTGGATTCTAAGGTGATCGTGGCATGAATGAAGTTCAACTTCAATTGATTAATAGTTACTGTGGTATTTAATCCGTTTCAGAATCGCCAAATACCACCCGTGTGTCCCGAGGCCTCAACTCGTACCCAATCAGTAAAAAACTGACTCGATTGCAAACATCTTCAGTTGTGTCACCAAAAACTTTTGTTTCAAAAATGGATAGTTAATCTGGCTTATGACGATTTAAGAGATAGCTTAGGGACTTGCGAAATCGTCTATTACCTGCCCCCATGCAATTTCAGAAAATAACACTCATTTGAAAACCTGGTGATTTGAGGGACCAGGTGCCAAGGATGTAGAGTGGCCTTTTCAACTACCATTGGTTGGTGGCTAGAGACAACTCGAGATTCCGAAACTGGTTGATTATCTTTCTCGACGTCCATCTTCGACACGGTGGAAGCATGACTGGCACCGGTAGTTGGATTTAGGTATTATGTGAAAGTGGGAGTTGGTGAATGCATACCTCGTTTTTGTACCCTAGGATCCGTAAAAGTTCCAAAATCATTTAAAGAGTTAGTGGGCCTGGACGGGATACTTTCATTTATGATCCATACTTTAAGAGTTTGTAAAGTTGTCCCCAAAATGGATAATTAAAATTAATGGCCCAAATTTATATTACAGGAAAGACCCATTTTTTGTGCAATTTATAAAATTCCTTGAGATGTATATATAATTTAAATTCGTAAGCTTTGAATCAGATTGTGTAATTGAAATTGGATATTACATTGGGTAATTGAAATTGTGTATTAACATTATATTTTAGGTATAACTTTACAAAAAAATAACAACAGAATATCAAAGTTCAATTAGTTCAACTACTAAAATGGTGGGCCCGTCATCCGGAGTTCGAAGCCTACTAACTACAAGATCTGTAATTTCAACCATGTGTAAACAATGGGTCTTAGACTTGTGTAACTCGATTGAGCTTTGGCTTGTGTAACTCGATTGGACTTGGGTTTTGTAAATCGAAATTACCAAATAGCTCTTTGAATTATTCTTTTTAAATAAATTCAAGGGTTCTACTTTGTATCTTGTAAAACAAAAGGGGTTACTTAATGCTCATGAATACAAAAAAGGGGTCACTTATCCCACTCACCCTCTTTATTTTTTAATAATGGGTACGTTAGTGGGGCGAGGGGACTAGTTTGTATGTGAAAACTAAATAATCCCTATTGCACCAATTTCTCTATTTTGGCTCGTATTAGTGTAACACCCAAATTCTGGAAATCCGGTTAGGACCTCACAATGGGTTCCGACCCTAGTTTGACAACAACTTTACCAGATCTTACAACAAGGCACAAATAAAAGAAAACCGAAATACGTTTTTATGCATTAAATAGTCATGATAAAAGAAAGAAACAAAAAGGAGAAGCCGGTAACAAAATAAATCTAAAAACTGAAATGAAATGAAAGTTTGCCCAAAAACAAAAATCCCGAAGCTAAAACGAACAAGTACGGAAAACTCAGCTGACTACTCTCTTCATATCACTCCACAACGGTCTTACCCTGCAAGGTATTTACAACATGATGGTATACACCGTTAGCTAATAATTCAATATATATAAGATAATATTAAGTAGCACATACACACGCAATACGGAAAATAAAAACATAAAATGCTCACACTCAATCGTATTATTATCTTCCATTAGGTGGTTCATTTCTATTAGTTCAACTTATTGTGTGGCACGAAGGTCTCCCGACCTTCGCCTCTGTCCCCGTAAACCAACCGGAGTGGATCCGATGCATCTCACCGTATACCGGTATGGACTGGTCGCGGAGAGCTTTCTAGTAACCTCGCAGCGTTGGGTAGCGATGCCACGATCCGTTCTCATACACTTGGGTCTACTTATACGTAACGTTATCTTACTCAAGTTATAACTGAAAACACGCATCACACACCACTACAATAATACACACCCATATATGTATCATTAGCTAAGCAAGTTCGTAAGACTTACATGAATTGATCCGCTATCCGACTAATGCTAAAATATATCTCGATCCGTACGTAAACGATCTCAACAACCTGATCTAGACGGAAAACGTATTAACATTTTGTAATCCTAAAATATCCACATCGAGTTTGAGGGTTTACTCTAACTCACTCTTTGTGTCCAAAACCCTGAGAAAGTTTTTTTCCAAAACTACCTCGATTGCCCTACTTTGGCCTATCGAAAGTACTTCTTACTAAATCCCAAAAAATTCCGAGAAAATTCTTGAACGTACTATGTCATGTCTATTTCCAATTAGAACACTTAAAACCCATTAATATCTATCCAAAGGACCCACACAAAAATCCAAAGTTGTCTATATGAACACCTAAAATCTATACTTAGCCAAATTTCTGAATATTTCCAAAACTGCATTTGTACCATACTTTATGACATCATAAGTCCAAATCCAACCGTTGGATCGTTCCAAAACTGCATTTGTATCATATGAAAAATTCAACTGTGGATAATAAGTTTAGAGTACCTAAATATGATCCTGAAATTTACTAGTTGAAGTCGGTTTTTTGGAAAAACTGGAACAAGCACAAATTCTTGAGTTCAAACCCTGGGAGAAGCAATGTTAGGCACTACTCCAATACAACAGATCCTGTGTTCGATCCCTATGGGAGTCAAGAAAACTATCAACTCCCCATGCCATAATCACATGAGTTTGGAACAAGAACGAAGTAATAACCAAAGAAGCTTACTCTCCAGCGGTCGCTACATACTAGGCTAAGGAGGTCCCGATTTGTCAAGCATCTTCCACTACTCACCATCGGTTATGCTGCAAGGGAGGAGGTGGCGACTCCGGCCGCCTATAATCGTCTCTGGTGGTCCACGTTGGTTGCTGCTACTCGCCGGTCTCGATCAACGAAGCAAGGAAGATGTTGTCGGCGACGGCGTGCATCAGAGAGGCCCAAAGTTGTATTAATCGGTAGAGGAGAAGAAGGTTGCAGGTCGGGCTTGGAGGAGATGAAGCCGTTGCTTTCTGATCAAACTTTTCCCTAAAAAAAAGCAGGTTGTAAAAGAAAGAAACCCGTCGTTCTAAACGACGGGTTTCTTTTTTTTACAACCCGTTTTTTTTTAATGTAGATCAAGGAACCCGCTGTTTGGAACAACGGGTTCCTTGTATTTGTTTTACTACCCCTACAATCTGTATTATATTTACTACGGTAGCCTCCCCTACAACCAGGATTAATTTTTTAAAATATAAATCAAGTAATGTGTCTCTTGCATTCATTTGTGGAGAAATTATTTCTCTTATCTGTGCGGACAAGACAATCAATTCACTTGTTATCCGGCGAGGCTGCCGTAATAAAAATAAACCGGGTTGTAGGGGAAGTAAAACAAATACAAGGAACCCGCCGTTTGGAACGGCGGGTTCCTTGATCTATATTAAAAAAAAAGTGGGTTGTAAAAGAAAAAAAATGTCGTTTAGAACGACGGGTTCTTTTATTTTTTTAAAATGAAACCAATGAACCCGTCGTTTAGAACGGCGGGTTCCTCGGTATTTAAAAAAAAAAAATAATAACCCGATGTTTGGAACGGCGGGTTCTTTGTAAATATTTTTTTTTAAAAAAAAAACAAAACAAAACAAAACCCGCCGTTTGAAACTGCGGTTTATTCATAAACTTGTCGCTTCAAACGGCGGCTCCCATCCGAGACATGCATCTTAATATAACTACTCTCGATATATGACATAAAATACTTCGTATACATAATGGATTATAGGAGGAATTATAATGTTCGTATCAAACTAACTTATCTAAAAGTAATAATTATTGGAGATTGTTAGACGTACTGGCGAAAGTTACTATTTGTCATTATAACTACGCACTTCGCGTGCGTAGTTGAGTGGATTCTAACTATGCATATGGGTGTGTAGTTGGAGTACATGAAAAAAAATTGAAAAATTAAAAGTTAAAAAAAATACTACTACTATGTATATCATGTGCGTAGTTGAGTGAGTTTTCAATTACGCACGCGAAGTGCGTAGTTATGGTGACAAATAACAATTTTCGTCTGTACGTTTAAAAAAACGTAATTATTTTATCACAAAATAATATAATAATTAATAAATTATTATTAAAAAATCAAGTTGAAAAAAATCTTATCTATCCATCAACGTAACTGCATTTCCAGTGGTTTGTGATATAAGATGAATTTTCCATCAAGTTTATCATCACGTGTAAAAAAAACAAACAAACGAGATAATTAAGGTAACTTACTGAAATTGTAATTTCTCAATAAGTACAACCCAAATCAACACCCAAATCAAAGGAAGGCTGATATTGTACAATCAAATAACAACTTAACCAATATCGATACCTGAAGAATGAAAATTCAGGAAACTATGTCTCTCATTCACAACAATGTGGATGGAAAAAAACTTCATCCATCACTCTGTTATCTGATAAAATATTTGATATGTAAGGAACAAAAGCATCTTTGAAAATACATTTGTTACAGACGTCCGTCAGGATGTTGCTAACCAAATCAAGGATTAAAATATAACAATAGAAGCAAATAAGTTGAAGAATAAAGGAACCAATATCAGATAAAAAGGAAAAATATTTATTGGAGTAAGTCGGCAAAAGGGAGCATAAAACTTAACTTTCATGGATCAAAAAGGACTAATGACCATGAATCCTTCGGCTATATTCTTAGAGACCACCAAGCAAAAACAATAGTATTTGATTACGGACAATGTGGTTACACATTGATTTTACATGCAAAAGCTTTTGCACTCAAGAAAGAAAATTTAAAATTAAGAGAAATAAAAATTAAAAAAACTTAGAAATTGAAGGAGACAACTTAACAATCATTAACGCAATAAATAAAATATGACAACCATCATGGAAAATTGAATTGATAGTTTCGGATATTTCTATTTTGTTGGCTAGTTTTATGCAGGTCAAAGTTAACCACATTTTCAGAGAAGTCAATGGCGTTGCCGACAAGCTCGCATCTCTAGGTTACGACAAATCTGCAGCAGGCGAAGTCGTTCCACAAGGAGTCGTTAACCTCGTCTGAAAGGATGACATAGGATGATGTAATATTAGATATTGACCATACCTAAATTCTTACCTTTGTATTAAAAAGAGAAAAAAATAACAACTTAAACCGCATAAAATAATCAGAAAAGAGTGTTGACTTACCAAACATCTTCCTCTTTTTTTGTGTGTATCAAATGTACAAATTAATAGATAAATACGGTCGAACTCCCATAAAAATTAAAGTCGACCTTAACTTCATGGTCTAAATGTAATTGATCAAATTTACACTATTGACTAAAATTAATGGTTAAGATTTGTGTAAATATTAAATATTCATATGAAAAGATAAAAAATAATTTATTTGTGTTAATTTCCAAATACTATATGTTACCTTAAATTATCCATCACTCATGGATAGTTCATATACAAATGATTACTAAAAGTTTGTGAGATTTAATGATTTTAACTAGGTATATTAATTACTCCGTAATGAACAATTCTACAAATTTGAAATGAAAAGAATACATGACGTCACTACTGGTGTATATGTAATTCGTCTTGTTTTTTTTTTTTTTTTTGGAAAGGAGATTCGTCATTTTTTTAAGAAAACATTAAAAATGGATAAAGATGACGTAACCATTTAAGAATACATGACGTCACTACTGGTGTAGTAGATTTTTCAAATCAAAGCTAAATGATTAATCGATTACGATAAGTTGAATTCATAATTAATCGGTTACCCATTCATTTTAGCAGTGATTGCATTCTTCAGTTCACTGTCATCACTGAGCTCATCAGGAACCCGAACCACCACATCCTGAAGCATGACGTCACTACTAGTGTTGTAGATGGACGCGTGGCACACCTGCAGCCGTAGATCTCTCAATGCTTCCATCAGCGTCGCCGGAGGAAAATCTCCCTCACTGACCGCCGATTCCACCCTTATCATCGCCTGGTCTCCGACCATCTTGATTACCTGCACAGTAGTATAAGACGGGCTGGTTTGGGTCGGGCCCACCGGTCCGGATGACGATGACGATGGCCCGTCAAGCTGACTTTCCAATTCCCGGACCCGGCCCTGAAGCTCGTTGATGTACGAAACGGCGTCGGATAAGAGGGAAGCCTTGTCCATCCTAGAAACTCTCGGGACCACCGAGCGCAGCGCGTAGAACCGCGCGTTCATTTTCTCCCTCCGCTGCCTCTCGGACTCCACGTGCGTCGACGAGTCGGGGCGGACCGGGCCGGGCCTCCTGCCCCTCTTATTGTTGCTGTTGATTGGTGGAGCGTTAGCGTTGGAGTATCCAATATTGTGGTTGTACGGATGATAAGTACCGGTCATCGGAGGCGTGACGACGTCCGGGCCCGAGTAAACCGGGTACATAGGCCCGGTTGAAACCTCGGATCCTTCAGAGATGGGGAAGTTACACCAGTCGGTGGGAGGCTGAGGCTGATTTTGGAAAAGCTGTTGGAGTTCTTGATAGCTCGCCGGAGAAGGAGAGTTAGACGACGAGGACATTATCGTCTCTTCCATTGTATATTTTTTGGTATTCGAATGAATGAAGGGATGTTATGCATCGAACGATATATATAATGAAAGAGTACTTTTTACCGACAAGGTACTGTAGCAAGTAGAAAAGGATGGGTTTAATTAATCAAGTCATTAGAATAAATATTTTCATTCGCAAAAAGTTTATAAATGTTTTCATTCGGAAAAAGTTTATAAATAAATATAAATAAACCAATCTTGACTTAGATGTTGACTTCGCCGTATCTGAGACAGGAGGTTGCGTTTGATATTCATATATGAACATTATATGATACAATCTTTCCATTATCACCGATATGTCTAAGTTTATTAATTTCGCTGATATGTATTTGATATTCATATATGAAGCTTATTAAATTTATGAAAAAAAAGAACGAGGTACGTTTGTAGAAAATATTAACTTACAAAGATTGTGATAATTTATAAACGTGTTTATATCCAGACTCGGCCGGATTCGGGCTGGACTTTATGAAATTGTCGGCCAGTTTATCCGGAGTCGGGTCGAGTTAAGCCCGGCTGCCGGGTCTACAATCCCTGTCGTATCCGGCTCAGCCGAGCTGGCGGACGGGCCTTCGGATACCTGTTTTATATATTTTTTAAAAAAAATAATTTTAAAACTATTTTAAATATAAATTTTATGTATAAAAAAATATATTTAAGGTATTTTATGTAATATACATTTAAATTTATGATAATTATGTTAAATATTCAATAATTATACTTAATATTTTAAATATATACAATATAATATATATATTTTTTTTAATGGGTCAACGGCTCGGGCTTCCCCTATGTTCATACCCGTCCGTTTTTTCGGACGGGCTCGAATATGATCAGGTCTAATAATTTATTATAAGTTTTTTTTTTAGTTTCATAAACAACATGGTAAAAGCTTCCGGCGATAGTTTATTAAATGATCAATTACTGATATAATATTATAAAAAAATTGTATTAAAAACTAAAAATAAAATTAATTAATTTAATTTTACATATATATCATGTCTAATAAATTTCGTACTTTCAAAGGCTGTTCGTTGTTGGACGGTTATTCTCATACGGTTAGGGCATGTCATCTCCCCGTTTACATGTATATCATGTCTAATAAATTTCGTTCTTTCAAAGTCTGCCCTAACCGTCTAACAATGAACAGACTTACAAGGCCCTTCATTTATCATTTTGTGTCACGTATGTCCTTTATTGGGGCAGCACACATGCACATATAAAGTAAGTTGTGGAAATTTTATAATAAAAATAAATAAATATTAATGAAATATCAGCTCTTCGCATGGTGGTTGTATAAAAGGGAAAGGAAAGTGTATCGAATTTTTTTTAATATATTTTTTTTACTTTGAGATTGAAAATATAGTTAACTTAAGATTGATATTATAAATAAACAATGATATATTTAGGATCTATGTGATTTAATATACTTACTAAAGTAGTGTATATATATGTCAGCCAATTAACAAAGTCATCTCAACTTTTTTATGAAGAAAATTAGTAAAATTGAATATATTACAGTATCTCCAAGTATCGATGGTCTACACCCAATACATAAAATTAAATTGGATATGAGCAAAACGTATGATCAAATCGAATGAACCTTCCTTCAAAATGGTAATGAAAATTTTCGGTTTTGCCCAACTTGTAGATTGATAAAGTGATGGAGTGTGTCTATCGTACGTAATTATGAACAACAATGGTTCTCTATCACAAGAGATCAGAACAACGTGAGGACTAAGACACAGAGATCCTATTTACCCTTTTCTCTTCGTACTTTGTACGTGTTGATGTTTTCTAAAAAATGTTGAAAGTTAAATTAGATCGAGGAAGATAGTCAGGTATCCGAGTACATCGAGAAGATCCTATTATTTATCGCCTATTTTTTGCTTATGACATCTTGTTCTTTAGTATAACAAATCTCCGCGAATGCTCAATAATAGTTGATGTAATCAACAAGAATGAGAGGGTCTCAAGATAAAAAGTTAACTACGTAAAAACAAATGTGTCATTATCAGAAATGTGAATGAAATTAATGGAGCATATCTTGTCGGTCTTGTGGGAGTTTGGAGGGTCTAAACGCATAGAAAATACATTGGATTACCACGATCATAGGATATTGAAGGAAAGCTATTTTCGAGGTGATTAATGAAGGAGAAAATCGAGAAGAAGTTAAAGGATGGAAAGAAAGGATTCTTTCATACGTGGAATGAGGTACTACTCAAATATGTAGTTCAAAGAATTTCGATTTATATAACGCCCATCTTTAAGATGTTTGATATTTTGATTGATGAAATACACTCTATGATAGCCTAGTTTTGGTTGAAAAACAACAAGACAAAGAAAAAAAGGATTTACTGAAAAAGCTAGGAGTTTTTGTGTTTACAAAAGAACTCTAGGGGCTTAGGTTTTGGGGGTCTAGTGTCCGTTTGGCTGGAGTGGTGGAATAGAAACGGAATGAAATCGGTTAAGGGGAATGAATGAAAATGGAATTTATTAGATTACTTACATGTGTAAAAAAATCTCTAAACAAACATAGTTTTTTATTGATTCATAATCATTCTGTTACCGTGAATGATTCATAGCGATACCAAACGAGCCTTAAAAGTGTACAATCAAGCAATGTTTGCTAAACAGTGTTGGCATCCAAACACAAACCATCAATCTCTTTCTCTTGACCTTCTAATCAATGAGAAAGGTGATGCTTTAATCAACTTTATTGGCTTTTCGGTACAATGGTATGTTGAGAAGCAAATAAAGTTGTTCATGAGCTTGCTAGGGTTATCCCTCTAATGGGGAGGAGGAAGAATTCGATTGGTGTATATCCCACGATGCAATTGAACTTATTATGCCGGATAATAGATGATTACAATATTTTCTTTTCAAAATAAAATCAAATATAAACTTAATTGAAGTATTTAATTAAAATAACATTTAGTGAAATATGGGTCATAGTTAAGATTAATATTTTACTAAAATTTTCATTAGTTAATTTGTTCAATTTAGCAATTCAATTAAAGATACTCCATACCACTTATTGATAATTTAATGAAACAAAATTCTCTATTCACGATAAGTAGAAAGACTTATTATTGCTGTAATCTTTATATTTTCAGGGCAAACATATATTCCAATAATCCATTTCGTTGATAAAATTTCAAATTGTCATTCTAATAAATCCAGCTTGTGCCATTAACCCAAACTTTTTACTATGGCATATAGCTGCGTTGGTGTGAATCCAAAATTTACTTTGGAGATTTTTAATTCTCAAATAAATTTCGTAAGGTTGATTTTTTTTTTTTAATTTCAAATTAATAAATCATTATTGGTATACCACGTGAAAAAATCTTATCTATCCGGCAAAGAAAATGTATTTCTCTTGGTTTTGTGGTATGAGTTGAATTTTCCATCAAGTTTATTATAATGTTTAAAAAAAAAAACATGATAATTAAAGTAATTACTAACTTTTCAACAAGTACAACATGAATCAAAGGAAGATTAATAGGGTACAATCGAATAAAGAATTTAACCACGTAAAATAACCAATCAAAAGAGTGTTATTTACCACGTATCTGCCTCATATTCTTTTTGTAGTGAGAAAAAGCGGTCGGGCTCTCATGAAGTTGCCGTTAATTTTATGGTGCAGTCGAGCAAATTTACATTGTCGTGTTGAGAGAAGTTGCGTTTAATTAGTACTAATCTGATCAATTTATCTGGTTTAGACTATTAGACTAAGTCCATTTCAGGTATTTATATTTTCAGTTTTTAGCTAAGTTTGTTGAAGATAGTTCTCTATTTTTCAGTACTTGACGGTTGTGTTTGTAAGTTTTTATAGACACTGTAAAAACACTTGTTTTTTCTTAATGAAGTAGATTATTTCAGTTTCTCTGAATCACACTTGATTAAAAATTAATGGTTAATGTTTATGTACGTATTAAATATTAATAAGAAAAGATAATATTTTAAGATAAAAATATATCTCCTTCCATTATAAGAGGTTGATTTTCATATATATGGTACCGTAGATTGTCAATCAACCCACTCAGTGATAGTTATACGAATTATTACGAAATTATTGTGGGATTTGATGTTTCAACCTATTTATATTAGTGGACAATTTCACAAATTTGATACGAAATGAATAATAATAGATCATATTTTAATGTTAAGCCTACTCATTAGAATAAATAAACCAATTAACTAAAATAATATATACAATATAATCTCATTCAAATATTAAAACTAAAGAAGTGATATTATGAGAATTTTGCAATTCCTACCTTCTTACCATGCTTTTGCTTACTTTATATCCTCTCACAGAAAGTGGTGATTGTATTGTATTATTTGTTTAATTTTATTATTTTTCTAAATAAATGAATTAAACAAAATTATTTTCTTGAAGAATAGATAATAGTCCTCATATATTAATAATACTTTTAACTCCATCACATCTTCTAAATAAATAAATTTGAAAAGAGTGAATTTAATTCTCCAAAAAATCGATAATCAAGTTAAAAATAAATATATATTTAAAAAATAAATATCAATCCTTTAATATAGTGGATCAGAAGAGATAAGATTTTGTAAATTTTTTACTTTTTATTATAGATGAATCATATTGTTGTGGTCCAAATTCACTTAACTCCGCGTATATTGCTACATTAACTTTATTGTAGTTTGACATGAATAATCTTACTCAATGAGTAAGATAATGCAGTATTTAAATAAAAAAAATTTTGATAAACATTCTTGTATGAAACTGGCATAATGAAATATTATTAAAAAAAAACTTAAAAAGACATTAAAAATGGATAAAGATGATGTAATAAACATTTTCTTCTTACCGACAGACATGAAATATAGTCTTTAAGAAACCATTAAAAATAAGAAAATTAAAAAAAAAAAAAATCAATCTTACATCCTGAAGTAGCGAAGATTGAACAAATCAAAACATAAATGTTTGATCGGGTACAAGAAATTATACAGTTACCCATTCATTCTAGAAGTGATTGCATTCTTGAGTTCTGTGTCATTACAGAGCTCCTCGGGAACCCTAACCACCACATCCTGAAGCATGACGTCACAGCTTGTCTTATAGATGGAGGCGTGGCATATCTGCAGCCGTAGATCTCTCAATGCTTCCATCAGCGTCGCCGGCGAAAAGTCTCCATCCCTAACCGCTGACTCCACCCTTATCATCGCCTGGCCTCCAACCATATTGATCACCTCCATAGCAGTGTAAGATGGGCCGGTTTGGGTCGGGACCACCGGGCCGGATGATGACGACGGCCCGTCAAGCCGCCTTTCCAGTTCCCGGACCCGGGCCTGAAGCTCGTTGATGTACGAAACGGCGTCGGATAAGAGGGAAGCCTTATCCATCCTTGAAACTCTCGGGACCACCGACCGCAGCGCGTAGAACCGCGCGTTCATTTTCTCCCTCCGCTGCCTCTCCGACTTCACGTGAGTTGATGAGTCGGGGCGAACCGGGTCGGGCCTCCTGCTCTTGTTTTTGTTGCTGCTGATGGGTGGAGAGTTAACGTTGGAGTATCCAATGTTGTGGCTGTACGGGTGACAAGTACCGGCCATCAGAGGCGTAACGACGTCTGGGCCCGGGTAAACCGGATACATGGGCCCAGTTGCAACGTCGGATTCTTCAAAGACGGGGAAGTTACACCAGTCGGTGGGAGACTGATTCTGGAGGAGCTGTTGGAGTTCTTGATAGCTAGCCGGAGAAAGAGTGTTGGACGACGAGGACATTATCGTCTCTTCCATATACATTTATGGTGTTCGAGTGAAGTAATGTTTGATGATAGATCGAACGATATATGTAATGCAAGAGTAGTCCATGTAGAAGTGGTCGTTGATTTTTCAACTGACATCTTACTGCAACATGTAAAAAGGGAGGGCTTTGATCAATCAATTTATTAGAATAGATATTTTCATCTAAAAAAAGTTTTTACATATATAGATACTTCGGGTTTTTACAATATGATAATGTGTAGTTGGAGTCAACATGATCCACATAAGCCGATAAACGTCTTTTCTTAAAACATCTCACTACTACGTATGTTATATGTATGTATAGTGTTACAATACAAAATAAGAATACGTGGTTTTACATCGTCTCCCGCGAAGACGTTGGAATCTGGCAAATACATCGAAGTTCTCTTTCAGTCTTTCCGGTGAAGGGTTCAAAACCACTGCTTATTCAATCTCCCATCTACATCTGATCCGATTTGCATATGTTCTCTTTCCGATTTCATGTTAGATTTGCATATGGTTCGCAATCGTATATGATATGCATCTGTTTCGGGTTGAATTTCGCGTATGGATCTGCATCCGTTTGGATTTGCGATTTGCATTTGTTTCGCGTTCGACTCACATTTGTATTTGATTTGCATCCATGTATTTGATTTGTTCGCATATGTATCCGACTTCTGTTTCCAATTTGCTCAAATTTGGGCTTTTTGGTTGGTGGCATTGGTTCATGTTCTAAATACTTTTAAACTTTGTGCTTTTGGTCTTCTTTGTTTTAGGGTTGTTAACGGTTTCATAATCGGGTATTTTTCATGGAACCGAGAATCAGACCATTTACCGTGTAGAATCGGACCGGTCAAGAACCATTTTAGGTAAACGGCGCGGTTTTACAGGCAAAACCGTGTAGAACCGGACTGATCAGGAAACGTGCATCCTTGAACCGGAACGTTTGAAAAGTAGAGGAACGTTACTTGAAATGAAATCGGAGTTGAACTGTTTGGACCCCAACTGAAACAAATAAGAAGTCCGAGTTGCAACACCCCCGAATATTTTTGGCAAGTACGAAGAAGTCTGAAGATTTCAGGCACCACCGAAGATTTATGGCAAGTAGCGACACATAAAAAGGTACAGGGAAGATTTCCGGCAAGTTATGACTGCGAGGAAGAAGTCTGAGTTTGTGCTCTAGGAAGAACCACAGAAGCCCGAAGACAGGCACCAATGAAGAAGACAAAGTCACAATTGGGAAGAAGAAGTCCGTGTTACGTGTCTGAATTGTTAATTTGCTACCGAAGAAGAGCAAGGGGAGACATATACGAATTTCGGGAATTTGCCCTAAATTATACTTTACCCTATATTTCTCTTTTTATTAAATTAATTTTTTATTATTTATTTTTACCTTTTAATGTTAAAACGCTTATGAACTATTTTATAAGATGGGAACCGAACCGGACCAAACAGGAAATTAAACGGCCGGGTTCCAAAGAAAGATTCCGTTGTTGTAAGGTGAGAGAGCTCCATATCGGTAGTTCTACCAATATGTTCCTGGTAATTTTCAGTTCGGTTCCAACGATTTCTAATAAAACAAGGAAAAATTTACGGTCCTACTTTAGTTGTTGCCGTTGGTTTCTTCTACCGGTGTTCTTCTGGTTCAAATTATGACCGAAGAAGTTTACGAAGCTACAACCACTTCTGCATATAATATATTCCATTACGTTTATTAAACATCGTAGATTGGACCATCCGTGACTATTCACGACGTTTCACATGGTATGTTGATAATTTTTTAAAAAAATGTAGAAAAAGATTTTAAAAAAAGATTTTAAAAAGATTTAAGAAAGAGATAAAATAGCCATTTCAAATTCCATAAAATAATATAATATTTCGTCCTCAAAAGTTCTATAAATCTAAAACGGAACTATTTATTGAAAAGGACTACTGATAATAAAAAAATCTATCAAAAAGGGTACAGAGAAATAAATCTTCTACATCAATCTTGTTTTGTACGTTGTGTGGTATGTATTCGTTATATAATTTAATATTTATGAATAAATTATATAAACATATAGGGCTGTTCCGCCTGTTCGTATGGTCAAAGTAAAATGATAAATTGTCTCATAAATCACCCAAAAATCAATAAATTAGCATCAGATGGTTACAGAAATTAGATCAATTTAATACCTATAAATTGCTTAATTTCCTTCGACTACTATCAACCAAATGGATCAATACATAAAACAATCTTTTCTTTTTCACTAAATATTTTACGTTTATTAAATATAATAATCAAACAAGTTAAGTAGGGTTGCGTTTAATACAAATTAATATTTTTTATAAAAACAGAACGAGTGTTTGATTGGTTAGAGGAGTGAATAAAAATAAAATGAAAAAACGGTCAAGGGAAGAAAAATAAAATGAAAATAGTTAGGTTACTTTCAATACATGAAAGAATTTTAACATTTAATTTTAATTGTTAAAAAATATTAATTTTATTATTCCGTAATATTTCGTATTTGGGAATAATTCTTAACAATTCTAAATGATCTATGATTATAAATTAATCCGGACAAATAGAACGGTACATGTACAAAAACTCCAAGCCAAAAAGCCTAACTTGGATTGATACGAGTAAGGGTCCAAGTCCAACACAGCTTGATACCTACTTTTTATAGAAACTGTAAATATAGCATGTAAATGGAAAAGAATTTAAATAGGAGATATCAAGTTAAGATTCAATAAGGTACAAGTTTTAAGGATCGTTGTATTGCTTTGTTTTTACGTAATTTTTTCTTTTTTGTATTCAATATTAACTTTTTCTTTATTCATCTCAAAACAAATTTGGAGTCCGAAAATCTCACTCGAGTGATATGAATACAACTTTAGTTCATATTTGGTCCGAATCTAACCTGTAGTCCTACTCGGCCTGAGCCCGACCCAGAAAACAGGCAACGATTCACAGGTCCCCGTACGAGATTGTTCAAATCTCAATAATTGGATACTTTTTTTTATTTTTTATTTAAAGGAACATTATATTATTATGATATTAATATTTTCCTAAATGTGTGTAAAAATGCACAATATTTTTCTTTTTTTTTTTTCTTTCTAAACTTACACATACACACTTAAAAATGTATGACAATTGGTTTCAACGTGAAATGAATAAGTGTTGATGTTTATGGGAAGAAAATGTATCACATCGATAACATAAGGTATTGTGAGCCTAATATATAAGTAGATGGCTTACTCGTCCTATGTGTCTCACTAAACGTGTGCCCCCATATCGTAAGGTTGGTAGACTGATATAAAAATAAAGCTAATATGGTATTATAGCAGGTCCAGTCCTGGTCCGTTATCCCGACTTCGGGAATTAGAGATGAAGAAATTGAGATATAAAACCCGTCGAAAATATTGTAGGCGAGCTAAAGAGATTGAGATGCTCAACCTATGTCAAGTGTTAATTAATTCCAATAGTAAACACTTGATGGGGAGTGATGACATGTAAGAGATTAAATGTCCCACATCGAGAACACATGATGCCACCTCTCGGGTTCTCTACCAACGATCCATCTCGAGTTTGCAGGTTTGCGCAAATCCATGTAAGGATTAAAGCAATCTCCACGTAATTGGTTCTGAAAATTGATCTTTGCGCTTACTGGTGTTAGGCTTGTTCAATCTTATGTTGATTACTCGTTATTCTCCTTTGTCAAATATGGTAGTACTCTACATGTCCTTATTTATGTTGATGATCTCATCATTAACAGTAATAACCCGATCTCTATTTCTCATTTTCAATCATAGTTTAATTCTTGCTTTTATAGGAAAGATCTACACAATTTTTTCTTCTTCTAGGAATCGAGGTTAACACAACCCCTCAAGGTATATTTCTCTCCCAAGGGTTGTGTTTCGGAACACAACCTTTCTTTGGACAAATCGACCCCATTTGCCAATCCGGACAAATATCGACGCCTCATCAGTCGTCTCATCTAACTTACAATAACTCGGCCGGATTTCACTTACTTAGTTCACATTTTTTCTCAATTCCTACAAAATCCGACTATAAATCATTGACAAGCCGGGATAAGAGTGCTTCACTATCTCAAAATTCATCCCGATTAAGGTATTTTACTCCCTTGCTCTAGCTTGATACAAGTTAATGCTTTTTGTGATTCCGATTATGCATTATGTTCATTAACTGTTTTTTCTAATAGAATTTTTCTTAGAGAATCTCCCATATCTTGGAAAACAAAGAAGCAGACTACAATGTCCAAATCTTCCGCAAAAGCCAAATATAGAGCCATGATCAGTACTACGTGCGAAGTCGAATGAATCAAGTCTCTTCTTGTGTCTTTCGGCATCGACCATAGTCCACCAATTCAGTTATGGTGCGATAATCAAGTTACGCTGCACAAAGCCTCAAACACAATCTTCCACGACCTAACCAAACACATAAAGGTGGATTGTCATGTGTGTTCATGATAAAGTTCAAAAACATAATATACCAACACTCCACGTTAGATCCGAAATATTAGTTGTCGGACATATTTATAAAGTCCTTGGTCAACAATAATTTCACTATACTTTACGTAAATTGGACAGTCGAGATGTTTATGCCTCAGGTTGAGGGAGAGTGATAAAGGTCCCATATATTATGTTATTACCCTTATTTAATTAAGATATTCTTTGTATATATTGTTTTCTACCTAGACTTTAAAAGTTCGGTTTAAGCAAAAATGTATTATTGTTAAGAAGTGAAAATGCATCGATAATCAGTGCAAGTGTACTTTAGTAAAAATGAATATCGGTATTTTTTATACAATCTTCTATATACCTACACTAAAAGAGTCGTCACTTATGATGATGTGGCGCTCTCAGAATTTTTTGACCGATTAAAAAAAAATTTCTAAGCCACAAAATTTTTGTTACCAAAGTAAAATTTTAAACTTAATTTACATTAATCAGATCGGCATAGAATCTGACCACAAATCTCCAACTAATCAGATCGGCATAGAATCTGAATGTAAAATCTATTTTACTAAATCAAAATTTAAAAATATTTTAAAATTAGCTCAAAACCGTTTTTAAAATTAGTATCTTAAATAATATTTTTAAAATCCAAAATTAGTTAAAAAAATAATTTGCTCCATTTTACCGATGCAGTATTCCATTTTGACCAATTTCTTTTAATTTTAATTAGCAACCAAATCTTTAAAAGATATTCAACTTAAATTTTGTATTTAAAATAGCAAATAATTAAAACAATTTATGGTATCTAAAACTTTTCAATTGAAAATGAAAAAAGAGAAGAAGACACTGATTTTAAAAAAAGATATTCAACTCAAATCTAGAATTTAAAATTTAACCGCATTACTTTCAGTTTTATTTACTTATTTTTATTAATTAAATTTTAACAATTTTTCTAAATCACGCTGTATGAAAAGTTTGTAATCGGAGTATTAAAAAATAATAACTCATATCCTCCAACCAAATATTAAGGTTAAAATTACATAATTTATACACTTTTAGTTCTATTTATTTTTTGCGTTTGTTGAAATCTGTTATTCTCAATTTTATCTCAACAAATTTTTTCAAAATTGGTCATTTTCATTTTATTTTTTATTTGTTTTAACAAGAAAATTAGGTAGCATATCTCACAAAAATCATAATTTTTTCGTCACCAATTAATTTATGATTTTCAACGAATCTTTCAAGACACGCCTTTGCTCTTTAAATACCTTTTTGCA
This sequence comes from Fagopyrum tataricum, assembly GCA_002319775.1. Taxonomy (NCBI): domain Eukaryota; kingdom Viridiplantae; phylum Streptophyta; class Magnoliopsida; order Caryophyllales; family Polygonaceae; genus Fagopyrum; species Fagopyrum tataricum. The sequence goes on from CM008280.1 coordinate 446,270, forward strand.
CCATTCTTATATCTCGTAGGCTTCACCATCATCCGTCAATTATGTAGCTTTGATTTTCTTAGCATTGCTATCTTTTGATACTAATTGTTTGTATTGTCTTAAATTAGTTGTGAGTTGCAGGTTGAGATGGACTAATTACCTCATGCCCGGAATCAAGTGGAGCACTTAACTGAACAAGAGAACATGATCATTCATCTTCAAACCCTCCGGTAATTCTAATTCAATTTCCCTTTATTTTTTAATATAACCACTACACTAAGAATAAGTTGAATATGAATTCTGGATACAAAGAAGGTTGTATATACTCAAAAACATATTCTTCATCAAGCAACAAAAGGAATATGTGAATTATGAATATGGAGATGACGTTTTCAGGAGAATGCAGAGATGTTGTGGCCATTGTTGTTGCGCGTGGTCGCAAAGGAAGACGACCGCATCTCCTCCCGACTCCCTCTCCGCATGCAAAACGTAGGGGTCTCTCTTCTCCTTCTTCCAGTTCCATATATATCGTTGCCCCTAATTTGACTATAATTTGATATCTTCCTTCAATTCATTTGTAATACTAATTATAGCACATATTTGCATCACTCGTGGTCCCTGTTGCATCAAAGTCGATTCTAAGTTAATACTATTAGTCAAAAGCTTAACTTTTGTATCACTACTGTGTGTTCTCATGAACCTCTTTTTTTTTTTTTGAGTGTGTATTATTTATATATTTATATATTTTTGGTCATAAATTATTAATGTTTTAAATTTGAGATTATTAAGTAGTTAATTTATATATATAACTTTACTTACGGGAGTCATGCTCTTAGTTGGAAGTCCTCTGTTTGATATTGCAGAGGGAGAAGCTATTCTTTGGGCTCTCCAAATTTTTCATATGCGGGATGGAGTATTATTGTAGTAGAGTCAGCTTCACTGTCTATAATTCAAAAGATTAGGACTAATAATGCTCGGATGTGTAGTACTGGTGGCGAAGTGCTTCGTCTGATATGCCAGAGCGTTTCATGGTTTTGTCAATTATGATTGGCGTCATGTCAGGAGGCATGAAAATTGGCTCGCTAAATGCAGCCTACTGTGTTCCTAAGAATTAATACTTCTGTTATTGTTAATTTTAATTTACTTGTACTGATTAAGGACGACAACTATACTCAATAAATGTTTTCTTTCTCAAAAAAAATAAAAAACTATTTACTCATTTTTTTAGGAAAATGAATGTTTGGGTTTATAAATATCAATTATTGTATCTTTTATTTTGAAAACTTTTAACATAATTGAAAATTGAATCTTCTCCCAACAAACATTACTCATCCTACTTATTTATTTGCCTAAATTTTAGTACAACAAAATCAATATATGGACATAATTAAGTTAATTTATTTATAAGCTTAATATATCCTTTTCACCAACACAAAGGTGTGTTGTATAATAATAAATAAAAGTCAAAAATACAATTCCTTATTTAAGAACATTTTATCATTATGAGAGTATTTAAAGGGGGAATGATACGACCTCGTGACATATTACTCAAAATATCCGATATATAAATGTACCGTACAAGGTGCTGGTTATAAACTAGTGTTCATGTAAAAACTCCCAACGCAAATCATGTGTCTCGTTACATGTCCCGACTCCCGATTTCATGTCACTTTTTTTTTATTGGCTATAACCATTAATTTTTATAATATTCTAATCAAACAGAATAATTTATAATTTTAAAAATAAAGTTAGTGAGTTAGATATGAAGTTGGGGACAAATAATGGCACAACTAATTTACACCGATAAACTACTACCACCAAAATACTGATTAGATCGATTTTTTTTATTTATAAAACTAAACAAAAATTTATTAGATAATCTCTACCAAACACCCCTTACATATTTATTTCATTACTTTGTTCAGCTGTGTATATAGAATTGATACAAGTGTTCATATTATGTACAAAATAACGACAAAATGGTTTATTGTTGTAATAAAATGTATATAGATAGTAAAGGGTGTAATGCAGTAGAAACGGATTATAAATAACACGAGAAATTTGTTTTTATAATGGTGTACAGTTTTTTTAATAAATATTCTTATCGTTTATATAATAACCAAATATTTTATTTTTCGATATACGGTAGAATTAACGGAATTGAATCGAATAATCTATGGGTTGTTTCGTGCCTGCTACTTCCTCTCTCCGCCCAATATCCTTCCTTTTGCTTCTTGGCGTTGGCGGATGAATCGGGATGATGAAAAGGAAGCAGGTGACCCAACTGAATCAACTCATTGCTTCTTTCTTGGCCAGCCTGCTATGCCCACTTCCCTTCCCTGTTGGCGGCCCAGTTTTTATTTTATTCTTGGCGGGTGAAGAAGCCGCAGCGGCCCACTCCGGATTCTCTCTCTCCGCGCGGTCCATCTCTCAACCTCGATCTTCTTCTCGTCGTCATATTGCAACAAGATCACCTCACTACAATCTCAACCGAGATCTTCTGAATAGCCTAATTATCTCCTCCTCCCTAACTTGCTCTCTCTCCACGCAAACCGGTGCGACACACCTCTCCGAACCCTCCTTTTCTTTCCCGGCTGACGTCACGAAATCCCAAGAGAAGTGCCAACCAACGTTCTCTGTGCTACTCCGGTCGGGCAGCAATTCCCATTTCACAGGCCACCAACAAGCAAATCGACACTAGCGAGTCGGTGAGTACGTCTATCTTCTTCCTTCATTCCTTCGTGAACCAGGCCGAGCCGGGTAAGTAGACATCTATCACCTTCTCTTGCCATCTCGGTAGGAAGTGAACTTGCTAGCTGCCTACTATCTTTAAACCAAGAGGACCACATGTGGTCTGGTGACCTAGTGAGATGGTGTTGATTTCTTTTCCAAGATTTTGTGTCCTCTGAGATTCGAACCCTATACCTATGGAATGGGCCTTATATTTTTTCCAGAAAATCCAGGTAGATAGCCATCTTTGGGATCATGTTTCGAGAACTTAGAATCATCGTTTACCGTTGAATTTTTTATATGTTGTAGATGATAGTACTTAGTTTACTCTATAAATATTTGGGAGAGATCCAACGGTTATTTAGATTTCTAAGCTTGCAAAGTTGGTACCAAAGTTATAAATTTACGTAATCTTTTACCCTGTTATGGATTCCTTGGAGTTTTTTATTCTTTCTTTATATAAATCCTATTTGATAGTTTAGAAACCTCTAGAAGCTTCCAGATCACATACGTGCGGATTGAGTGTTTAGCATGGGTTGGACTCCCATGAAGTTAGAGAATCAACTTCATGTGAAGTTGATTCAATCTAAACCCTTGATTTAAATCAAAGGTTAAGATTAAATACATATGAATTAAATTTGTGCTAAAAAAGGAAGTAAGATATTCATCTCTTATAACTCATAATAGAAGAAAATATGTAATTTTTGGAAAAATACACATTGTGGGAGATGTAATAATTTATAAGGAAAAAAACTATTTATAAAAAACGTACATATTTAAAAAATGGATATATTCAATATATATAGAGGAGATTTAACAAATTTTTCTTTTTTAAACATTAAGAATTTATAACATATTTGTTCAGTTCATACTCACTAAAGTTAAGTTCTTTTGTATAAAATTTTGTTATATTATATGTTGTAAATTCTCATCACATTTGTTTTCTTATTAATAGAAAACCTTTTGTAAATGGTTGTTGTGTATAATTAGAATGTTTATTTTTGATAAAAAAAGAAATATAAATATTAATTAAATCAATAACTTAAATATTCATACAAAATTAGATTTTGGATAAAAAGAAAATCAAATATTCTTCTTTTTGTTTTTTAAAATACAAGTAAAATAAACATTATAAAATAAAAATTAAAACATTTTAATTATACACAACAACTATTTACAAAAGGTTCTCTATTAATAAAAAAAAAATGTGATGAGAATTTACAACATTTAATATAACAAAATTTTATACAAAAGAAATTAACTTAACTTTATTGAGTATAAACCAAACAAATATGTTATAAAATCTTAATGTTTAAATTTTTTTTTTGTTAATTATCTCTCTATATAAATATTGAATATCTACATTTTTTTAATATGTACGTTTTTATAAATAGTTTTTTTATAAATAATTACATCTCCGATCTCTATTGAGTATCTACGTTTTTATAAATAGTTTTTATAGAAATTAACTTAACTTTATTGAGTATAAACCAAATAAATATGTTATAAATTCTTAATATTTTAAAATTTTTTTTGTTAATTATCTCTCTATATAAATATTGAATATCTACGCTTTTTTTAATATGTACGTTTTTATAAATATTTTTTTTTATAAATAATTACATCTCCGATCTCCCACAATGTGTATTTTTTTTCAAAAATTACTTATTTTCTTTCATTATAAGCTATAAGAGATGAATATCTTATTTTCTTTTTTATCACAAGTTTAATTCATATGTATTTAATCTTAACCTTTGATTTAAATCAATGGTTTAGATTGAATCAACTTCACATGAAGTTGATTCTCTAACTTTATGGGAGCCCAACCCGTTTAGCATTTATCGGATTTCAATCAATTCAGGTAAGCTAAATGGGCAAACATGCTACAAAAGCCCATACCCAATTCAAAATACAAATTTTGTAGTTAATGAGTCTCGAAACCTGGATGACAAGCACTCTCTCCCACCCTTATACCAAATGGACTAATTGAACTTGTGCATTCTAGCATTGTTTTTTTTAAAGTTATACTTAAAATTAATGTTAATACACAAATTTTATCCGTCGATTACACAAGGTCGAGTTACACAATTTTTCTCTGTAGTTTACACAAGGTGAGTTACACATTTACACAAGGTCGAATTACAAAAATTTTGTCCGTCGTTTACACAATTTTCTCCATAGTTTATACAAGGTCGAGTTACACAATTTTTGTCTAGCATTTAGACAAGGCCGAGTTACACAATTTTTGTTCGTCGTCACAAGGTCGAGTTACACAACTTTTGTCTGTCGTTTACGCAAGGTCGAGTTACACAATTTCTCCCGTCGTTTATGCAAGGTCGAGTTACACAATTTTGCCCGTCGTTTACACAAGGTCTAGTTCCACAATATTTGTCCATTGTTTACACAAGGTCAGATAAAAACAAATTTAATATTAAAATGAACCATACACAATTTTGATGTAAATTTAAAAAAATATATCAAATAGGGAGGAACAAATCTACACAAATAGGGAGGAAGATATCTACACAAATAGGGATGAACATATCTACACGTACAAATAGAACAGATTGACACAAATAGGGATGAACAGATCTACACAAATAGGGAGGAACAAATCTACACAAATAGGGAGGAACATATCAACAATGAAGCATACACAATTTTGTGTAGATATCCAGGCGATGGCGGTAGCGGAGTAGCCTGGCGATGGCAGCAACGAGGCAGCCCAGCGACAGCGGCGGCGGAGCAGCCCAGCGACGGCGGATTTGGCTGCTTCGACCCCGGATTTGGCTGCTTTGACCCCGGATTTGGCTGCTTCGACTCCGGTGGTGCGAGTCTGGTCGAGTTTCTTCGTGGTAGGAAGATGATAGAGGGACGGCGGGGAGGGAAGATGATAGAGGAACGACGCACGTCGGGTTAGTAGAAGAACGATTGAAGGAGGTTTCGGCTAGGGTTTCAGAATGAGCGGTTAGAGATTTTGAAATGGGTTAGGTTTTTTTTGTAATGTATTTATAGACATCTTTATTCCCTAGTAAATTCCATTCTTACCCCTCTTATTAAATGATTTTTGATTTAAAAATTGTATAGATAATTAGAGGGGCCTAGTTATATCAGCAATACAAAAAGGCCTTTTATCCCATTCTTTTCTTATAACTTGAGTAAGACGACTTTATTTTTGATATTGACCCAAGTGTATGCAAACGGGTCGTGACATCACTTTCCAGCTCTAATATGAGTGTAGGAGGTTCTCCGCGACAAATCCACTTAGGTATACGACCAGATGCATTAGTACCACTCCTGATGGTTAAGGGGATGAAGGCGAGAGTCGGAAACCCCTCGTTCCACACAATAATATGATATAGTATGAATCACTGATAAAAAGATAATAATTGGGATATTTGTGAAACCATGTAGTTGTGTTTATTTATAGCTTTGATGTGTGTTTCTGCTAGAATAATGTTAATTGATATTAGAATTGCTAGTTAACGGTTTTCACCGTTATGTTGTAGATACTTTGCAGGGTAGGACAATTGTGAAGTGATCTAGAGTAGAGTTGTCAGCCGGGTTTTCCATACTTGTTAGGTTGGATTGGTGTTTTCTATTATGGCAAACTCTTGTACCGTTTACAGTTTTAGAATACATTGTTATGACCGGATGTTCCTTTTTATTTCCTTCTCTTAGCATGACTATTTAAGATGCATAAACGTTATTCGGTTTCATCTTTATTTGTGTCTTGTTGTTAGGATCCATTGTAATGTGCTAAACTTGTGATATTTTGAATTCCTAAAATTTAGAGTGTTATATTTTATACAAATAAATAATATAGTCATAATCAATTTTTATGTACACATGTATATTACAATATAGTATAGATTATAAATTACACGTGAAATTGGGTACTGTATTTTGTATGATATGGGCCTTTCTAATTTCTATTGTATCATTCATTGTGATTGTCCAGTCTTACAAGGCCCTTCATTTATCATCATGTGTCACGTCTCTTCTTTTAAGGGGTGGCACATCGACACATGTAAAGTAAGTGGTGGATAATTTTCAATATTTAAGTAAAAATTAAAATCTTATCAACTCGTTTGTTGGATGTACAAAAGGGAAAGAAAATATTGAAATTGATATATGGGCAATGCAGTAATATATGTGTTATAAGCATGTGCGTCTACTTTCTAGGAGGGGTACGAGTGAAGCGATTTAGCGGGATAAAATGCATATAAGGAGTATATCGAGATATTAGTTTGATATCTATATATTTGTATACCAAATATAAGTATGAGTATTTTTATGTCGATACACATATCTGATATCTAGATATGGATATCAAACAAGTCCTAAAAATATTGGATCGAGGAGATAACCTCACAATTATCAAATTTATTAAACGAATAAGAAAATTACCATAGAAATTGATCTATAATTAATATTTGATATTTCTAAAATTATTGACAGTTTTTTACAGGTCAAGTTTCACCACGTTTCCGGAAAGTTAAATGTGTTGCCGATGAGCTTGCTTTATTGGGACATGACTGCCCCGTCCTCCTTTTGTCATCCGGTCCACTATGGAAGTAAAACACCTCATCCGAAATAATGTTTATGTTGCTCTACTCCTACGAGACGATAAGCATAATTACTTATCATAGGGTAAAAAAAAATCAAGGAAATAGACGAGAACATACATAGTCTATATGTACATATTTTATTCATTAATGTCTTACAATAACACGGCCGGTTCTCACTAACTCGGTTCACATTCTTTCTCAATTCCTACAAAATCCAACTATAAAATATAAATAAGTTTTCGATTTCTATTCACTCATGATCAGGTGCGGCGAAGGACTTCAAGACGAAAATTAACCCGAAATTGACAAGCCGGAATGAGAGTGTTTTGTTATCTCATCATCACGGTTAAGATATGTTAATGTCTTTCACTCTAGCTTGTTACATATTAATGTCTTTTGTGAATCCAATCATACATGTCCATTGACTTGCCGTTCCTTAAGGTTTATTTTCTTCTTTTTCTTTGCAAGTCTCCCGTGCCTTGAAAAACAAACCAAACCTCGCTGCCCAGATTTTTCGCAAAAGCCGAATATAGGACCATGATCACTACTATGTGCAAACTCAAATGGATCAAGCCTCTTCTCGCGTCTTTTAACATCAACCATAGTCAACCAATTAAATTATGGTGTGATGATCAGACCGCGATACACTTAGCCTCCAACCCAGTTTTCCACGAGCGTACCAAACACAAAGAGGTAGATTTTTCATGTCGTTTGCGATGAAGTTCGAAACCGGAATATATGAACTCTCAACGTCAGATCCGAAAATCAAAGGCGGACATATTTACAAAGCTCCTTTGTCAACAACAATTTCACTATCTTCTATCCAAATTGAGTATTCGATACATTCATTCATGTGTCAACTTGGGGGATAATAAGGATATCATAGATTATGCTATTACCCTTATTTAAGTTATTATTTTTATATACCGTTTTCTATCTTTAACGTTACCGTCATATATTAATAATAAATGAACTATACAAATTATTTTTCTTGAAGAATAAATGATAATCATCATATATTAATAATACTTTCAATTCCATGACATCTTCAAAATAAATGAATTCCATAAGAGTGAATTTAAATATCCCAAAAATCGATAATCGAGTTTAAAAGTGAATGTATATCTTAAAAAGACATTAAAAATGGATACAGAAGGGGATCGAAAGAGATGATGCTGTTTAACTTAACTCCGCGTAAATTGATACTTCAACTTTACTTTAGTATGACCTAAATAATGGATAAGATGATGCTATTTAACTTTAAAAAAAGTTATAAATAAACTTGTATGAAAATGCATATTAGGAAATATTATTTTTTTAAAATATATAAATTTAAAAAGACATTAAAAATGGATACAGAAGATGTAATAAACATTTTCTTCTTACCGACATGAATTGTAGTCTTTAAGAAAACATTAAAAATTAAAGATATTAAAAAAAAAATCAATCTTACATACCTGAAGATTGAACAAATCAAAGCATAAATGATTGATCGGGTACAAGAAATCATACGGTTACCCATTCATTCTAGAAGTGATTGCATTCTTGAGTTCAGTATCATTACTGAGCTCCTCGGGAACCCTAACCACAACATCCTGAAGCATGAAGTCACTGCTTGTCTTGTAGATGGAGGCGTGGCATATCTGCAGCCGTAGATCTCTCAATGCTTCCATCAGCGTCGCCAGCGAAAATTCTCCATCACTAACCGCTGACTCCACCCTTATCATCGCCTGGCCTCCAACCATGTTGATCACCTCCACAGTAGTGTAAGATGGCCCGGTTTGGACTGGGACCACCGGGCCGGATGATGACGACGATGGCCCGTCAAGCTGGCTTTCCAGTTCCCGGACCCGGCCCTGAAGGTCGTTGATGTACAAAACGGCGTCAGATAAGAGGGAAGCCTTATCCATCCTTGAAACTCTCGGGACCACCGACCGCAGCGCGTAGAACCGCGCGTTCATTTTCTCCCTCCGCTGCCTTTCCGACTCCACGTGAGCTGATGAGTCGGGGCGAACAGGGCCGGGTCTCCTGCTTCTGTTCTTGTTGCCGTTGATGGGTAGAGAGTTAACGTTGGAGTATCCAATGTCGTGGCTGTACGGATGAAAAGTATCGATCATCAGAGGCGTAACGACGTCTGGGCCCGGGTAAACCGGGTACATGGGCCCAGTTGAAGCATCGGATTCTTCAAATACGGGGAAGTTACATCAGTCGGTGGGAGACTGATTCTGGAGAAGCTGTCGGAGTTCTTGATAGCTCGCCGGAGAAGGAGAGTTAGACGAAGAGGACATTATCGTCTCTTCCATATGTATACTTTTTGGTGTTCGAGTGAAATAATGTTTTCTGATGGATAGAACGATATATATAATGCAAGAGTAGTCCAAGTAGAAGTGGTCTTTGATTTTTCAACCGGCAAAATACCGCAACTTGTAAAAAGGAGGGTTTTATCAATCAATTCATTAGAATAGATATTTTCATTGTAAAAATTTTTGGTTTCACGTATGAATATTTCGGATTTTCACACGATGGTTTGAATTACGCATATAGAATGCGTAGTTAAAGTTAACATGATCAATATTACGGGTCGGGATAAGCCTCCGATAGACCGAGGAGAAAGAAAACCGCCCATTCCTCTCTAGGGACCATACCACACGATCAGAGATTCCGGAAAATTCATTAAGGATGATGGATGAGATGTTCAAAAGAGGATGTGATGGTAGATGTGAACTGAACAAATCCCATCGCCAACCGGACTGGTCACTCCAATAATCAGAGACCAAAGTAGATAAATCATGTCCATCTAAATTACTGAGACCACTTCGGATAAGGGTTTGTCAAGACACCAACGGTCAAGCCAAAAACAAGTTTTAGTGCCGTCATACACAACCCATTTAATTCCAAGTGATAGCAGCTCCTTTTTTGCCCATACCGGCCATGCCACGGAGAATGTGGGATCCTTTCCTATTAGAGGAGCAATCTAGAAACTCAGAAAGGTCATTGTAAGTATCCCACGGAGAATGTGGAATACTTACCAGCGATAGTCAAGGCCCACGGGCTCGAACGTTCGGTCGTGAACCTCCAAGCCAATTTGCAAAGTGAGACAAGGTTGTTATTTCTTGTGGACTTAACACTCAGACAACCAAACTAAGGTTTACAAATATCTTACCATGCCACCAAGTGTAAAACCTTCTTCAAATCTGCACCTTTCCACAAGAAGAAGAACATACCTTGTCGATCTCATTACAAATAGATGCAAGCAATTTAATCGTACCCATCACATACGACGGAATAGTGGTGAGGACGGACTTCATCAAGGTAAGCCTTCCCGCAAAACTGAAAAGCCTACCTTTCTAGGAGGCAAGCCTTCCTTTAGTTTTCTCAACAAGGAAATCGAAATCTCCTTTGGTAAGCCGGGAATGAGCAATAGGGAAATCCAAATATCTCCAAAAATCGCGAGCAATCGGAAACTCCGCAGCCGCTTTGATGAAATCCTTAAACGTACCTGATATGTTTGGTGAGACGAACATATGTGACTTACTTAAACCGATCTTCAACCCAGAATGTTGACAAAAGTCATCGAGACATCTTTTTATCAATTTGGCATTAGAGATTGAAGCATCTGCGAACAAAACAATATCGTCAGCGAGGAAGACATATGAAATCGCAGGTCAACCACGTTTAATTCTTATGGGCTTCCACTCTCCGTGTTCAACGAGATTCTGAATCGCATGACTAAGTCTATCCAGACATAGTACAAAAACATACGGGGACAATGGATCCCCTGCCTGATGCAAGTGTTTATATTATGAACAAATTAACGATAAAATGGTTTGTTGCTGTAATAAAATGTATATAGATACTAAAGGGTGTAGTGTAATGTAGTAGCAGCATAGTATAAATTATAAATAACACGTGATTTTTTTTTATATTGGTGTAAGATTTTTTTATAAAAATTCTTCTTTTAAACAATTGAATAATATAGTCATAATCAATTTTTATGTACACATGTACATAGCAATATAGTATAGATTATAAATTACAAGTGAAATTGGGTACTGTATTTTGTATGATTTGGGCCTTTCTATCGTATCATCCATTGTGGTTGCCCAGTCTTGCAAGGCCCTTCAGTCGCATTTTGCTTACGTGTCTTTTAATAAGATATGTCCCGTTAGATTTTTTTCGAGTTATTTATAGATTTGCCTCAATATAATACTGATTTGCCATTATTTTTTTGATAAAAAAATTCTTGTCAAAATTACTAAACAATTAACCTGTCACACCATCTTTCATCAAATATATTATTATAACACATCATCTTATTAATTTAAAATTATCAAAGTAGAATCAAAAAAGATTTTCGGTTACTTCATATACCAAATTTAAATTAATTTATATTCTAACAAAAACAATTTTATCGAATCTCATAATTAAACAATAAAAAAAGTAGAATAGTTTTAAAATTTGTCCTAAATCAAACAATTCTATATTGCACTACACGTTTCTTAGGAAGATAGTATTAATTACCCCAAAATTTCTAGCCTATAATTAAACTGTATTTAGATAAATATTAATAGATAATAAAAATTATAATATACTATTTTTATTTAGGTAAAATCCGCATAAGGTGCGGAACTAGTCGACGCATATAAAGTAAGTGGTGGATAATTTTCAATAAAATTAAAATCTCTATCCACTCGTTTTGTTGTATAAAAGGGAAAGGAATATTGAAATTGATGCATGGACAATGCCGTAATATATGTGTTATATGTCTAAGCATGTCCGTCGAGGAAGGTTACGAGTAAAGCGATCGAGTTGGAAATCACGAACATTGGAATGAAGAGATAACCTCACAAATATCAATTATATCAAACGAGAATGAAAACTACCATGAAAATTGATCAATTAGTATTTGATATTTCTAAAATTATTGACAGTTTTTCACAAGTCAGTGCACATATATAGATTCATTCTTCGTACCTGGTCTAGTCTCACAACCCTTCGCGGGTTGGTAAGAAGTCAGTATTTTTTGGTAAGACGGAATTGGACAAAGCAAAGAAAAGAGAGTGCTCGACTAAGGCCAACAAAGACCTTAATTGCATAGATAACTGCTCTTCCCCTTCTCCGTCTTTAAGGTAGTATGGCGGCTGGAAAGAAAGACAACTTCACCTTCTCGTAGATGGTCTTAGTGAGAGCCATTTTAGTGCTATGTTACAATTTGTCTTTTTCAAAGCCTGTCTTGTGCTAGGAGCTATAGCTATCAGACATTCGAACAAAGAGAAATGGGGCAGAAAGAACATCACTTTCGATAGTGGCAAAGAAGGATTGTTCACAGCCCTGACTGATATCAGAGATTGTCAGACAGGGAGTTGGAACAACTGTTAAGCAAGCAACAAAGCCAGAAATTCTTTGACTAGCCCGAACGGGATATTGAATTCCCACTAGTACAAAAACGTCCATTTATACCGGAGACAATCATACCGGTTGTTAAAACCGAAATCCAAGTCTTAACTCGGATATCGGTTATTTGAAAACACCGGAATAAAAAGAGAAGGAAAATCTCGGATACTGGTATTTTCTAAAAACCGGTATAAACCATTGGTATCTTAAATTTTACCAAACTTCTAAGGCTACTCGGATACCCCGTATGGTAAACACCGGAATCCGATAATTATTGTTTACATAAATAAAAAAAGTATATTTTATTACGTCTGAATCCCGACTGAAACGAAATCCCTAGCCAGGCTCGCGATTCTCTCGTCTAGAATCTCTCATCTAGAAAACCCTAAATTGGGCAGTTGTTGTGTGTCGCCGTCCGTGAGGGAGACCAGTGTTGTCGTCGTCGTCGGTTAGGGGAAGGAATCTTCTGTCAACGCCATCGGCGGGGTGAAGTTGGAAATATGCGTATGCAAAGTAGTTGGAAATAGAAGCTTTAAAAAGAGGGTTTTTATGGGTTTTAGACCTTTCTGCTCCTCCACCACCCTCCAAGTTGACGACACAGTCTCCCTTCCGGCCTCCGACAAGCACTCAATCCTTCTCGAAAGGCTTCGACTCATGCATCTCAAAGATGGTTCCCTTCAACCACCTCAACCTAAGCAGCTTAAACCCTTTAAACTCCCGGCTACCTCGGAGTTTACTGGTAAAAATGATGGAAATCTGGCTTCCGATTTCCATGACCTGGGTTTGAGCGAGAAGGTTATTGTTGCTCTTGATGAATTCGGTATCTCTGTTCCTACCGAGATTCAAACTATTGGGAATCTTGCTGTTTTTTAGGGGAAGAGTGTCGTTTTGGGTTCTCATACTGGCTCCGGCAAGACTCTCGCCTACTTGTTACCTATTGTTCAGGTTATTTCTTTCCCTCCCATAATCAATTCTAGCCTCTGAGTTTGGATATTAGATAGTTAGGAACATCATACATCTATGAAATATGATGTTTGTAAGAGCTCATTGTGCGGAGCGTTGGTTATCTCACGGTTGTGATTGCTAGGTCTTTCTTATGATTTTTTTCGTTGATGATCGTTTGGGTGTTTGATTTTAATAGCATATCTTTACAGTCCTGTCATATACGTGGTAGGATATGGAACTACAATCTGATATCTACATTAGCCATTTTGTGCGGTTAGAGGGAAATAATGCAAGCCAGAATTCCCAAGGGGATCTTGTCAATAATACAATAACTGAGTAGATGTATAGTATTTAGACAAGCAAAGCATATATTTGTTGATCTTGGAGATTTAGCCATGTAATTATGCTGTGTATTTTTATGCACCGTAGGTGCTCGACCAAATGCCTCAAAGAACAATTTTGCTTGTGCTCTTCTTGCACCCCATTTAGATGTTGTAAATGCTAAGTACCACTGAGTTTGGTTAGGTGACGGCAATTAAAGTTGAAGGCTCTAGTTGTTTGTTTCTCTATTCCGATACGTATCCAAGATTTGTAAGCGAATGTTCCGACCTCCTAATCTGAAATGTTGTCAGTAGGATGAATTGAGGTTTGCTTGTAAGATTTATTAATCTTATAATTATTGGTGGGCTTGCATATTATAATAAACAAGTTATATTATACGACTATTTACTAGCGGGCTAACAAAAGTGATTCAACTAAAGTAAAGCCCGTAGACTTTAATTAAGCGGTGTGGGCTTAATGGGTGGATACCGGACTTTGGCCTAATAGACTTAATGAGATTCTATTAGGTATATATATATATATATATATATATATATATATATATATATATATATATATATATATATATATATAATATATATATATATATATACTATATATATACATATATATACATACAATACATATATATACATATNTCTACTACTTCATCTTCTTCTCTTTCACTTGCACAACAAGTTTTTGCTAGAAGAACAAAAACACCTAGACATTCATCTTCAAATGCGGAATATCAAGATTATCTTAACACTTGTTTTAGTTTTGATGATAATGTTGAATTTGATATTTTGGATTGATGGAAGAGATTAGCTCCCAAATATCCAACCTTAGTTAAAATTGTACAACAAATCATGGCCGTGCCCGCATCAACGGTTGCGGTGGAGCAAGCATTTAGCCGAGGCGGGAACATTCTCGGTCACAACCGAACTCAATTGAAGCCCGAGAAGTTGGAGATGCAAGTTTGTATTCAAGATTGGATAAGGGCGGCTAAGCGGAAACAAAGGAATGCACCGGTGTACGACTCCAAATTGGATTCCAACTCCGAAGACGCCGGCACTACTTCCGAGTCCGACATCGAAAGGTAAGCGGGATTAATAAAAAACTCGGAAGTCCGAAAAAAGGTAAGTCAAGGTAAGAGAACTACGTGGGCTTTGATTCCTCTTAATCCCGAGAGGATACGTAGGCAACCGGGAAACCGTTTCAAGCCCTTTAATTTTTCCGAGTTTTTTTTTTCAATTGGTATAAATTTTTATTACTAGTTTTTATATACTAATTATTTTTATAATAATTTTTTTTTATTTTTATGTAATATTTTTTTTTTTTTTAACATAATACTTTCTCTTTATTTTTTATTTTTATTTTTATTTTTTTTAAAAAACCGGGCTAAACCGGCAAACCTCCGGTTTGCCGGTTTCAAGGGCCCCGGTTTCGGCCAAACCTAAACCGCCGGTTTGCAAACCTAAACCGACGGTTTAGGTTTGCAGCCCAACCCTAGGTGCAGCTTCCTATCATATTTTAAGTTCAATCTGATGAACTACGAGCTTAATTAACACTCAAACATCAGAGGATTTGCGGTTAGTGTAAGATTTATTAATCTTATAATTATTGGTGGGCTTGCATATTATAATAAACAAGTTATATTATACGACTATTTACTAGCGGCCTAACAAAAGTGATTCAACTAAAGTAAAGCCCGTAGACTTTAATTAAGCGGTGTGGGCTTAATGGGTGGATACCGGACTTTGGCCCAATAGGCTGAATGAGATTCTATTAGGTCAATATATATAGGATATTAGGTTATGGTCTCCAATACGTCAAATCGAAAGCCGTTTTCTATTCTCTATCCATCAGAGAGAAAACCTAAAGAAACCCTTAGGAGGTTTGACTGAGGAAGACTGTATACCTGCAGCGCTCATTCGGATCGTAGATTCCGCACTAAGGTTTGATTCGATTGCTGCTATGGAACCAGGTATGTAATTATAGATTCCTTGATAACTCTAGCATGATTTTGATCCTTGGTTTTACAGTTTCGGGAACTTAATAATTCCAACAAGTGGTATCAGAGCCTATATCATGTTTGGTTATCAAGATTATCATCTTATGTTTAATTGTTTTTTCATTTGTTTGATCGAAGTGAATTGTAACTTTTCCCTTTGATCTACGTGTATATGTATGTGATATGATGTCATGCCTTTGACTTTTCAACTTTTTAAACATACAGTTTTGTTTTAAAAGAATAGTTAATACTCATAAGTTAATTTTGATCGGTTTTGATCAAAGAATAGTTAATACTCATAAATTACTTTTGATCGATTTTGATCAAAGAATAGTTAATACTCATAAGTTACTTTTGATCGGTTTTGATCAAAGAATGTAGTACCTTGACTTTTCAAACTAAATTAAAATTTTACTTTAGTCTTAGAATGCTTGGCACTTTTCTCGCTTATATATATATATATATATATATATATATATATATATATATATATATGTTATGTAAAGTATATATATTTAAAGTTTTAAAGGTCAATACATTTCATTGATGTAGTGGGACCCGTTTGTTTGAGTTTGTTTTGCATGTATAAACTGACTTGTAAAGTTTATCGAGTGTAATATTTGGATTTTATTTACACAAGATATATTAAGGATGAATATATTTAAGGTTTATTTTAAATTAAGTTAATTGAAACAATATGCTGCCAAAGTAGTCTATGTTGTGTATATTAGTTTAATTTAAAGTATAAGGTTATGTATATTTTTCGTTTATGCGGATATCAATCGGCCCAAAGGAAGATTGATATTTGGCCAAACATTAAATATACTAGTGATCATACTCGTTTATGCGAATATTGACCGGCCCAGAGGAAGGTTAATATTTGGTCATACGAAATCACACTCATGATAATATATTGATTAATCAATTGCGGTTTCATTAATTATGCGAATATTGATCGGCCCAAAGGAAGGTCAATGTTTGGCCAAATAATGAAAGTGCATGTGACAATAAATAGCGATAAATGTAAAGGTTATCCATGTGAATGATAGTCGGTCCAAAGAAAGGCTATTGTTTGACCGGATTTATTATCAATATTTGATTGTTGCATTGAGAGTACTATTTACAATTGATATTTTGTGCAAACACTGGATGTCGAGTTTTGATGAGTATCTTGTTTAAATTTAATTGATTAATTGTGTTATTTCTTTGCTTTTATGTCCAGTTTCAGCAACTGCTACTAATTATTCTGCTCAAGTCAGTTCCATTCCAATGCTCAATGGGACAAATTTTAAGATCTGGAAGGAGAATGTGGAAATCGTTCTCGGATGTATGGATCTAGACCTTGCGCTAAGGACTGAACGACCCACTTTGGCTGAGGATAACTCCAATGAAGCGAAAGTAGAGAAGTGGGATCGCTCTAACTGCATATGTCTTATGATCATGAAACGCTCCATTCCAGAAGCGTTTCAGGGCTCTATTTCTGAGAGCAAAGATGCTAAGGAATCCTTTGAGGCAATTCAGAAATATTTTGCCAAAAATGAAAAAGCAGAAACAAGCAACCATTTGGCTGCTCTGATTTCTATGAGGTACAAAGGAAAAAGAAACATAAGGGAGTACATTGTGGAAATATCAAATCTTGCGGGAAAACTAAAGGCACTACAGTTAGAGATAAATGATGATTTACTCGTGCATTTAGTTCTTCTGTCCCTTCCCACACAATTCAGTCAATTTAAGGTGAGTTACAATACTCAGAAGGATAAATGGACTCTTAACGAGCTCATTTCACAATGTGTGCAAGAAGAGGACGGGATAAAAAGAGATAAGACAGAAAGTGCTCATTTTGCATCAAGCTCTCAAAACAAATCAAAGAAAAGGGCTAAGGATATTGCAGCTGGTACACACTTGCATAAAAGGGCGAAGAAGCAAAGTGATGAACTCACTTGTTTTTTCTGCAAAAAGGAAGGGCATATGAAGAAAGCATGTCCTAAGTACGCGGCTTGGCGTGAAAAGAAGGGTAAAGTTCTCACCCTAATTTGTTCTGAGGCTAATATAGCTTCTGTACCTATTGACACGTGGTGGTTAGATTCTGGTGCTACTACTCACATTTGTGTGTCAATGCAGGGATGCCTATGGAGTCGACCACCAAGTGATGCTGAAAGATTCATCTATGTTGGCGATGGCAATAAAGTTCCTGTGGAAGCAATAGGGCATTTTAGATTAAATTTAAGTACTGTATGCTATTTGGATTTGAAGGATGTTTCTCCGTTATTTAAACGGAATTTGATTTCTACTTCTTGTTTGGACAAAGGTGGATACCTTTGTAGTTTTGGAAATGAAAAATTCAGTATTTCCTTAAATTCAAATCTTGTGGGTACCGGTATCTTAATTGATCGTCTTTATATGCTAGAAACGGTTGCTTCCCATAATGAAATCCTGCATACAAGTTCTAAAAGTACAAAGCGAAAATTGGATGAAGATTCAGGATTCTTATGGCATAAGCGTTTAGGTCACATCTCTAAATAGAGAATTCAAAGGCTTGTGTCAGACGGAATTCTTGATTCCCTTGATTTAACAAACCTTCAAGTTTGTGATGAGTGTGTTAAGGGAAAATTAACAAACATGAGGAAGTTAGGTGCCAACAGAAGTACAGAAGTCTTAGAAATAATACATACGGATATTTGTGGTCCATTCCCTACAGCTGCGTGGAATGGTCAACAATACTTTATTACGTTCATAGATGACTACTCTAGATATGGGTACCTTTACTTAATACGTGAGAAATCACAATCCGTGGATGTTTTCAAGGCTTACAAAGCTGAAGTTGAACTTCAACTTGGTAAGAAGATAAAAACCGTTAAATCTGACCGTGGTGGAGAATATTATGGCAGATATGATGGATCAGGAGAACAACGTCCAGGACCCTTTGCGAACTTCCTAAAGAAGTGTGGAATTGTCCCTCAGTACACTATGCCTGGCAAACCCAGCATGAATGGTGTTGTTGAGAGGCGTAATAGAACACTATTGGATATGGTAAGAAGTATGATTAATCACTCTTCTTTACCTGAATCACTTTGGGGAGAAGCGTTAAAAACTGCGGTATATATCCTTAATAGAGTACCTAGCAAATCGGTAGCTAAAACCCATATGAAATGTGGACTGGGAAAAAGCCCAGTATAAGGCACTTACACATTTGGGGATGTCCAGCTGAAGCAAGGCCTTACAAGCCTAACGAAAGAAAATTGGACTCTAAGACAACTAGTTGCTATTTTGTTGGGTATGCTGAACGCTCCCGTGGGTTTAAATTTTATGATCCCACTACCCGATCATTTTTTGAATCCGGAAATGCCAGATTTCTTGAGGATGTAGAATTTGGAGGGGAAGGTTTAAGGAACGTCACCCTTGACGAAGTTGTCTCTGGGGAAGAGAATCTTATTTCTATTCCCAATATTGTTATTGAGAGTGATCAAGATACAACTCTTGATACTCTTCAAGAAACAACTCAGGTCCTAGACAACAATGCAGTTCCTTCCATACAGCAAATTCTACAGCCTCAAGAAGTGCCTCTAAGGAGATCCGGTAGAGAAAGGAGATATGCAATTCCGGATGACTACATTGTATATCTAGTAGAACAAGAAGATCCAGTAGGAGAGATACTAGATGATTACATCACATATCTTATGGAACAAGAAGATTCTGCAGGAATTGCAGAGGATGATCCAATCAATCTTCTTGAGGCCCTTCAAAGTTCTAACTCTCAACACTGGATTAAAGCCATGCAAGAAGAGATGAAATCCATGAAGGACAATGACGTATGGGATCTTGTTGAGTTGCCAAAAGGTGCAAAACCCATTGGTTGTAAATGGATATTTAAAACCAAAAGGGATGCAAAAGGCAATATCGAAAGATATAAGGCTCGTCTAGTTGCAAAGGGATTCACTCAAAAGGAAGGTATTGACTTTAAAGAGACCTTTTCTCCGGTTTCATCGAAGGACTCTTTTAGGACAATAATGGCACTAGTAGCTCATTTTGATTTAGAGTTACACCAGATGGATGTGAAAACAGCGTTTCTCAATGGAACCATTGATGAAACCATTTATATGGTTCAACCAGAACATCTTGAATCCAAAGATTCTAAATCTATGGCTTGTAAATTAAAGAAATCCATCTATGGGCTCAAGCAGGCATCAAGGCAATGGAATCATAAATTTCATCAAGTGATTACCTCTTTTGGTTTTGAGGTGAATAAGGTTGAAGATTATGTATATCACAAATTCAGTGGGAGCAAGTCTATCTTTCTTGTATTGTATGTTGATGACATACTACTGGCTTGTAATGATATAGGCTTATTGCACGAAACCAAGAAATTTCTCATTAAGAATTTTGAGATGAAAGATCTTGGGGACGCCTCTTTTGTCTTAGGAATTCAGATACTAAGAGATCGGTCTCAAGGTATCCTCAGGTTATCACAAAAGGGCTATATCGAAAAGATACTAAGCAGATTTAACATGAAAGATTGTTCAGCTGGAGATACACCTATAGGAGACAAGTTCAGTCTCAAGCAGTGTCCCAAAACAGATCTTGAAATAAAGAAGATGCAAAAGGTTCCTTATTCCTCAGTGGTAGGGAGTCTAATGTATGCTCAAGTTTGTACCCGTCCCGACATAGCATTCATTGTGGGGCTTTTGGGCAGATACTTAAGTAATCCTGGATCGGATCATTGGAAAGCAGCAAAAAGGGTTCTCCGGTATTTGCAAAGAACGAAGAACTACATGCTGACCTATAAGAAATCAAACAGATTGGAGATCGTTGGATATTCTGATTTTGATTTTGCCGGATGTATTGATAGTAGACGATCCACCTCAGGCTATGTCTTTATGCTGGCTGAAGGAGCTATATCTTGGAAAAGTATCAAACAAACACTTGTAGCTACCTCTACTATGGCTGCAGAGTTCATAGCTTGCTTCGGAGCATCCATTCATGGGATATGGTTGCGTAATTTTGTCACAGGCCTACGTGTGGTTAATGGAATTGAAAGGCCATTGAAGTTATTTTGTGACAATAAGGCTGCAATTTTGTTCTCCACTAACAACAGAAGCTCTGTAAAGGAGAAGCACGTTGACATCAAGTTCTTGTCATTGAAGGAAAGAGTTCAAAGTGGGCAGATTTGTATAGAACACATAAGCACAAACTCCATGATTGCAGATCCGTTAACTAAGGGGTTGTCTCCTAAAGTTTTTCATGAGCACACTGCTCGTATGGGGCTTGACAGTTTTGTAATCCCTTAACTTAGTGGGAGTTTGATTAGATGTTCTATGTTTTACATTTTATGCATAATAAAGTTGCCATGGTTTACATTTTGAACTAAGATTGTTTTGGATTGATCCCGAATAAAGAGGACCAGTTGAAAATAGACATGTTTATGAAATCACATTACATGTAATTTTCATGCCACTCATCCATACTTGATCTATGTCATTGAATATACTGACGTGATGAACACGGAAGGTTTAGTTACGATGATTGTGACGAATGCCGTCGTGATCTCATATTGATATATGAGATGGACCAGATTGAAATAAAGGATAAGTCTACATAAAAGTAGTCATTACGTGTACACATAAAGAATTTTGGATAATATAGTTGTTTGTTTAGTATGTAGCCCAAGTGGGACATTGTAAGATTTATTAATCTTATAATTATTGGTGGGCTTGCATATTATAATAAACAAGTTATATTATACGACTATTTACTAGCGGGCTAACAAAAGTGATTCAACTAAAGTAAAGCCCGTAGACTTTAATTAAGCGGTGTGGGCTTAATGGGTGGATACCGGACTTTGGCCCAATAGACTTAATGAGATTCTATTAGGTCAATATATATATATAGGATATTAGGTTATGATCCCCAACATGTCAAATCGAGAGTCGTTTTCTATTCTCTACCCATCAAAGAGAAAACCTAAAGAAACCCTTAGAAGGTTTGACTGAGGAAGACTGTATACCTGCGGCGCTCATTCGGATCGTAGATTCCGCACTAAGGTTTGATTCGATTGCTGCTATGAAACCAGGTATGTATTATAGATTCCTTGATAACTCTATCATGATATCGATCCTTGGTTTTACGGTTTAGGGAATTTAATAATTCCAACATTGCTTTGCTTTGTGAGTAGGATGAACTGAATTTTGGTTTGCTAGCATGTATCTTCATTGAAAAACCTTGTTTGCCAACATCGAATGCTGCTTTATTTCTATTTTTGTAAGTTAAATCCAGACTATGGCAAAACTAATGCTAATAAGGTCATAATTTGAGACGGTATTTTGCAATGTAGATGTTTGAACTTCACACTCTTTTCTTCACATATACATTTCTGTTTTCATCTTGAGAAAAAAATGCCACTGTTAGGTTATGCATGATTCATGTACAGTCAAAGATGTGTTGTGTATCCCATATGTCATCAATTTTCATTCTAGGCAAGAAAATAACTTAATATGCTTGTCATTGGCTCAAAATTGGATCAAAAAATGCATTAGATTCCATGTTTAATTAGCGGTAACCCATTATAATTCTTTCTGCAAGAAATGACTGTTTGAGGTGTCTTTGTTATATTGATCTCCAACTAGAATCACTCTCATTCCTTACTACGAATGGCTAAAGTGTAGGCAATGTTAGACAATTATCTTATTGTGTGGGGGATTTATAGTGATCTCTTTTACAGGTTGAGACTATTTTCCATGAATTTATACATGTGTTTCAACACGTACTGACCAAGCAGGACGAAGGTCTTGTTGCTGGTATTCGAGGGGTAGAGTGGGACGTTGTTGAGCTTCCTTCTCAGTTCATGGAAAATTGATGTTACCACAGGTAGTAACTGATAATATGCACTCCTGTTTCTCTCAACCACTATTTCTAGAATAGAAGTATTCCGCTTTCACTTTTTGATAGAATTGTCACTAACAAATCATTCTCTAATCGGTGAGCGGTGATATACTGATATATAACTTGATTTTTTTTCCTGTGTTCATAATTTGTAATTATTATCTTTTATTATTGTGTTTACAACTCATAATAATGTTTTTGATGGGAAAATTAAAAAATATGCCAACCCGACTCTTTTTTAGGCAGAAATTCAACATTGTTTAGGCCTTGGTATTGATAGAAATATTGATCTTTGCATTTTGTTAATGTTGTTTCATGTTTTCTGACTATATGCTTGTTGTTCGTTTATTCTCGTGTATTTTGTACAGGCTAGACACTATTGTTCAATTTGCGAATGTGTGGTGAAGTCCATCTATTTGGACCATATTTGATGGGAAGAAGCATGTGTACTCTTTTTGAATGAACTCTTACCCTTTGTGTATGTATAGTCCTTTGCTATGGTTTGCTTCCATTTTAGGTCTTAACCTTACTCATATCATTTGCCTTATCTATTTTTTTATACTACTTGTTAGATAAAAGAACTATCAACTTGTCAAGTGGTTCTACTGACTACCGTGTAGTGTTATGGGTGCCTGCGCGCGAAGCGCGCAGAGATGCACTAGTATAGTGAAAATTGCACATTTCCAAGGTAAAATTCCTTTGGTTGGAAAGTTTAGTTGTTTGTCTACAAGAAATATGATGTATTGTTATTTGGTCATTCACTTTGCTTATGCTCATTTTCTATCGGTGATGGATTTTCTTTCAGTGGAGGTAGCATGTTCATAAGAAAAAGCTCACATTGAAAACAAGTGATGCCATATCGATAAACAGGTGGATGATTCGCCTTGTCAAACCTTGAGGTTTACAATGAGATTCTTAGAGACCTTCTTTCTCCTAGCAGACCATTAGTCCTTCAAGAAGATAGACATGTGGACCATTCGCCTTGTCACTCTTGTATGATGAGTGGAATTCTACAAAGTCATTTTGTTTTAAAAATTGAAAATGGAATTGCATTGGATGATATAAGCTTATGGGTTTGGTTAAAATTGGCATTTGTAGGGGATTGTAGCAGCAGGTCTAACTCAATACTAGGCTTATTCTACAGATGAGGTGATTTGCATAGAATTTCCTCTGACATTTATATGATCATTTTTACATGTTCAGAAAACATCATAATTTTTTTGTGATTGTTACAGGTTATGGCAATGCTCTTGCAAGGTAATAAAAATAATACCACTGAGCCAACGCGTGTAAATGAGACATCTTCAAGATCCCATGCAATTCTACAGGTGATGATTGAATATCGAACAAGAGATGCTTCGATGAACACAGTAAATAGAGTGGGTAAGCTCTCTTTAATCGATCTTGCTGGATCTGAAAGGGCCTTAGAAACAGATCAGAAAATAGTGAGGTCTATAGAAGGCGCTAACATTAACCTCTCTCTCCTTGCCCTCAGTAGTTGCATTAATGCACTTGTTGAGGGCAAAAGGCATATTCCTTATAGAAATTTCATACTCACTCAGCTCTTGAAGGACTCCTTAGGAGGAGCTTGTAACACTGTCATGATTACCAATATTAGTACTAGTAGCATGTCTTTTGGAGAGACACCGAATACACTTCATTAGGCGGATAGAGCTAAAGAGATCCAAATTAAGGTAAATGCTACATTCTTCTATGTATCATTTTTTAGTCATTTCAGGTGTATGCTTAGATGATTGTTGAAGCCCTTTTCCTCTTATGCCTTAAACTCGTAGGCATACGAAAGAAATGAGGAATTAGTTCCTGAAAATGAAGCTGATCAGGCCAAAATACTTCTTGAAGTGCAAAAGGAGAATCGTGAGCTACGTGTCTAATTAGAAAAGCAGCAACAGAAGTTGCTGACTCTCCTGGCAGACCTCGTATCCAATGTAAGCTTTTGTGAGACGGCAATGTGATGACATTGGGAGAAAGCTTTTGTGAGACCTGGTATCCAAAGACTTATCTTTACTCTAACTGGAAATCCATCATCATTTGATTTGTTTCTCAGGAGTATGTATCTACGGTAAGAGCAAGAAAATACCCTATCACCGGCTTTCAGTGGCATCCAGAGGTAATTGTGCATGCTTCTATTTTGTAATGTAATCAGTCCAAGGAAGAAAGTATGTTGAAATTAAACCTGTCCTTTTCTTTGTCCGACTTCATTGTATTTTCTTGAAAATAAAGACACTAAATCACTGATGACATTGTGTTATTTGATGAGCACAGAAAAATGCTTTTGAATGGTCCTCATGGATTCCACATACAGAAGATGCTAGTGAGGTGATGCAACACGTGGCAAAATTTTTCATCAGGTATATCATCACATTATCAAATCAGGAACTAGAGATTATGATATCTATTGCAGGCAGAAATCATTGTTTTTAATGCTAATTAAAATTATTTGAGTGGTTAGATAAGAATTGTTTGTTACGGTGTAGTGAGGCGAGGAAGTCCTTGATCACGGGACTTGAACATGAACTGCTTGATAACCTAATTTACAATTACAGTCCCACTTATTGTGGAAAGGATGGGTAGTTCCTCAAACCTCAAAACTATTTTTAATATCATTTACACAACAAGGGTTACATTGAAGCAACTATGTTCATTACAGCTCTTCTTACAGTTATTATGGTTCATTTTGGTTGCAAACATGAGCTCGATGAGATCTACATATTCTATTTCAAAATGTAGTATCAGAGCTCTATTTGGCTATTCCGGATCATTATTTATAAGTAATTCAGCAGGAGTATGTATATGAGTATATCCTATACAATGACCTTTCTGCTTGTATATTGCAATTATTGAGAATCCTTCCCCACAACGTAAATGGTAGTTCTAGCGTTTACAGATACTGCTTGCATTTTCTTATCCTTTCTGTTTGCTTTCTCTTAAATAAAGGAAACATTTAATGTTGCAAGATCCTCTTTTCCAATTTTTTATAATGTTTGCATAAAGTCTGTATAAATGGATTGTCCTGCATGAATATAATGGTGATATATTCAGATTATTGATCTTAGATTCGTAGTATCAATTGTGAGACGGCAATGTGATGACATTTTTATTCTTGAATACAGGGATGCAAGAAAGGGACATAAAGCTATGTGTAGCATTTGTAGTTGTAGGGTTAAAATGTTGCAAGGTTGTGTAATCATGCTCACAAAGGACGGACGATGGGAGAAAACTTTGGATATATGTTGATTTCCATTCTCGTATTTGTTAGATTTCCAAATTAACATGAGGCAATGAGATCCGGATATTATAACTGGATATCTATTTATATATATATATATATATATATATATATATATATATATATATATATATATATATATATATATATATATATATATATATATTTTAAAAAAATATGAGTCGCATGCCGGTTATTATTATAACCGGTATCCGATTTTTTTAAAATTAAAAAAATAAAGTCGCATACCGGTGTTTATAAATAACCGGTGTACGACTTTTCTCGCATTCCGGTTTTCAAAAAACCGGTATCTGCCTCGTTTACTGCGGTCTACCTTACACCGCCTAAATAACCGGCATCCGATTTGTAAAAAAACCGGTATAAACCGGTGTTTTTGTACTAGTGTTCTCTTCTCAAAGGCGGGGTCTGAGGTCTTCTTTCTAACCTTAGATGAGGGCAAAGAGCGCTAAGCCACTCGACCATAGTGATAGTGGAGACCCTTATTAAGTTAAGAATAGAAGTCGATTCCTCTCTCTTAATAGTTACACTACCGACCTCCGGCTTCCATCCTAAACGACTACCCGTGCATCAACTCTACTAGGAGCACTGCTACTCCCCGTCCATAGCATCATTCATCTCACCTCATCTTCAGGAAGTCAAATGTGATGCCGATGAGCTTGCTTCGTTAGGACATGACTGCCTCGTCCTCCTTTCTGCCATCCGATCCACTCCGGAAGTAAAAGACCTCATTCAAAATGATGGTTTAGATTGGCCTACTCATGCGAGATGATCAACCATAATTATATATCATAAGATAAATAAATCAAGGAAATAGACTCAAAATCTTTCTTTTTCACCCAAAGAGGCTACTATCATAATCCTTCCGGTCTATTTCGAGGAGGGTCCAGTCATTCCGAAGAACACTTGCCCCCCGTCTTACCGCCTAATCTATATATATTATTCATTAATGTTTTGAAATCATATTATATTTTTCAAGCGAACAACGATATGCAAGTAGACTATGTTTGTTTATGTTTTTTAAGGTGTGATCAAACGAGACTTAAGTATACACAAGTCATAAGGTCTTTTTTTTGGTACGCGTGCATTAATTGGAGTTTGTTTCAATAATTAAAATAAGAAATGATCTAATCTAATTTATTTACATTATAAAATATTTTTAAAAAAAAGTAGGTTGAAAATACTTTTATTTTAGTATGGTCGATATTCCAATTTGCCCATAATCAATAAATAGCCTAAAATGGTATATTTAGTAAGATAATTAAAATGACCAAACCCATGAAAAAAAATAGGAATTAGGAAATGGAAAAAATATTAAGATTACTCATTTCTTAGAATTACTCATTCCAATTATTTTCTTGTACCGTGCTGAACCCGATCATCGATCAATTTGAATAATTTCGAAATTGATCCCTAATTTTATAAAAAATCATATCAAACGATTACTAAATGATGTTATTATAAATGGTATAAATTACATAAGTTCAATAAGATTTCATATTAAAATTAATTATCAAATAAAAAGATTAGTTCACCCCGTAATCTTTCTATTTATAAAACCCTCAAGAACGGGCAATGCATTAAAAGGGAAAGACAAATCAAAATTTCATAAACTAAACCACATGAAGCAAAACATCACATTAACTACAACGTACCCATTAGGGTTACCTTGCAAGAGGAATTACAAAGAGAGGCTTAGCCTTTTGCAAAGTAAGCCCAAACTTCTCGGTCATATCAACATCTTCTCCTCTCATTCCATTATCAAGCTTCCAATCAAAAGAGTAAATAAGCTTAGCCAACATAAGATGCAACATCCTATAAGCTAAAGGCAACCCGGGACACATCCTTCTTCCGGTTCCGAACGGTAACAACTCGAAATGATGACCTTTATAATCAATTTTACACTCCAAAAACCTCTCAGGGTAAAACATTGTCGGGTTTTGCCAAATATCCGGATCTCGACCCATAGCCCAAAGGTTAACCAACAACTGTGAATTTTTCGGAACCATGTAACCACACAAGTTCACATCATCCTCGGCTTTGTGGGGTATTAAAAACGGTCCAGGTGGATGAAGTCGTAAGGCTTCTTTTACTACTGCTTGCAAGTAAGGTAATCTTTCGATATCCGATTCCTTAACATGTCCATTCTTACCAAGGACTTCGTCTATTTCAGCTTGAGCTTTCGCCATTCTTTCTGGATTTCGGATCAACTCCGTCATTATCCATTCTAATGTGCTTGATGTGGTGTCTGTGCCTCCAACAAACAAATCCTGCACAACAATTGTACCTTATAAGAAATATTGGGCCATTTTGCAATTTACTAAATTTGTTGGTCCAACATCTCAATAAAGTCTAAGGGTCTACTTCGCCTACCCATTTTTGACATAAAAAGATCCTACAAAAAATGCTATACGAAGATATGTACACTAAATAATTTACTTTTTTTGTGTAGGAATTATATAGCTTATTTTTATCTATATATTGATACACATAAATATATATATCCTATAATTTTTAATTTTTTTTAGGTGCTCTTAAATAAATTTAACATTTTTACCGATTTTTTCTTAACGTGGGTGAAAAAATTAAAATTGTTATAAAAAACGATCTACTTTGTCTCGATTTTTTAGAAAGACTAGTTCATTTTTCAAATAAGTTATGAACAATTTTTAAATTAATGTCATAAAATTTAAGTTTGGTTGATTCCGTTAAAATAACATACCTGAGTTTTATATTACCGGAGTTACCCGGCCGACATGTACCCTATAAACAAGACAAATAACTCTATAAAGTATGTAAAATCATTGATAAGATAGTAAGTTAGTAACTTACCAAAAGCAAGTGCTTGATTTCTTTAACAGTGAAGTTAGAGTCTTCTTCTTTGCCTATCTTGAGGAGTGTTGCTAAGACATCATTCTTGCAAGGAGCTGAGGGATCAGCAGATAATCTTTTCTCAATGATATCATCAAAAATGGCAAAAAATTTACGAAGATCAGGTTCTCCCGATCGCCTAGCACCAAGAATATCAAAGAACCCGAAAACCGGGAAGAAATCAGCCAAACAAGGCTTTCCGGCAGCTTCAAGCAATCTCCAAACAATATCCCTAAACTCGTGGGACGCCAACGAATCATGGCTAGCTAAATCCGTCGAGAAAAATGTATTTGATAACAAATTTAACGACACTGTAAATGCAGCGTCGGCAATGCCGACGGTTTGACCATTCCTCCGACGCTCCTCGACGTGTTCAAAGAGCTCACTCAACTTCTTTTGTCGAAGACTCTCCGTCGCATCAAGGCTTCTCTTGTTGAAGATATGAACCGCAGAGATCTTTCGAAGATTCCGCCATTTAGGCGAAACGGGTAGCCAAACAATAGAATTGTCGGGATGATTCATTGCGTGAGCAACTTCGACGATCTTTCTGCTGGAAAATGCAAGATCGTGCTTCTGGAAAACTTCTTTGACGATATCTACTGATGACACGACCACGGTTGTGACGCTTCCAAGCTTAAGTGTCATTAACGGACCGTGAATCTTTGAAAGACGGGCAAGTGAACGATGAGGATCGTCGGAAAGTTGGAAGATGTTACCGACGACTGGCCATTGTTTAGGTCCTGGAGGAAGCTTGCTTGACTTTGATTTGCTTGAGAAGAAAACGTATTTGAGAAAGTATAGACATAAACACGTTAAGAAGAGGAGCAAAATTTTGTAATCCATTGAGGCTCTTGAATTGGGAGAAGTTTACGAGTTTGAATATATAAAGATTCATATTAACTTGTCGCGAAAATATCTTGAATGAATGAATGATAGAAAAAACGTTTTGGCTTTTTCCAATAATTGTCCTTCAAAGGGAAATGTCAGATTGGTGTGAACTCGTCACAAAAATATCTTCAATAATACAAAAGTGCTGTACCAACTCTAACATGTAGAAAAAGATCACGTGTTTAATGTACGAAAATGTAAGAGGTGTATAATAAACGAAATGAGATGTTTGTCCTATAAAACTTTCAAGTATATTTTTAAAATATTTTTTGAAAAAATTAGTAGTTGTTATAAAATAAATATAACTTAGATTAGTTATGAGTTCATCCTAAAATTATATCGAGTCAGAAGTTAGGCAAACAACAAGTTGTGTCGTCAAAACCCTTTTTAAATAGTAAATTTGATCCTCTTAAACACTACGTCTGAAAACCTAGGTAACACAACATTATCATGCAAGACTCGTTGCACTCTCTTGAAAATCTCGACAACATCGGCGCAAGAAAACCAAACGTATCAAATGCGAACGGAAAAAACAAACGTTATAAATTATGCTCAAAATTTTCATACTAACTTGTTCAAAGTTTTTATTAATTTAGTTAATATATTTTACATTATAAGTCCATATTTTTTATATTCTCGAGTAATATTTTTGAACACATATTTATAGTATATTTTTATAATAATATTTGTCAGCTTAAAAATGTTATATTATCAGTTATTTTAAAGTTTTCAAATATTTTACATTATTAATTCATAATCTAATAATTATTTTAAAAAAGAGTTGTTATGTATTTTAAACTTTATATAATTAGTTTAAAATTTGATTATCATTAGTTCGAATAATATTTATGTTAGTTCGAACATTGTGTTTTATTAGCTCAAATATTTACAAATAAAACCAAATTTTAAAAAAATACACAAAAAAGGTTATTATACTAACAAAGTAATAGTTATAAAGTTTATACATACAAGTATATAAACCAATAATATAGTAATTAAAAATTAAATATAACAAAAAACTTTAAACTAATAATAAAATTATTTAAATTATTTCTCATAAAATAATCAAAAACCCAAACCGAGAGAAAATAAAGTTTGGCTAAAATGGGCATGTAGGCCCTTTACTACATAATGAGCATTAATGAGGCCCATATAACTATGGATGGACTTAATAGGCCCCAAAAAATTTAAAAAAAGATAAGAAAATAAGAAAAAGGGTTTAGGGTTGACGATTTTATCCCTAAAAAAAAGATACCGTCTCCTTCCTTCCTTACTGTTACATTGCCAGCCGAAAATTTTCATCCTCCACCGATTACGATTTTCAAATCGAAAGGAAGCGAACATCCATTACCATTAAGCCAGCCGATTTCTGCCTCCACCTTCTTCTTCAGCGAATTTCTTTCGGCCGAAAGCCTTCCAGAATTCAAGAGGAATTTGCTTCTAGAATTCAAGACGAATCGACAATCTGCAACGATTTTCGATTCAAACAAAATAATAAATCTCTTGCTTCCATATGATAATGTTTAGATTCAAAGCCTCGATGAAAGTCATCCATTGAGAAAAAGTTTCACTTCCTGAACATTTTCCATCAATTAAACAGTAATAACGAAATATTCTGCAAATTCTGGTACGTTCTACAATTTATGTGTCGAAATTATGTATTCATAGCAGTATTCCCATCAATTGTTCTGTATGTTGCTAAATTCGAGTAAATGAAGACAATCGTTATGCTGTTCTGTTTTTTTGTTGCTAAAATCATGGTATGTTCATAGCTAATGTTGAACTGTAAATATGTAGTTGTGATGACATTGCTTTGTATAACAACATATGGTGGGGGATACTGGATAGTGGAAGAAGGTTTATGGAAATATAGTGAAATGTATCGAGTAAGCCGTTGTTGATTGATGTAGCATGCACGTTTGATGAGTTGAAAGGAAAGGTTGCTTCTACATTTGGAATTTGTGTTTCAGAATTTGCCATAGAGTTATCGTACCAGAATATTTTTAATCCAGCACTGATGCCATTTGATGTCAACACAAGGGAGGATTTTGATACATATATTCACATAAATGAAATGGAGAAGTACTGCTGGAGTATTCCTTTATGTGTAATCAAAAAAGAGTTACATAATGATGATAGAATACATAATGATGGGAAGGAGATACATATTGAACATGGAGAGAGTTCATCAACTACTGTACAAACAGAGCAGTTTGAAGATACATCTATGGCCATCATTCCTCAGATAACAGGTTATGTACCTACTACAGAGACAGATATCTATCTTGAAGTTAGGAAAATATATTGTACGAAAAATGATGTGAAGAACGCATTGTGTCTACACGCCATCTCAGAATGTTCACAATACAAAATTGTAAAGTCAAAAGCGAAGGCACTAACAGCAGTGTGTGTTTACAAAGAATGTAAATGGAGGGTGCGCTTCACTATGCTTGGACAATCAAGTTACTTTACAACAATAAAGTATAACTCCACGCACACATGTTCTTTTCAATTAAGGAGATCGGTCAAAAGGGAAGCTTCTTATCATTTAATAGCTGAGAAGGTTAAATCAATGTAAGTATGTTTATTTTAATAGAGAGATGTAAAAGTGAAACATTACATAACTTCCAACAAGTTATATAAATGTGTGTTTTGATTATGTAGGTATTATAACTCAAAGAAGCTACCTACAGTGGACCAAATCAGCACAGTTATGAAGAGCTTACATAACATTGATGCTAGTTACAGGAAGTGTTGGAAGGCACAAGAAGAAGTAAAGGACATGATAAGAGGTACACCGGAGGATAATTTTATGTTGATACCTTCATATTTGTATGTGTTGGGACAGATCAATGAAGGAACCATTGTTACTCTAAAGCTTGATGATGATAGACGATTCAAGTATGTGTTTGTCGCCTATGGACAATCAATAAGGGGATTTAAAGTAATGAGAAAGGTAATAGCTTATGTACTGGCTCCTATATTCACGCTTTATGTAGTAATAATTATTGAAGTTAACAATTATGTACATGAACTTGTGTATCTGATACAACTTGTGTACTGACTACTCTATTCACACTTTATATACTTGAAATATAAATGATCGTGTGTATCAGATATATCTTGTGTACTGAGTCCTCTGTCCAAGCTTTATGTACTTGATATCTACATGAAATTATGTATCAGATATAACTTGTGTACTGACTCCTCTATTCACGCTTTATGTACTTGATTTGTGTGTATAAGTGTGTAACTAATAGAACTTATGTAGTGAATCCTCTGATAATGCTTTATGTACTTGACGTGTGTGTGTGTTTAAATCATTATGTATGTGTAGGTAATCACAGTAGATGGAACTCACTTGAAGGTTAAGTATGGGGAGTCTTGTTTGTAGCAACTGCACAAGATGCAAATCAACAGATTTACCCAACAGCGTTTGTTGTCGTTGATAATGAAAATGATGCATCTTGGGATTGGTTCTTCAAGAACCTCAAACGGTTTGTACCAAACAACAATGAACTTTTGTTCATATCAGATCGGCATAGCTCCATTAAAAAAGGAATAGCATCAAACTATGAGATGGCATTCCATGGATATTGCAATTGGCATCTTAAAGGAAATTTGAGGGAAAAAAACGAGATCCGACAGAATACTTGAAATGTTCATAGATTGTGCACGAAAATATAAGAGGACAGATTGCATGAGAATTCTTGAACAAATCTCAGGGGTATGTACATTAATGCATCTTATTACACACATTTATGTTGATTTAAAAGTTACGTGTTTTGTTGACACTAAGTATTCATAATATGTATGTATTTTGACAAACAGGAGAAGCCAAATGTAGGGGAGATGTTTAAGGAAATTAGAATTCCAACATGGGCACGTTCGTTTAGTCCGGTGAAAAGGTATAACATCCTTACTAGCAACAACGCAGAGTGTGTAAATGGTTTAATGAAAGAAGGTAGAGAGTATCCGGTTCTAGCAATGCTTGAGGAAATAAGACAATTCATGACTAGGTGGTTTGCGGAGCGTCGAAGCAAGTCTACATCTTGTGTAGAGAAATGTCCACCGAAAATAGAAGCAATAATCCAGAAAAAGTACAAAGAATGTGGTAGTTACTTTGTTTATGTACTAGATGCAGAAAAACTAGAGTTTGAAGTGAAGAAGGGAGATGAACAAGTTACTGTTTGTTTGCTAATGAAGAGTTGTGACTGCAAGGAGTTTGATATTGAAGAGATACTTTGTGTACATGCCATGGCTGCAGCTAAACACATGGGTATGAATGCATCTGATCTAATCGGTAAGTATTACACATGTGAGAGTTGGAGGACAGGTTATGTAGAGACAATTTATCCAATTCCTAACAAGTCAGAGTGGAATGTTCCTCCGTCAGTATCACAAATCTCATGTGAGCCTCCAAAGAAGCGTAAGAGGTTTGGTCGTTGCCAAAAGCTAGGAAACGTGTTGCATGGGAATTAAAGAGTAAACGGAAATGCAGTTGTTGTGGAATGAGTGGGCACAACAAGAAGACATGTCTTAATCAACCGAAATAGGAAATTGTAATTGCTTTAAATCTATATTGGATTGTTGCGTATTAGTATACATTAATGACACACAAACTAGGGAATAATTGTAAGACTATATTCAGGTACAAACAAAAATGGGACAAACAGATAGTTTTAGGTTACATAATATACATAAAGAAAGTCATTACATTTCTTTGTTGTAAACAGGACAATGTTATATACACACTGCGTCTACATAAATATAAACATATATGTTCAAATGCATATAAACATATATGTACAAATACACGACAGCTATATAACAAGTAAAATATAAAGAGTACACAAAGTTAAGTCATCCATTGACAACAAACTGTTTGAGTACACAAAACAACCTTACAATAACACCAAACTGTTTGAGTACACAAAACAATAAGTGGAAGGATATGAGTAGCAGTTACATCATCTTAAAAACAACATAGGACTAAATCTCTTCGAACCATATTGGCCAGTCCCTATCATATACAACAAATGCAAGTTGCTCTATGTACAACGGAAGAGAAGCATCGCTAATGTTTGATAAGTCGCTGCGTCCAGATGCCAAATATTGAATATATTTAATGGTATAAATACCACAGCTTCCTCTGCAATATGGTATGTATACATAAGGACAATACAAAGTCAGTACATAAGACAAAGTCAATACATAAGGAGAATACAAAGTCAGTACATAAGACAAAGTCAGTACATAAGGACAATACAAAGTCAGTACATAAGACAAAGTCAGTACATAAGGACAATACAAAGTCAGTACATAAGGACAATACATAGTCAGTACATAAGGACAATACAAAGTGAATACATAAGGACAATACATAGTTAGTACATAAGACAAAGTCGGTACATAAGTAAAATACAAAGTCAAAATAGAAAACAGTACATAAACACAATATACATAAACCAACTTTATATATAAACAGTTATCATGAAAGATACATAAATAAAGACAATACATAGTCAGGACATAAGGCAAATGAGAAAGTCAATAGAAACCAGTACATAAGAAATGTATATGTAGTAACATAATTATGATATTTATATGCATAAGAATAATATGTGTAGACATTAGCATGCATATGCAATACATATGAATGTACATAAGTATAATTTGAATAAACATAAGAAGTGTAAAGAGATACACATACCCGTCTAAATTGGAATTAAGTACATCCTTTCTCACAATTTTGAATGACATATGCAATTTATCTCCCAATCTTGTGTGGTGACCATGAATTCTCAACACGTGAGGAAACAAAACAGCAAGAGGCTCTAAATAGAACTGAAGCTTGTCTTCCTTGACATACACCACTTGAGGATCATATACGTATATGCACCAGTCGATGAAATTGATTTCAACAGCCACCCAGTGTGAGTCAATGAGATTGAATGGAGCATATATAAAATTGACATCATATAATTCTTTCTTGAAAAGCCTTGGTATGTCTCCTTTGAGTACATCAAAAAAAGTATCTTCAAACTCAAAAGAATCTGGGCAGACAGCAGAAAACTTGTCAAGGGTTGTCCTATTGTATGCACGAACAAAGCTACAATCTAGTACAGTAGTAAATGCAAACAA
This sequence comes from Fagopyrum tataricum, assembly GCA_002319775.1. Classification (NCBI taxonomy): domain Eukaryota; kingdom Viridiplantae; phylum Streptophyta; class Magnoliopsida; order Caryophyllales; family Polygonaceae; genus Fagopyrum; species Fagopyrum tataricum. Next base: position 482,268 of record CM008280.1, read on the forward strand.
ATCTTTGAACTCCATAATTGACTTCCTCATAAGCATCATGATTTCATCAATTTCCTGCAAAAACAGGAGCAGAAAAAAATATATTAACAAAATGAGGAATGTCAGTGCACAAGCATGTGTATGGATATAACATAACCTGTACATAATATGAGCAGAATGGAGGGTGAACAAAAGAGATGTACATCACCTATACATAATATAAGTAGGTAGAGGAATGGGAAAGTTACCCCATTCTTCAACCAGCCTCCTTTTTGCAAAATACTTTGAATAGAAGTCCTGGTGAAGTTTTTTGTGTACCCCGTAATGGATCCTTTGTTTGATTTGGCTTCAACCCAATTATAAAATTTTTTACGATCACTTCGCTTTATAGTACAACCAGAAGGAGCTTTTGGAACCTTCACGTTATTTCTATATGGGGTCCTCTTCCATCTGCTCTCTTGACGGACCCTCATACCAATACGACGTGAAGGTTGGGTCTCCTCAGTATCAGCATCTTCTTTTTCAGTTTCCTTCATAACAAATGTGTTAACGTATCATACACAAAGAACTCATACAAATTCATATAATAATATGAATACATATTTAAATACAACAATTGGAAAATGAACATAAAACTAATAATTATACCTCACTCAAGTCATCATTCTTGTCGTCACTTAAATCTTCAACATCATTGACTTCCTGAGAAGGTGCAGGCTTATCGCCAGTAGCAGTTGCAGAGGAGGCAAGCTCTTTGATCATCTACTTGATATTTCTTTCAGTTCTCTTGGATGATAGATAAATTGTTGAATCGAGTTTTTCATACACAGTCCCCAAATCTTTAGAGTAGGACACCCACTCATCAATCAATGATTGTTGCTCCTCAACTTTATGATTTATCTCAGTTTGATCCTTCTGAAGTTGAACAAGCATTTCAATGATTGTAGAAACCCAAACGGGTTTAGTGTCCTCACCACTAAAACAGTAGACAGAAAATAAACATATATTAGCAAGGCATAAAATAATTGAATAATAAAGGTACATAAGACAGTGCAAAAACATATGAAAATAAATACATAAACTCACTACATAACACAGATAGTAGCAAGTAAGAAAATAAGTCAATAATAATGGTAAATGATAACATGATTTATCGACCTGTTACACTCATGCATTTAGTTAGATTTCTCCTTTCCGCATTCATGTTTTAGCCTTAGTTTGTGCCATTTATGCTTGTTTAGTTCTACTTTGCAAGAATAGATGTCTACACATGCTATTTGTGGCTTTGTAGGTGATTTGACAGTTTTGGAGCTAAAACGACGTATTTGAGGATCAAGCCTCGAAGTGGACACATTGGAGCGAGCTACGTGCACGAGAAAGGCGAGGAATCGAGCTAAAGACGCGAGGAATCGAGCTAAAGGCGCGAAAGAACGAAGAAGACTGCGTCTCGGACCAAGATGGACCGATCTCGGTCAGACCAGACCGAGATGGTCAAAATCTCGGCCGAGATTTCACATGGCTCGGACGAGATTCATCTTGGCTCGGCCGAGATTCATCCTGGCTCGCCCGAGATTTACCTAGCTCGGCCGAGATTTCTCGATCTCGGCCGAGATTTCCGAAGTCCTGACGCGCTGAAGGTTCTGTTGCCAAATCTCGGTCCCGACTGACCCGATCTCGGTCGAGATTTCCGACCGAGATTCCTGTTCGCCGTTTTATTTCGTTAATTTTCGGATTCGTTTTAGGGCAGCCCGTTGCGGGGTATAAAAGGAAAGTCCTAAATGATTTTCGGGGGTTCCCGTTTCATTTCAAATTTTGAGCTCCTTTGGAGAGAGCTTTTTCCCCTTTTCTTCTCCCTTTGTCCTAGGCCATTGTTGGCCATTGTTGAACTTGTTGGAGCTTTGAGGAACTTCTCGAATATTGGGGAATTTGACGTTTTGCTAATCCTCTATCAATAAAGCTGAGTCTCTTCTTTAATCTCTATTTTAGATTCTTGTTTATGCATTCTCCCTTGAATCTCTTGAATTGATTGGATTGATAATTGCTTCTTCCATTGAATTACTTGGATTGATGATTGTTTCTTCCATTGAATTGAGTGGATTGATGATTGCGTTTGAAATGTCGATTATTGGCTAAAACTCGTGTGGATCCAAGGTGAATTGAGATTCGTTATTACCCGGACTATGATGGATTTGTGCTTATTGCTTGGTTCAAGTAGCTTTGAAATCCTATGATTGGCCTATTCTTAAACCTAGTTAGAATTCATCTAGCTAGTAACCTAAACCGGAATTGAGACCTACCCGGTAATGTTCCGTTTGGATACTTGAGTGTTCGACCATAGGTAATAGAGGTGGAAACCTCTATTGGGTTGAGTGTGCCTAGATTCTATCCTAAGTAGGGTAATACCTGAGACTTACCCGGTAATGGTTTACCTTTCCCTTAGTTCGGAATTTGGTTTGTTTAGAATTTCCTACCTCTCTACCTTGAGACTTACCCGGTAATAGGTAGTTGGTTTGGAACTAGATAGTCTTGAGACTTACTCGGTAATAGACTATCAGTTTAGAAATGTTCTTCCCTGAAGTTTGTAACCATAGATCTTTTGAGAAATTTCCTGATTCCGTGCGTAATAACGATGACCTTGAATCCTTGGAAACCGCATTTTCTTTATTGATATACTTTCGTTTATCTGTTTTACTTGGTTTTCGATCAAATCTGTTATTTGATTGCGAACTTTACAGAAACCCTCCAAACCTCATTTGATCTTTCTTCCCTTCTTTTCCAACCTCGTTCTTTTATTTTGATTTACGCTATCTGTGATCACATCTGCATTCCAAACATTTAGTCCTTGAGTTCGACCTTGGAATACTTACCCTAACTGTAATTGACCCATACATTGTGGGTTCGCTACAGATTCGGTGTTTATTTCTTGTTTATAAATTTAAAACATACCGTGTTTTTACTAACCTGTGAGCTTTTATCATTCTTGATAAAAGTTTACAAGGGCGTGAAAATAGCGAACAGTAAAGATAGATACAGAAACATACTGCAAATTAGAACCACTCTTGTCAACTGACTTATCTGCTTCTTCTTCAGCATGACAAGGAGGGGTCAGTGGTTCTTTCCCCTTGGCACTCTTCTTCTTCTTCTTCTTCTTCTTCTTCTTAGAACTACAAAAATAACAACAAAAATATAAGTTGAACTGAATTGAAAATGTACAATACATAAATTAAGGTTACAAACATTGGAGATGGTGTAGCAGGAACTGTCTTAGAAAACTTTCTCTTCCCCAACTTGGATACTTCCTTTTGAAGAGGTTCTTGAATTTTAATAGACTTGGACCTTGTCTTGGGGGGATTGACAAAGTCATCGCCATTAGACTGTTCTTCAAGAACTTTTTTGGAAGTATCCTTTTTCTGAGATGTTCGACTAAATAATAATAGAATATTAAGTGAAAAAAACAATGTTTTAATAAAAGATAAACAGTACATAAGCCAAATGACAGATACAATATAAATTAGTTGAGAAAAACAATATAAAGAAGGGCACATAAGGTGTAAACATAAGAAAATAAAAAATCAGTACATAAGACAAATGAGAAAGGCAATAGAAAGGAATACATAAAAACAGTATACATAAATCAAATCAATGTATAAAAAGTTAGAATGAAAGATCAATACAGAGTCAGTACATAAACACAATGTACATAAATCAACGTAATATGTAAACAGTTATCATGAAAGACCAATACATAAGGACAATATGAAGTCAGTACATAAGACAAATGAGAAAGGCAATAGAAACCAGTAAATAAGAATTTTATATGTAGGAACATAAGTATGATATGAATATGCATAAATATAATATGTTTAGACATTTAGCATGCATATGAAATACATATGAATATGCATAAATATAAGTTGAACAAACATAAGCAGTGTAATGCACACATAAGAATAATCATGCATGCAGAATGCATAACGACATACAATGGAATGCAAATCCGTAGAAATCAGAATCAGTCATAATTACCCTATTTGTCCTTTTTTCTTCTTGTCTTGAGAAACAGGACGATGTACCTGAATATTACATTTTTCAAATCCGTAGAAAAATAAAAAGTCTAATCTGTCATCATCACACTCATCCTCCCACAAATCAGAATCATCATTTTCATAATGGCCCTGGACAGTCTTGATATCTTCCTTTGTAAAGGTATCAACCAAGACTTTGATGTCAGAATATCCAGGATATGGTTTGACCTTCAATGACTTCGACACCCACTTGTTACAGAGGTGATCTATAGGAGTATCTGAAAGAGTTGCAAATTCCAGTGCAAGCTTCGGCATACAATGGAATGCAAGTATCTAAAACAAGAAAATGAGTTAGACAGTAGTAGAAAAAACATTTTAACATAAACAAATAAATAAATTTAATGTAAATACACAATGTACCTGAAGGACAAGAGGAAAACCACCAATATTATAGCCACGACTACATCTTTCTTTACCAGCCTCACAGGACTGGAAGAGTTTCTTAGAATGCAGGAAAGACTGACGACCCCATGGGTAGGCATCAAAAATAGACAAGTCACTAACAAGATTGATGATTTGCTGGCTAACCATCGTCTTCTTGTCTTTGGAGGATAAAACTCTTTCAACAAATATTATAAGAGTCATCTTATACTTAAATTCAGATTCTTTAGGCTCCTTTTCAAATAGTTCTTCTAGTTCACCATTAGTACATCTGTCGCAGCCAACGACAGTACGCATATCAACATAATCAATATTGTCTTCCTCTTTTAAGCCTTCATCACCACAATGAAGACCTGTAATCTCTTGAAATTCATTCAAACTAAAACGAACAAGAACATTGTTAATGGCAAAATACATTGAATAGTTTCTGGAAGTTACAACTTCCCTCATGAGCAGGAAGTGTATAATCTGATTGCACAACTTCAAACTTGTGCCCATTTTGATAATAGACCGGAAAACACCGGACTGAAATCTATCTTTATCAGCATCGGAAAGTTGTTCCAAAATATGTGGGATTAGAGACATCCTACTATAACAATTAAGTCTGGCAGAGACATTTGAATCTGTCTCGGGCCACCTATATGTGAACTTCAAAATACAAGAACATATGAAAATTAGAAGTCAACTACACATAGATGGAAAGTCAATACACAATCAGTACATAAACACAATGTACATAAAACAAGTTAATGTATAGACAAACAGTACATAAACAGAATGTACATAAAAGAGCATATGAACATACAAAGTCAGTACATAATGTAAAACAAACAGAGAACATAGATAAGACTACATAAAGTGCAGACACATAATAACACATAATATACATGCAGACACAAGCATAAACCAACAATACAATACAAAAATATACATTTTGTGGTGTACTAGGAACCTTAACATCCTTTGATGGCTTGAACGACCTAACTTTTGGACGGGCCATTTTGAAAATATACTACATATTACAAAATGAAATACATAAAGTTAACGTAATCTGCGTAAACTTGAGCATAATCAGTGTAAAATTTGAAATCCACAAACAGAAAAACAATGTACACAAAAATGAAGCTCAATATAACAACACTCAGTAATAACTTAACCTAATAACCTAACAAGTGAACCTAAAATGAAAAATTCGAAACGACATTATGAAAAAAATGAAAACCTAATATGTGAAATGAAATACAAGCAAAACACAGCAAGAAAGGTATAAAATAGTGTAAAATAAGAAGGATTGGGAGAAGGCATTACCAATTAGTACTGGAAAAGATGGAAGAAGATGACTGTGGAAGATGATGTCGATCAAAAATGTCGATAGTGAAGGAAACAGTGAGCGAAAAGATGAAGGAACAACGAACGAAGATGAAGGAAGAACGAAGACGACGAAACGAGATGAAAGCAAGAGATTGGGGAGAAGATGAAGGAAGAACGAAGACGAAACCGAAGACGATGAAGAGAGAAGTTGTGGAGAAGACGAAGGAAACAACGAAGAGTAAGATGAAAAGTGAAGAGTCCCGTCGGCTCCCCCTTTTTGCCGCCTATAAGATCAAAATACCCGTTTTGTCCCTTAGTGTAATAACAAATTATTACACTCAGCCAACCTAAAATAGCCCTTTTTTGAATTAAAAAAATGAAGGGCCCAATTGGTACCGAAAAAACAAAAAGGGGTTTTAGAGCTCATTTTTCTCATAAAGTTTGAATTGAACTTTGAATTTTATTATAATCAATTAAATTAGATATATTATTTGTTTGAATTATATTAGTTGGAGCCCGCGCACGCGGTTGCAACGAAGAAGTGCAATGGAAATTTAAGAAGAAGATTTTTTGTAATTTTTTTATTTATATTCAAAATGCAGTCCACAAATTGCAAATGTCTATAATAGTCTTTAGAAAGGTGTAATAGCAAAAGGCAACAAACTACTTTCCTGATAGTAGACATTTTCCATTTTCCAACCGTAAGTGTTACAAATAGGTTGTCCACTGTTATGATTCTATTATCATTATTGGAGTCATCTTCTTTCCATGAAAACCCACAATGATCTTCCTTGTCGAGTTTGTTTAGGTGCAACATCAAGCCTATGAAATCTCCATGATCAATTGTTCCATTATTATCAACATCCACCTATACACCTATGATATCCATATTTGACATTAAATTAAACAAAGCACTGAATATTACTCAGATTTTGACAGCAAGATATACCAAAAATACCAGCAAGATCTTCCTTGTCGAGTTTGCTTTGAGTTACTGACGAAATTTCTGACATTCTTTTTGATGAAGTGTCCATGCTAGCCAGTAGGTCCCGAACTCTTACATCTTCAATGTTATGCATTGTGTAAGCGCATTTCATGAAGGGATGTTTGGCGCTTTCATAAAGGTGCTGACATAAAGTACAATGCATAGGGACATATATTTTTGGCTTTTTTAAATTCTCTTTGGTTGGTAGGCCATCTAAGGATAGTTTCCACATAAAGTTCTTTATTTTTGATATGACATTTAGTTTCCGAATCCATGCTTTATCATAGGGGCTATTGTTTTTGTGATGGTGCAGTAGTTGTAGAGCTGTTTTTGTTGAGATCCAACCTTTCTCACACGGTGACCAGTATAGTCTATCTCGGACGTTATTTGTCGGAATTGGGTATGAGTAAATTTCTTTCCTAATTTCTTGTGGGAGGAGATTGCTCAAGTCAGTTTCTATCTTTTGGCGGTCCATTCTCCATCTATGATTAGGGAGCTTACTTTTTCACCATAGTTTATTGTAGACGCATTTTGAACATAGATTTGTAGTGTTTGGTCACTTAACCATTTGTCTTTACATAGCTTGATTGTTTTTCCATCTCCTACTCCTCATCTAAGTCCTTTTTCAAATTCCGATCGGAGGCTTATTAGTCTTTTTCATCGTCAAGACATGGTTTTTCCCATTTTGTAGTTCCATAACATACTTCCTTAGAAATATTTTTCTTCAATAACTTTCACCAATATGTTATCTGGTTCTGATGTGATTTTTCAAAGTAGTTTCATTTGTAGTGTTTTGTTCATGTCTTCCAATATGGTAATACTTGTGCCCCCAGTTTCCTTTGGTCTGCATATTATATCCCAATTGATTAAGGGATGATAGTTAGGTCCTTTGTTCCAAAAGAACTGCTTATTAATTTGGTCAAGTTCCTTATGTATGGAAGTTGGGAGTAGGAAACTTTGCATTATGAAGTTCGGTTTTGCATTTAGGTTTGCTTTAATTAGTACAATGTGCCCTTACTGGGAGAGAGAACTTGCTTTCCATTTTGCGAGTTGTTGTCTTGATCTTAAGATAATATCTTCAAAGACACTCTTATTTACTTTACCTTTGATAATGGGGCATCATAGGTATTTTTCTAGGCATGGGCTAGCCGAGATTCCTAAGTTTTGTTGTATTGCTCGCTTGGCATTGTTGACAATGTTGATGGTAGCTTGAAAGGAAGATTTGTTATAGTTAACTCTTTGTCCAAAAATTTTACTATAATTGGAGAGAATTTCAATGACTTTATTGCATGCGGGGGTAGATGCTTTGGCAAATATGATTATGTCATCTGTGAATGCAAGGAAGGAGATGATTGTTCCTGCTCTTGTGACAGGGAATCCAATAATTTTACGGTTTTTGTTGCTTGCTTTTTGGATATTTATTGCCAGAACTTTCGCTCCAAGATTAAAGAGGAGTGGACAGAGTGGATCTCCTTGACGAAGCTCATGATTTGGTTTAAACGGAATTGTGGGGTTATCATTGATGAGAATTGAGTAGGAGACTGTACTGATGCATTCTTTGATCCAACCAATGAATTTGTTATCAAAACCGAATTTTTGCAAGAAAACCTTAATCAATGACCATTCTACTCTATCGAATGCTTTTTCCATATCTAACTTTAGTGTTATGTATCCTTCTTTTCCTTTTTTCTTTTAAAACCATCAAAGATTTCATGCTATTAAAATGTTGTCGTGGATGGATCTATCCTTGATGAAGGCTCCTTGGAGGGGATGAATTAGCTTAATTAGGCATTAGCTTTTTCAGTCTACGTGTTAGAATTTTTGATAAAATTTTGTAGATAGTCGAGCATAGACTTATAGGCATGTAGTGTGTTGTTGTTGAAGGGTTTTTGGTTTTTGGCACAAGAGCTATAAAGGTGTGGTTTATCTGCTTTAAGAATTTCCTATTTCTGTAGAAGCTTTTTGTCGTTCGGATGGCAGCCGGGCTTACTATGTGCCAATATTTGTGAAAAAAATTCCGCCGGCATTCCATTAGGGCCAGGAGACTTGTCCCTTCCAATTTCAAAATTTTCATTTTTGATTTCATGGTTGGGAAAGGGTTGGTGAGTTCTGTGTTTTTCAGGTCAATGATTTCATTTTGGATTACCTTGAGTTGAATATTAAGCTCACTGTCATTTATGGGGTTAGCTTTAAATCTTCCTTTGTAGTCTAAAAGGAATTCTTTTTCAACGTCCTCGTCTCTGGTAAGTATTGTGCTAGCATAGACTTATAAGCCTGCAGTATGTTGTTGCTTTGTTTACGATGTATTCAAGTTAATAAACATTATGCAAATATAGACTTTTCTCACTACCTAAAAGAGTGTCAATTTAGCAATTTCATGAGAAGTTAGTAAAATATCTAATATACCCTTATTTATTCCTTCCACTATTACCAACTTTTCCGACGTATGGTTTCTTAATTCACATATTTCAAGGTCTATACACTTGTGTGACATTATCAGTACTATTTTAGTTCAATTTATGAAATTTTCATGATTACCTTAAAACTATAAAACTTTGAATGTGACATATTTCGGAGACATAGGAATACTTATTCCCCTTAGTTTAGACGCTCCACCAAGCCATCAAACACCACATAATAATGGAACATTAAGTTGGAAGATTAAACACATAAAATTAAGTTAGAACGCGATTGAATCTGAGTGATGATAAGTTGACAAGACATGTATGTTTTGAGTAGGTGATCATACCGCATTGTCCGTGCATACAACCAGACCATAAAGTATGTCCCAAGAAGTACTCAATCCAATTAACACATTGAACTAAGCAACATTTCTTCCATAACATGCATTGGTTGATTCAAAACCTTCAGACATTCTACAATTTCACTTTCCTTCTTATACACATGCCAAAACAACAATGTTGATTTTGAGGAATATACATGTATTAAGATATGCATAAACGTCACAAACAAAACAATAGTAAGAAGAAGAAGAAATACCAACAACATAGAGGCAATATAACTCATTGGTGAGGTAATAGTTGTATCAAGAAAAACATGTAACTTCAAAAAACTCACCTCCTAGAACTGGTTATGTATGTTGGTGCAGATTGGAGGCCATTGGAAAAAGGGATGAAAAATAGAAACAATCGCAATCACAATTACAAGGACATGTAAAGTAATGAGGATGTCATAAACAAAAACTTATATCAGCCTCAAATAACCCATCTTACCAAATACAAACTCGAAGGGAGATAATCAACAAAGCTTTTAACTCAATCAGGGAACAACTATATTCTCATAAATTAGATCTATATGACTATATCCAGCTATAACTTGAGAAAATTAAATGACTTACTCTAAGGTTAAGTTGGTCCATCAAAGTCGTTGAGTGCAACTCTTTCTTTCTGAACTATCAACTTCCTTCCCCAAGAGATGCTCCCTCACTTGTCCTTTGGGGCTATGACCAATGGAAAATCGTTAGAAAAATAAATCAAAGTAATGGGTTTTGTTTTTTATTCACAGAAGAATTCGGAATTTCCACAATTCCAATCCAACAATTAACAAAAAAAATTCAACACACCCACCAATTTATTTAGGATTCTTCTTTGCCACAACCAACGATGTTTGTTCGGTTGATAGTATGTCGCAATCTCATCCTCCATCGGCATCTTCGGTAGGTCAGACCCGTTTCCAATTGGGTATGAGCCGTGGGTCATCGCCGACAAAAAGACGGAGGATATTACAGGTCAGATTCAACCGCTTGTTGCTTCTAAGGAGAGGAGGCGTAAGGTCATCGACTATGTGTAGAGACTCCTCAAGAATCACATTCTATGTGAGGTGAGATTAAAACCCTAATAGGAAAAGAAGAGAAAAAGCCATTGAAGCAGCCGACTGAAATGTTGAGCGAAGAACAAAATGATAGCCGCCGACAAGTAGAGGAGAAAAGAAGGATGCGGGATCGGGTAACGACGGAAGAGAAGGAGGAGATGAGAGAAGGTAGGGTTGGAGAAGACGACACTTGTATGGTTGTATACACTGTAACAATACGGATACATCATCTATCTATGACACTCATAAAAAAAGCAAATGACAATTCTTTGGAGAAATAGTCAGGGGTATACACTCTTTGTCTTGTTTAACCGTATATTATTCATTCGTCTGACCCATCTTTTATTGTTATAATAGATTTTATTTGGTTCAAATTAGATTTTGAATTGGACATTGCTTGTATTTTAATCCAATTAATCATTTCAGATTGAAATTCACGAAATTAATTTAATTTTTAAGAAAAAATTGTGTATAATATAAAAAATACTACTTTATTTAAATATATAGACATTGAGTTCATATTTTAAGATAACATCAATATAAATTTAATATTTAAGTATATATTTAAATTACACTAGTTTATTTATCAGGGGTTTGGCTGGTAAAACTTTTCAGATTAATTTGAGTCATTGATTGAATTGATCCACAGGTTTAGATTTTGTCATTGATTGAATTGATCCACAGGTTTAGATTTTGTCATTGATTGAATTGATCCACAGGTTTAGATTTTGTCTAAGTCCTTTAATAATTTAAGAAAGATACAGTGATAATTTTACAATTTTTAAAAGGCGTGGGACAATTTGTCCTTTTAAAAATATGTTTTTAAATGGTAGACGCGATGACATTTATATTCTTTTCATGAAAAAATTATAACAATTATTTTGTCGGTTTAAATTTTAGTTCAATTCGTTCAAAATTTATATACTATCGGTTCTAATTTTTTGAATAGCTAGTTGATAAATTGATTTGTTCAACTAATATAATACAAATCTTAAACTATAAGAATTGTGGACAAAAATACCACATAAGAATAATGTACATATCTCCACTCGACTAAGTGGATACTAATTTATTTTCACTTGTCCCATGTTCCTCCAAACCCATATTCGCTCTTTGCTTTTCCCAAAATTCCCTCCATTCCATTTCTCACAACCTATTTGCGTCACCCGCGAGCCTTGTCTACCTCCAGTCCTCTCGGCCGTCGCCGTTGCGTCCCCATCATCTCCGCCGTCGCTGTTTCTATAACAGTCTTCCTCTCTGTACACACACCAGATCTGCGGCCCTCGGTCCTCTCCGCTCCCTTTTTGTTTTGGAGTGATTCTAATTCCAAATTTCAGAGGTAAGGATTTCATCAACTCTCCTTGGTAATGAAATATTGATTCGTTTATGAATGTATGCTTTTATTTCATTAGGGGTATAAACATTGAAATATGTGGTTTGTTTGGACATGTACAGTTTTTTTTTGGACAAGAAAGCAGAGGTAACGACTTGAGAAATTGAAGGCATTGGGCACCACTGTGTTATGCTGGGATGATCTTTGCTTTGTGCATTAATTTTTCATGATCCTTGATGTAGAATAGTTTCTGTTGGTGTCAACTATGACTTCTGAGCCATATAGGGAATTTTGTGAGGTTATATAATCTTGATAAGGATTTGGTTCAAAATGTTACATTAAGGGCCATAAGTTGGTTATTTGTGAAATTGAAAGCTAAGGTCTAGAAGCCTAGAATGTTGCCAAATACTTTGTGGGAATATTGAACAAATCCTTCACGTAGCTGAATACAAAAGCATAATCTGCATTGTGTCAGCAACTAATGCCTGCCTGCTTATGGTTTATTCAGTGTTATATGTTTCTTCTCATGTGAACTTCTCTGCATGTGAATGTTGCTAAATTCTAATATATTCTCCATTTGCTTCCATGTTATTGGCACTGCTTTCTCCTCCAATTTCAAATTCGTCGTCAGGAACCCTAATTTGCAATTCCCCTGCTGTTTGGAAGAGTCCACTGACAGACTGGTACCTCTTCACATAATGGCTTTGATCCAAGGCTTTGTGGGTCAACCCCGTTTTCTCATAGCTCCTGGTATTTTGTTTCTCTCCTTTTTCCCTTGAAATTACTTGATATTACCTTCCTTCCCTTGAGTTTACATATTGCAGATTTTGGCCTTCTTTGCTGTAATCCACTCCAATCTCGGTTCTCTATCACTCTTTGGAGCTTTTAGTGTAGGCTTCCAAAGCCTTTTTTTAAAACGTAAAGTTACATTTCTATGTTTTAATATTTTACAATTTTGACCTCCTTTTGCACTTCTATCACGTGGTTAGTCTAGAGAGAGTACTCTATTATTCTGTCTGGTATTTTTCCCAAGCCATACTAGTAGTATTCATTCCCCTTCCATGGGTTGAATTGAATGGTTTCCTTTTAATTAAAGATGATTTTGAAACTTTTTTATATGTTGCTTCATATATTTACATTCACATACCTATCTGGAAATTTAGTATGTTGGTTTTTTATTTGATGCTCTGTATAGTTGTTATTTTACTTATGTTATCATTTTCATCTTTAACATTAGACCATGGCTCAACCCAAAGTAGTGCTGGCAACTTGATTTCACTTCGCCATCCCAGATCTGGTAATAATTTCCATTAATGTTTTTTTTTCTTTTTTTTTCTTTTCGATGCATTCGTTTATATCTTCTTTTTAATTTCATTACTTTTTGTGCAACTCAATTTGGGACGTGAAAAATATAGGTGACATACTTTATTTCTTTCTATGTTACTGTAATGCCTTAAGTTTCAAAAAAGCATTGACAAAGAAAAGGCTGGTAGCAGTATACATACTTTTATGCACTATACTTGCATATTATAGGTGACAATTGGATGATGAGTGGTCCAGATTTTGTTTAGAATCAATGTCATATACGAGTTTGGTGAAATCATCTTCAGATAATGGGAGCATTTGGTTGGTTAGGGTTCGGTCTAATCATTATTACATAGCATGCCGATATAAATTTGGTTGAACCATTGTCAGATAGTGTGAGCATTCGGGCTTGGCTGTGTTGGGTTTTAACCGCTGTTTGGTTCTCCATCAAAGCATGTCTTATTCGTTTGGTGTATTCAGTTCTCACCAGCCACTAACTCAGAAAGAATTTTACAGTGACATGGTAATTTTGAGGAAGGATCTTAGAATTTTGCTTAGATTTGAACTGGGTGGATATTGAAAATTAACCACATGGTACATTTGAGTGAAGTCCTTGAATATCCACAATCTACTACAATACATCACTTTATGTGGAACCTTTTTCATTTCGACCTTTTGTTGGTGTATTTTCCATTGAACTGACAGGAAGCAGGACCACTTATCTTTTCATTAACGGGGGTCTTCAAGAACTGCACTGGTTCAAACAGTCATATGGATCCTGGCTACTTGGTGACTATGTATGTGAAGGTAAATTCTCAATAATTTAGTCTTGCTGTTAGCCTATCTTACTTACGAGGTTTTCACTAACTTTTGGGATGAAATAGAACCATAGAGGTGAAAAAGTTCTAAGTGGAAAATATGTTTATGTACTTCTTTGTTATATTGAATGATGTAGTAAGAGGTGAACTGTAGTTCTGCGACATGTGTTAAAAAATTGTAAAAACATCAATGAATATGCTGAAGTCTTGTTGCAAAATTGATTGGCTGTACATTGCTAAGTTGTTAAGCCTATATCTTTTATGGTACAAGTTAGTAGTTGGTTATTGCTAATGGACTCCAAATGAGGAGACTGTATTGATACATGATCGGTACACATCAGCTCTCCATTGCAATATTGAATTCCTTTTTTTTTTATACCGCCTCCATCTTGCCTCTAGGATGTTTTGTCTTAGCAATTCTTCTGACACTGATTTTCAATTTGTCACCAGATGGAAGTCTTTACACTTCAACACCTGTTGATCCCGTTTTTATTATGTTGCCTATATTCGAGGAAGCCCGTATGAAGGTATGCCCATGAAAACTCTGCACAGAGATCATTTGATTATCCCATTTCTACTATATCTGAAGCAATGTTGTTTCAATGTGATATGTAGATTGAGTGATGCATTCCGAATTGCAGTTTGATAGTAATTTTCATAATTGTACTTCCAAGGAACCTTGAGCAGTGGAATTTAAGAACTATTCCTCTCTGTTTGTATGGGGTGTAAAAGCTTTTAAAACTGTATTCTAGATTGCTAACTGTCAAGGCCAGCTCTCAAAATATTTGAATTTTGCATCGTTGCCATTACTCATGAAAATTATGATTGCAGAAGGGTGATGATCTTGGGAAATTCAGGCAGATAGATGACATAATCTTTATTGATGACTATCCTGAATATCAACGGTTGTCATCCATTTTGGAGGAATCAATGCATGTAGTTTGTGAAGTTAAAGGTAAATAACTGCATAATGTTTAGGCATGCAAACACAATTGCTTATGCATGTCAATTATGGTATTTCGTGGCTTGATGATGTTTAGGCATGCTGCACGCAGAGACAATTATGGTGATTTGTGTGTTTTCTATTGTTGACTCTTTGGGCGTGTTTTGTATTGTTTTTCGATTATAGCTCTATCACAACCTCAAGGATGATAACTGCTTACTTACATACCATAATGGTAGAACTTTGAAGTGCTGTCAGTAGAAATCGATTCCCTGAATTCTGAACCCTCTTGCCTGCTCATTCTCTCCATCTATGCTAAAAACTATGGGACCAATTGTTTGTAATTATGGAAAGGGAAAGTAGACGAACATGTCTACTTCCTTGTCACTGTTATTTATAAAAATATTCCCTAGGAAGAGGCTCCTCCATTCTCAATATGTATTTGCTTCCTTTCTCCCAATTTGTTTTTCTAAAGGGTTTCGAAATCCATCAATTACTCTCTCGCTTGAAATCAAACTGAAAACTGAAGGCTTCCTAAGGACATTAAAGGTAGGACTAATGAATAATGACGTTTATATTGACTACTTTTTCCCCCTTTCCCTTCAACTAGACAAAGTGTAATTATAAGATGGAGTCATGGAGATCTAATTTTCTAAGTGCTGTAAACAACTCATTAATGGTCTTCCCTTTTCATGTTGCCATTTTATTTGAATTGATGTGGAAGCATAGCAGCTAAGTAACCATGTCTCTTCTGCTTATACTGTGATTGGGTTATCCCTTGAAAAATTCGAACTATGAAGATTCCTCCAGGCTAAGTGAGCGGGTTTTTTATTGTGTGGTATTGTTGGGATCTTCAGTTTGAATGTTTCAACTTTTTTTTTCCAAATACATACTTTTATGTGATTCCAAAACTTGTTTCCCACTCTACATAAGATGAATTTGGTTTTTGAAGTGAATATCAGAACATCCTGCCTGCCTAAATAATAGGGTTTTTTTTAAACAGAGTATGATGATAGTTTGATTCTTTTAATTTTCTTTTTGGTTAGAACAGTTTGAGAGTTTTTGTGCTTTCATCATTTATATTTTGATGCCCATTGATAATGTTGGTTGTTATGCAGAAATTGGATCTACAAAGTTCTTTAGGCTTGACGATCCAAAGGTTTTAGCTTGGCTGTGCCAAAAGGTCTGTTCTAAGTTTCTAATGTGTAATCAAGTCCAGATGTGTGCATAGTTTGATAGCATATTTTCTTACTGTTTATTTGCTAAGTGCAATGGTTTTATGGAGATAATCTGCTTGACTATGTTACTTTCTGTCAACAAATGAGTTTACATGATAATGGTCACAGGACATTGCTACCGTTGTTGTGTCTTATATAAAGTTTTAACATGTGAGCCCTAGTGCACCTTTCTACTAATGATGCACATATCTTTTTTGTGGGTAATTTTGAAATGCTCCAACGTCACTGCTCCTGTGTTAATCCTTTGAGAATTCTGTGGAAGACCACATTGAGTTCTCATAGTAAGGCTAAAAGTTTTGATATGTTTTTTTATCTTTACAATTGATTTCTATAGGGGTGCCCTTTAATTCTCCTTTCAATCCATTTTGTTTCTTCTTTTTCCATAATCAATCATACAATTTCTTTCTTTTTATTTTGTTGGATTAGCTATCAAGAACAAAGAAATTATTGTATTTTGTGTGATAGGCCGTCTTAACTACTTTACGCGATATTGTTTTAGGTTATACTATAGATCCTAAACTCACCCTTATATTAGACAGCTTTACTTTTCAGTCTTTTAGCCCGTCTTTCATTTAAAATGGAGTTATCTCATATTTATAAATAGAACTGATATTCAGGTTGATCGATTGAAAGACACGCTGTTGAAATTGGACAAGAACTATGCTGCCCAAGATGAGAAGCAGATATGTGAGTTAATAATGTCAAAGGAATTATGACTTGCCCTTGCATGCATGTTTAATGCGTCTGAATATTTTTTGTAAGGTCTTGAAAGGGTGTTTGCTAGCAAAATGGGGGTTTTATGACCCCAAGTTGAAGCTTTTGTTGCAAATGGCTCCGTCCATCTCTCTCACAATGCCAAATAGAATAGGTTTACCGTCACTGACCATAGTTGACTACAATATCCATAACTGTTCGGAATATTAGGTGAACCACTGATTTAGAAAGGAAGGCTGTTATGCAGCTAGATGTTGGATGCCAGGAATGGCTTTTTGATAATTTATTTTTCCAATTTACCATTGTCATCATATTCACAAAAACGTATTCCATGTTCATTTTTTGTCATTTTTATTTCTTTTGTTGCAGTAGCAAATGCTGTATCTATCATGGGGGAGTACTTGAAGGAAGATCCTTGGTTGAATCTCTTGTGTAGCCATCTTGGGTATTCATCTGAAACCCTAGTAAACCTCGTAGCCTATACAAAATTAAGTTTATGTTTGAGCATATATTCTCTTCCTGGTTGAATATCCTTTTTGGCTGTAGTGTTCACAAGTTGTATAGATTTCTTGTTATTTTGACACCTTGTGGGGTTCTTGCTTAAACATGAAGATCCAAATATTATTGTTATAGATGTCTATATTAATTTCTTCTCTGACAAATATAAGACTCCCATACAAATGTTATTTTTGTCCTTTTCTTTAAATTTATCTCAAGTTAGAAAAAAAAATTCTGATGATCAAGTTAGTTGGTGATGTATAGATTTCTTGTTATTGGAATCACTTGATGATGTATAGAACTATATATTCTTCGTCTAAAAGAAATTGGTTTAGGGAAGCCTTCATTATAGATGTATGCAAAGACTGAATTTTGATGACATGTTGCAGATTGAGTCCGGAAGATATAGCTGGAAACAAGATAGATTCTGGTACCCCTCAAATGGAAAATGCGCTTGGATTTTCTTCACAGGTATTGTTGTGATAAGTGATAATTTGAGGCTCTTCCCTGTGCGCTTTGTTCATGTTTCTTTCGCCAACTTGATCATAACCATTTTTTCTCTCGTAACATATGTTGCTGCATCAAACTGTCCTTTTCCCTCTCGAGTAATACTTGTGTTCTGATAACTCTAGATTCTCATTGATGCACATAATACTTGTGTTGGTGATGAAAATGTCAGGAGATAGTTTTCTGTCGTATTCTTTACGTGTTGTAAACGAGTGTTGGTGTTTGTATGCTTCTTTTTCTTTTAGGAGACACGTCAAATGGATAGTAAGAAAACTGCCAAGACAGGGGGAAGGCAGGGTAAAAAGGTCAAGGCTGAGACGGATTCACGAAACATAAGAGACATGTTTACTAGAGCAAGTAAACGGGCAGCTAAAGCTCCTTAATGGAGATTACACTCGCACTAAGGTACGAAAATCTTTTGGTATTTCATCTTCATGCAATTATGCAAAGCTAGTACTAGGGATGAGCAAAAATATTCGATTAATATGATCCACTAATCTGAAGATCCGATCCGAAAAAATCTGTTGATTGATGATCCGAGTATGACCCGATAATATTTCCGGATCATCGGATCGGATACGGATCAGAGTTTTGTTAATAACTTCGGATATATCCGGCTGATCCGTCAATAATTACTCGGATCGGATTCTGGATCGGCTAAAGTGACAGATATCCGGGTACTCTCAGATTCTGATCGTTTTTTTTAAATAAAAATTATCGGATTGGATATCCGGATATATCTGTGCTTTGGGCCTTTGGCACCGGACAAACACAGATTTTACTGAACAGATCCGCTTCATCTTTTTAACACATCCTTGATGTTTTCCAGGCACAGATTTTGCTCTAAACTATGAAATGTTGCTTAACCAATTCTTGCCTACAGAAAGGTCTCCTGAGTCCAGTCGAAGCTACTGTTCATGATACTGATAGCTGTTGTATGATGATATTGGTATTATTACTGTTGTTGCAATTCTAAAAGTTCAAGTCTTATGTAAAGGGAGTCTTACAGTCTTAATTCATTTTAGATTATGTGATTGGATCAATGACTTGGTGAATTCATCGGTTTCAAAGTTTATATCTGAAACTCGAATCATCCAACACGGGCGAAACAACTTTTTGATAGCTTGATATTGGTTGTGTAAGGAAATTAACTAGCTGAGCTTTGTGCAATTTTGATGTAAGGTATTAAGACCTCAAGTAGTTTTTTTACGAACATAGTGAATCGAGCAAGTAACGTATCCGTGAGTTACCAAGATGGCTCGATTCTTCTTTAACCGGAGGCAATTGTTATGTAATGCGCTCTTGACTACGTTGACCGTAGACGAGGACAAGACTTTGAGGGTTTGCTCTGATAGACCGATCACCCGTGCCCGAGCCAAAGCTATCGCCCAATCTACCGGCTTTACCGTCACCCGCACCATTACTTCACTTGGTTCAGTTAGTGGCATGTCGTACCTTCACACCAGCATGACATAGACTATCGGCTCCGTCCACGCCTCTTGACTCCGTTAGCAGCATGTCTCGTATACTCGACACCATGACATAAATTTACCACATTTTGGACAACATTTACCATGTTTTCTATTATTGTAATAAAAGAATATTCATTATAGAATATTTATTTTTAGGTCGTCTTGTTGGGCCTTCCGTTTTATGGACTTTTTAAGGCCCGTAGACTCATATTTAGGCAACATCCTCTATATAAGATTATTGCCCCACTTGTTTTGACATGTTCAAATTCACTAAGTATTGAGAAGTATTTTCTCCTACCTAGCTTGGGTATCAACTCCACCTTCCATTCTCTCAACATTCTTCGAGGATTCTTCTCAAGAATCAACTAATCAATCTACTTCAACGGCTTAATCGATCTCTCTAGATTGAATCAACCTTTGCTTCCCCATCCATATCAATTGCTTCCGCCACCCATTTCAATCCAAAGTTACAACCATGCACATCAACAAAAGAGTAGTTGAAGTTCTTGGTTGATCTAGATCCGGAGTTTGTTCTTGAACGTATCCAATGACGCATCAAATTGACATAAGAGCAAAGGGATCGAAGCTATGTTCTCTTTACTTTTGAATTTGTGCGTTAAAACAATCATCCTTTCTAGCATTTTGTTCATGATGTTCTTCATTTGTTATTCATGATCTTCATGTTGTTCATCATGTTCTTCATCCGTTCACCGTGTTCTTCATTGTTCATCATGTGTTCATCCAAGTTTTCTTGAATTTTTTTCCTTTTCTTCTTTTATATATTTTGTCAAACAAACTTAGGAGATATTTGGTTTGCCATCAAACCATTTATCAAAAACGTCTTGTTCTTAACTGACCCAATCCGACAACTTTGTTAATTGATTTCACCAAATTTTCTTGAGGTATTTTGTTAAGAAAAAGTTCGGATATCTCGTCTTTGATATTCCAAAAAAAGAAAAGCAAAACAAAAACTCTTCATCAAAACGGATTTGTTTCCAAAGAAAAGTGTTTCATCTATTGCATTAAGTTGCACAAAAAGTTTCAAAAGAAACAAAAACACAATTTGAAAAGACCTCCGACAAACCGGTCCATCCAAAAAATCGATTTTACAAAAAGGTCAAAAGACCAATAGAAAGTAGTAGTTGCCAAGTGAGCAATCCGTCCATCTTCTGTCTCTCTATTTTCTTACATACGTTTGCAAGATATCACTTGTTTATTTGTGTGCAATTGGTTCAGTTTTGTTGGATTTGCCTAACCGCCAAACGGTCTTCCCAAAGTAGAACCCAATAACACACTTGAACTTGGATAACGTTGACTTAACTCGTCACCTTGCTCATTTGAGTGCTTGCAATTGTGTGTGTTGATTTAGATTATGACTAATGTTCACTTGGAAAATTCCCAGGATTCTCATGATCAACAAGAGTTCAATGACCCTTTGGCCCAAAAAACCATCTTTTTGTCCCTAGAAAATGCCTTCATGAGGCAAGAAGTAGAAGCTTTGAGGGCACAAGAGAAGTATGATGTTTTGGCCCGAGAAAATGCCTCCTTGAGGCAAGAATTAGAAGTTATGAAGGCCCGACGGCTTGCCCAACGTCCCACCCAACGAATCCAAATGAGACCTTGGTCAATGCGTCCCCGTCCGTGGGACAACGCAAAGATATTTTGGAGTCGGACCATCAAACGGTCCCCAGCTCGCATCCGCTATCAAAGCCAAAGTCCCTTACACCTTGACGAAAATGAGTCCCATGAAGAGGACAAAGATAACCTTGGCCCGACTCCGGATGATTTTCTCTATGTCGAGACGGAGAACCGGCAAAAGCCTTTTGAGCGTCATCGACAACGGTATGGCACTTCCCCGTCTCCATCTAGTGTGCCCCGTACCGACCGTCACACCCGGAAAGAGCCCCAGTACCATCCCGACCCGAGCAACACCAATCATGGTCTCGAGAATGAACGTTCCGAACACCGCCGCAAACGGCCCATCCGGCAACCGACGTTCCAAGACTTTGATGAATATGATGAGCAAGATGACTTTCACGAGTTCTCCGATGATGATTCCAACTTGGATCGGGTGGCACATGCCGATCCATGGCACCCACCCGTCCGAGAACCTTATGAGAACCAAGACCGAAGAGAAGAATGGTTGCCTCCTCCACACCCACCTAGGCATGCACCACCCGTTCATGGGTGCCAACGGCCTCAAGATGGCCACCGGTGAGCCTGTCCCGATGATGCCTACATGCCACCGCCACGCCCGGATCCCTACCATGCTCGTAGGGAAGGTAAGGTCAAATTCCCTATCTTTCATGGTGAATATGATCCTTGTGCTTTCCTTTATTAGGCGCAGGATATGAAACGAGATTTGAAGCATTTCCATTATGAGGAGTATGAAAAGATCGAAGCGGCAAACCTTTACATTGAAGTAGATGCAAAGTCTTGGTAGAACCGGTATGAGAACAACTGTGAGAACCGAGGATGGGCACCGATAGCGACATTTGAGCAATTGCTCTATGTCATGACCAAGAAGTATGTGCCCGATGACTTCAAGAATGATATGTGGTTGCAAATTGTCTAGCTCCACTACAGTGACTTACTTGATCAAACTCGAGGACATGCACATGAAGGCCGGCATCTTAGCCTTCGCCGCCGCCCTTCACACCAAATTCATGAGTGGGCTTAATCCTTCAATTCGGCACCCGCTTGAGATTGTCTTGTACAAGGATTTGGGTGCCTTATGTCATGCCTCAACGAAGCTTCACAAGCAACAACTCAAAACGCCTCGGGATTCAAGGTATAAATCTTCATCTACTCAATATGCTTACACTTCTAACACCTGTTCTCGAGATGTGTCTAGTCCTCAAGATAGCGGTGCCACCAAAGGAGCCTAACAGATGGCTCAACCCACCCGAAAAGTGGAAACCGAGACCGTGGCCCCGTTTCCCCAGCATCTTAGCCTCCCGATCGAGGCCAACAAGGACCTCCACGGCGACACGCCCAAGAGAGCCCATGTGTTACAAGTGTAGTGGTTTTGGTCACGTTCAACGTGATTGTCCGAATACCAAGAGGGTTTTGTTCGCCGACCCATTGTATGAAGATGACGAAGATGACCAACAAGATGGCGATATCATCATGGCCCACACTATTGAATGGAGCCATGTGACGAAGAGTTTGTTTGTGCCTTGGCACAACTCGGTAAATTCGCTCTTGTTTCTCGTCGTATTTTGGCAATTAAAGAGTTTATCCCTATTGATCAACGTGAGAATATCTCCCACTCTCGTTGCTTTGTCAATTATACTAGTCTTTTTCTCATCATTGACGGGGGTTCCTGTTGTAATATTGTCAACAAAAGAGTGGTAAAACACTTCAAGTTTCCTACAACCCCCACCCAACACCTTGTGGACTCTAATGGATTTTCGATAAGGCGTGTAACACCGTCACACGACAAGCTTTGGCGACGTTTGTCTATTGGCGCCTATGTTCATAAGGTCCTTTGTGATGTTATCAAGATGGACGCCACACATGTACTATTAGGACGACCATGTCAATTTGATCGACATTTCATGATGATTATCTTAACAGGTACATTTTAGAATATAACGGAAAACAAGTCACACTTTTACCTATGACTTCGCACAAAATTTTGGTTGATTGTGCGGAACGGAAGAGGCAACAAGCTATAGATGAGACCATTAAGACCCCGGAAACATCGGACCCTCTTAGGAGCTCTCCTAATGTTGTAGGTGCTAGTACTTTTAAATCCCAGAACATCACCCCTCTTGTTCATGCTATCGAGTCTAGATGTAGTAAAGGATGCACCGCTCCTACGAGTGCAACTTTGCCACCTCCGGGCCCCACAATTCAAGGACGGTGTGAGAGAGGATACTCTTAGCCCGATGACATGATTTGAAACCGGTCATGGAAGGCAAGTTCCCATGTTTTTTGCTTGTCTTGTTTTGTTTATCTACTTCCATAACGTGCCCACTTACTACAAGGAACTATATGTTTTAGTTTGTTGTCTTAAGACATGGCAACATTACTTGTGGCTGAAGGAGTTTGTGATTCATTCGGATCATGCGGCTCTATCGTATCTCAAGAGTCAAACAAATCTTAGTCGGCACCATGCTAGTTGGGTAGAGTTTTTAGAGACCTTTACTTATGTCAATCGGCATAAGAAAGGCAAGGAAAATGTGGTAGCCGATGCCCTTTCTCGCCGGTATGTCCTTTTTATGCATATGGACGCCAAGATACATGGCTTTGCTCTTATCAAAGAATTATACGTCACGGATCTTAACTTCAAGGATATATTGGCACAATGCCTCGACCTCCAAGAGCACGAGTCTTTCTTTATTAATGATGGTTATCTATTCCGCGCGGGAAAGCTTTGCATTTCACGTTCATCTATACGCCATTTATTGATCAAGGAAGCTCATGAGGGTTGTCGTCACTTCGGTGCTACCAATACCCTTGCCACTCTCCAAGAGCATTTATTTTGGCCCCGGATGTGCATGCATGGGACACAAGCGTGCAAGAGTTGCATCCCATGTCACCATGCTAAATCGCGCCAAGGTCCGGATGGATTGTATTCTCCTTTGCCTATACCGATGGGACCTTGGGAGGATCTTTCTACGGACTTCGTTGTTGGCCTACATATGTCGAAAAGAGGCAATTACTCCATTTTCGCGGTAGTCGATCGTTTCTCAAAAATGGGTCATTTTATTGCACGTAAGTTGTGGGATACCACGTTCTATCTTTAGTGATCGGGACGTGAAGTTTGTCAGCCATTTTGGAGGGAGGACCTTGTTGTAAAACTTGGAACCAACTTGTTGTTTTCAAGTAGCTATCACCCCCAAACCGATGGTCAAACGGATGTGGTCAATCGGACTCTCGGTGCTCTACTTAGAGTCACCACTAGGACCAACCCATGTAGATGGGAGGACTTATTTTCGATTGTGGAGTTTTCGTATAACAATTCTAGGCACACGACGACTAAGTTATCACCATTTGAAGTTGTCTATGAATTCAATCCACACACACTGATGGACTTCACTCCCACCCGCTCAAGGACGGAGAACACATCACCGCCGCAAACCGAGCCGCACACATCATTGAGCTTCATGAGCGGAGTAGGACACAACTTCAACGTCGTACCGCCAACTTGCCGGACAACTCAACAAGGGCCACTGCAACGTCTCTTTTGAGCCCAGTGATCTTGTTTAGCTTCACCTAAGGAAGGAGCGTGTTCCATCTTGCCGCAAGAGCAAGCTCTCGGACCGTGGTGATGGCCCATTCCGCATCTTATCCGCCATGGCTCAAATGCATACAAGTTAGAGCTTCCGGATCCCTACGGAGTACATCCGACGTTAAACGTCAATTACCTTGCACCTTATGTTGAGCCCCTCTTTGACGATGGTGAAACGGGACATTTCACAACCAAGATAGGGGATTGATGCGCCCTTGACTACGTTGACCGTATATGATGAGGACGAGGCTTTGAGAGTTTACTCCGATAGACCGTTCACCCGTGTCCGAGCCAAAGCCATCGCCCAAGCTATCGGCTCTATCATCACCGGCACCATTACTTCACTTGGACCCGTTAGTGGCATGTCGTGTCTCCACACCGCCATGACAAAGACTACCGGCTCCGTCCATGCCTCTTGGCTTCGTTAGCGCCACGTCTCGTCTTCCCAACACCATGACATGAAGCTAGCACATGTTGGACTACATTTTACCATGTTTTTCTATTATTATAATATAAGGATATTCATTATAGAATATTTCCTTTTAAGCTCTCTTGTTAAGCCTCCCATTTTATAGACTTTTTTTGGCTCGTAGGCCCATATTTAGGCAACATTCACGTGTTGCCTCACTTGTTTTGGCATGTTCAAATTTACTATGTATTTGAGATTTATTTACTCCTACTTTGGACATCAACTCCCTCTTCCATCCTCTCAAAATTCTTCCTTAATTTAGTTTTGATCCAAGAAACTCATATTTGAGGATTCTTCTAAAGAATCAATTAATCGATTCACTTCAACGGCTTATTTGATCTTTCTTGATCGAATCAACCTTCACTTCCGAATCCATCTCAATCGCTTTCGCCACCCATTTCAATCCAAAGTTACAATCATGCACATCAACAAAGGAGTAGTTGAAGCTCTAGCTTGATCAAGATTCGAAATTTTTCCTTAAACGTATCCAAGAACGCATCATTAGGTAAGTAGAAAAAGAAATGAACATACTTATTTTATTAGTTATACTTTACTTTTTTGGTTAAATATTTTTATTATTTTAGCACATTGTAAAAAAGAATTTATTCTATATCCATCAATTTCTTCCCAGCGGCATATGGTAAGCCCGACCATAGATCCTCCCTGTCTCTAACTTCATAGATGTAGCTTCTCTTCCCCACGGGCTCATGCTCCATGAATGCTTAGCCTAATTGAACCTACAAGGATGAATATCAGAAACCAAAAAACATTGGAGAAGTATATACCTAAAAATGTAGAATGTTTTTCTTGTAACAACAACTGAAAAGACATGACAAAGAAACAATGCCGCTCACGAACGATACAAAAACTGTCTGGCAAAACTTTTGAACATGACCAAATGTTCAAAGCAAAACAATCAGTTCAATGATACTCAAGTGAACACAAAACAATTACCATTTTAGTTCTTAGTAGAAACACGAAGAACCTTCAGTATTCCAGAAAATGTGACCATTCCAACCACACGGTAATCAGCATCAATCACCCAGACATAGTTTATACGGTGCGCGAGAGCTTGGATCATCACGGCTGCCAATGAGCTCTCTGGATGGCAAGCTATAGCCTCTGTCCTATTCATGGTATGACCTGAACTCCCTCCTAACTTCCCGGTTCTCATACAAAGTTCGTCATCAGATGAAGAAGAATCCGAGGCTATGGATGATGTTGGAGTGATGATAACCGAAACATCCTCTTCCATAAGCTCCAACATGGCGTCTAGAGATCTCTCTTCCAACCTTGACTTCACTAGTTGGACTAAATCCTCTGGTGGACCCTTGCAATCAATGTACTCCATAAGATCACCGGCTGAGAGAGTAGCAATGGCTGCAGCAACCGTCTCGTCGTAGGAAGAAAGTGTGTGTGAGGATATTTCACCAATCAGCCTGTCCTCGTCGTCAACAACAGCAACCGCCATTTGTTTGATTAGAGCGTTCTGGATGGCGGGTAGGTTTAACAAGACTGGATCATCGTAGTGGAGGGTTATGCAATGTTGATCAATCAGATCCAAGGATCTAATGGAGCGGCCTGGGAGAGGAGTGAAGACGTTTATAGAGTTAAAGAGGAACCGGACCACATCTTCCTGCGTAATCCAACAATACTCCTGTCCACCATGGTGTAGGGACCCTAATGAGGGTTGCTGTTGCAGTAGATTGAATGTTTTTCGATTCCTTACTGGTATGATGAGGTTTTGTGTTCCTTCAAGAATGCTATCTACTGCCTCGAGTAGACTGCAAATTCAGAGTAAAATTAGACACATATTCTTTGGTTCTAACAAAAAAAAAGTAAAAAAATGGTAAGTTAATAAACCTAGGATAAGTATCTTGGATGCAGATGCAAATGCTCTAATCTGATACTATTTAAGAATATGTAAACTGCTTTCTGACTGTTCTAACAAAACTTAAGTGTATATGATCAAGGCCTCTGCATCTTCCTTAACTGTAGGTGTAGTTCTTCTCATCATATCAATCATCAACCACATATCCCAACCGATTACTCCACAATTCATCAAGGAACCAACAGTTAAGAAATGCATAAATAAATTTTCCTTGTCATATTTTTCTCATTTGACTTATGGATGAATCTTTAATTTGTTTGAAATGTATCACAAAAGAGTTGCATAATCTATTTTCTTCAACAGCTCAAAATTTCTCGTAGGCTGCAAATTTAGAGTAAAAATAGACATTATAATCTGATACTATGTTATTAAGTTTTTAGTGTCTGTTTGGTATCCATATCTAAATATCAAGATATGGGTATCAAGATACGGGTATGAGGTATATATGGATATGAGATTGATATGTGTTATCTTTGTTTCAGAGAGGAAGAATAGAAGAGGGAGGAGCAATATTAGTTACGTGATACCTCCAGTTTTTTGAGTATATCAAAATAGGAGAAACTCTGTATTAGGAGTATATCAAGATATCAGTTTGACATTAATATACTTCTAGACCAAACATAGGTATGAGTTTTTTTTATGTAGATACCCATATCAATATCTAGATATGGATACCAAACAGGCCCTTAAGGATATGTAAACTGATTTCTGACTGTTCTAACAAAACTCTAGTGTATATCATCAAGGCCTCTGCATCTTCCCTAACTGTAGGTGTAATTCTTCTCATATATTCATCTATTCAATCATCAACCACACATCCCAAGTCCCAACCTATTGCTCCAACAATTCATCAAGGAAACCAACAGTTAAGAATTAATAAGTACTGTGCATAAAGAAAGTTTTCCTTGTCATATTTTTCTCATTTGACATAAAACTTCGATAAATAAAATTCTGGATGAATCTTTGTTCGAAATGTATCACAAAAGAGTTGTACATTCTATTTTCTTCAACAGCTCAAATTTTCTTGTTGATAATCAGGCGAGCATAGTATCCTTTCTTTTTCGATGAATCAGACACTTCTAGATGATCATACAGAAACAAAATGAAATTGCAGAAAATGAAAATCGCAACACGTTGCGAATTTTCCATTTCAATTTTTCCGGACGAAACTATCTAATGAATTTCATAAAGATCGACCAGAAAAGAACTCAACAAACCTGGAATCAGTATCCAAGTGCTTGACATTGACGAATTCCAGATCCTTGGGGAATAGAATGGAGACTGGCGAATCGAGCGCAAACAAGGGTCGATGTAGGTTCTCTTCTCTGCACAGAAAGCAAACCACGTCAACAACTGAGACTTTTCCAACGCAACAGCACGATTCGGCGGCAATTGCGGAAGAAGATCTGTGGCGATGGTGATTGCAGGTCCAGACGCTGATAAAAGGTTCGCCGGATTTTTTGAGAGCCGATAAGGCCTCGCCAACGGTAGCAGCGGAAGGAAGACACCTCAGCGGGGGCTTGCCAATGCAGAGATCAGAGACTTCATGGAAGGACAAGAAGCTAGCTGCCATGCAAGAAGAAGTGGAAGATTTGGGATTGAGTTTGAGAGGAGAATCGAATTTACAGAGGGATCGTGAGAGATGGAGGGTTTGTATTTTGGTTCTGCAACTTTGGGTATATAGACAAGCTTTAGGGAAAACAGTGATCGAATTCAGAAAGGTAGTTTTGGCTGATGGGTCCCACACTAATATTGTAAGCTTTCACGTATTATAAGGGACAAGTCTTCCATGATTTATTTTTTAATTATAATTTGAAATTTTCGTATATTATTATTATTATTATTATTATTATTATTATTATTATTATTATTATTATTATTTATAACGAAAATGTTAATTTGACTTATTACTGGACCATTTTTTTTAAAAAAAATTTCTAGCATAGGAGAACATGAAGTTCGGATCGTTAAAAAATCGGTGTTGAGGGTCTAGATTTTTAAATGCTTAAATCTTCGATTCAATTGATTTTATGATGATATGGGTTGCGTTTAGTAGATTTCAATTATGAATTTATCGGACTTATTGAGAATGAATATATGTGAATTATGGAATTTTCTAAAACTTCACACTAATGGATTATGAAGTTTATCAAAAATTATGGACAGAATTATGAGGGTCTTATAAGTTATAACTCCGTACAAATATATCGAATGAACCAATGTTTAATATGGACTAAAGATTCAGTAAAGAGTCGGATAATTTATTTCAGTTGATTAGATTTTGGATTTATGCCTGGGACGATAATGCTGATGTCATTGATATAAAAATAATATTATTAAAAGTCTCTAGCCTTCCGAAATGTATTATTATTTCAAAATGTATTTCTCGGCTGTATCTTCATGAAAAAATGTACCCTTAACAAATTATTGTATTACTAGTTTTTAGGTTTTACGTTTAGTTTTCAAATGTAAATTTTCAAATTATTTTGACTATCATACCAATTTTTCTTGTTTTTTTAAAAAATATTCTTATCTTTTGATTTCATTTGAGATTAGTCTATGTTGACCGGTGACCGGCATGGTGAGTGGTGACGTGACCCTAAGATAACCCTATTCACATGTATTTTAAAAATAATAATAACTTTAATTTTGTTTACTTAAAGTTTTATATCTGTTCTTTGTATATTACTGGTGGTCAAGCCCGTCGGGTCAACTTTATTTTACTTAGCGTTAATTATTCATACATTATTTGTGACTTAAAATTAATAAAATTTAAAATTAATTTAATAATAATACGTATATAATATATACGTTTTTAAAAAACGTATTTTACTATGTTGTAAAAGATAATAATTTATGGTTGTTCATACTTTTGTTTTTAATAAATTTAAATTAGTCCAACACTAAGATTGTCTTATACATCTTTTTAATCTAATTTTTATTTGATTTTTCTAGATTTTTTTAGGAAGTGGATTAGATTGTACCTCAAGTTCATTGTTGAAGTGTTAATGTAGTTCAACATTGTCATTGTAAGTTTTGGAGAAAATTTCACACGTGTTCTTAACAGTAAAGAGATGTTATATGTATTTTTTTATAATGATTGATGTAGTATTATTCATTATGATTTCGTTTACAAAATTTGGATGGTACAAAAATGTCACATTATTTTAATTATGATTTCATTTACAAATTTTACATGTAGCCAAGAGGTAACAAAATTTAATTATGTTTGTCACTTAACATATTAAGAAAAACTATTGTACTAAAATTATGTTCAAAGTAATATATTTCGATTCAAACATCACAACATATGAGGTATTTTATTTTAGACATTTATTGCTTCAAAAAGTTAAAGTTACGGTGCATTATGAATGTTTATAAAATAATGAGTTATAAAAATACATAAAATATGTTACTTTTTACAATTATATAATTTATATCTTAAAGTTCACTTTACAAAATTATTGATAGACTTGGCTTTTTCAACAAATCAATCTCTCACTCTTTTAATGGGTTAATTTATTTTTCTTCAAATAGTCTATTTCAACGACAGTTTTGGGTGATTTAATCTTGGAAAAATGTTCGATATTGGGTGTGATAAATCTGGCTTTTATCAAAAATATTGGCATATTGTTGGAACGGATGTGTCTAAAGCAGTGAAAGGTTTTTTCAGAAGTGGAAAAATGCTAAAACAAATCAATCATACTTTCATAACCATGATCCCCAAAACGGATAATCCCACATCAATTAACCACTTTAGACCTATAAGTCTTTGCTCAACAATCTACAAAATAATAGCTAAAATTTAACAAAAAGAATGGAATCCATCATGTCTAAACTCATCCATCCTCTTCAAGGGGCTTTTGTGACTAATAGATCAATTCATGACAATATCCTTATTGCTCATGAAATCTTCCACTCCTTTCGCTCAAAAAAGAGCAAAGAAGGATGGGCAGTCATCAAACTTGATATGG
Organism: Fagopyrum tataricum; assembly: GCA_002319775.1. Taxonomy (NCBI): domain Eukaryota; kingdom Viridiplantae; phylum Streptophyta; class Magnoliopsida; order Caryophyllales; family Polygonaceae; genus Fagopyrum; species Fagopyrum tataricum. The sequence goes on from CM008280.1 coordinate 513,241, forward strand.
AAAAAGCTTATGATCAAGTTAATTGGAAATTCATTATTCTTATACTTAAAAAGTTTGGGTTCAATGATAAATTTGTTGGATGGATTAAGGAGTGTATTTATACAGTGTCTTTATCTGTCCTCGTAAATAACGGACCAACAGAGCAATTTTTTCCCGAGAAAGGACTAAGACAAGGTGACCCCTTATCCCCTTACCTTTTTATTTTGGGAGCGAAAATTCTTACACAAATGCTCCAAGACGATTGCAACAATTACGATAATCATATTGGCTTTTCTGTTTGTAGACAAGCTACACCTATCCCCTTCTTATCCTTTGTTGATGATATGATCATTTTTGCTAAAGAAAATGTTGCCTCTTGTATAAGGGTAAAGCAAATACTGGAAATATATTGTTCGATTTCTGGTCAAAAAATTAACTTCCAGAAATCGGCTTTCCAAACAACAAGAAATACCAGCGATAATAATATCAACCAATTAAAAAATGCTCTAAATATGTGTTACACCACATCTCTTGACAAATATCTTGGATGTCCAATCATAAATGGAAGAGTGACAAAAAAAAATTTTGGTGAAACTAACCTTAAAGCTAAACAACAACTCCTAAAATGGAAAGCGAACTCCATTTCACAAGAAGGAAGAAACACACTCATAAAACACAACCTTGCAACTAAACCTACATTACCATGCAAAGCTTTATGCTCCCAAACAATAATTTGGAAGAGCTGGATAAAACTTACAAAAAATTCTTCTGGAATAAAGGAGACCAACATAGACCTATTATTAATTGGGACACAATTTGTAAATCAAAAAAGAATGGTGGCCTTGGGATAAAAAAATCTGTAATTTCAAACAAAGCGCTACAAATGAAACTCCTGTGGAAAATTCTAGCAGAACCAATTAGTATATGGGTTAAAACTATAAATGAGAAATACTTAAAAAATAAGAATATTCTCCATTACCAGTTGAAAGGTGGAGCTTCGTGGCAATGGAACAATCTTATGAAACTCAAATCTGAATTCACAAAAGGTATCATTTGGCATATCGGAAACGGAAAAACCATATTTTGGCACGATAGTTGGGTAACAACAATACCCCTTATAAAAATGGTCCAAAATACCAACCAAATTGATACAAACACTAAAGTTAGTCACTTCATAAACAACTCAAGAGAGTGGGATAACAACAAAATTGATAATGAGCTTCAAAATCTCATAAACCCGGATATTTTGAGAAAGATAAAGGAAACAATCATCCCGAAAAACGAGATCCAAGATAAACTATATTGGAGATGTAGTAAAAATGGATGGTTTTCTACAAAATCGGCTTATGACATGATTGAAGCGAAATCAAATATCCAACCAAACCATTTGTGTGAATGAATTTGGAAACTGGATACCCAACCCAAAATTAAAAACTTTATTTGGAAATTTTTTGTTAATGGACTACCGACAAAAGCAAAACTTGACGAAAGAAAAATTGCCGTAACGAGGCATTGTGAACTTTGCAACCATCATCTTGAGGACCTATTACACCTGCTCTTGGAATGTCATCGCACTAAACAAATTATCGCCAAAATCGATAGAACAATCTTAACCGAACTTAACAAAATTAACCTCCAAAATAAAAAAAGCTCATGTCATCCTACAAGAAATTAAAAACAAAATAGGAACAAAGAAATTTACGTGTCTTGCAACTGCATGGTGGAGTATATGGTTCTTCAGGAATAAAATTATCTTCAGTAATGAACTTATGGGCCCTGATAATAAGATTATTACTTTCATCAAAAACCAAATACATAGCTGGAAAACTAACATAACTGATGAGGACGATTACAACATAAAACAACAACCAAAGAGTTATATCTCAAACAAACGGAAAAAACACAATATTAAATGGGAAAAACCAAAACCCAGCTTCTTTAAACTTAACTTTGATGGATCAAAACTCGATTCGGGAATCACATCTATTGGATATGCTATTCGGAACCACAATGGCGATATCGTTAGCCTCGACGCTAAAAAAAATAATTTCAATTCGGTCATAAAAGCCGAAGCATTTGCCCTCAAAACTGGGTTACAAGAGGCAATCAGACTACAAATTAAAAAGATCGAAATCGAAGGTGATAACCTGTGTGTAATCAAGGCACTCCAAGGTTTGTGGAGTTGTCCGTGGGAGGTCGCGATGATTATATCTGACTCCAGACTGGATCTTCGTTTCTTTGACGAGATCCGTGTTAGGCATATTTTCAGAGAGATAAACTGTATTGCTGACCAATTGACCCATTTGGAAATCTCGACCCCCAACACCAATTTTTCTGAAGATCCCGAACTTTGTGTTCTCATCCGCAAGGATGCTTTAGGTTGGATTACCTCTAGAAGGTAGGCCGATCTAACCGCTTTTCATTATCAAAAAAAAAAATCTTGGAAAAACTGTGATTCAATTATCACAATAAATAAGATATTTTAATTTTAGACATTTATTGCTTCAAAAAGTTAAAACTCATGATGGACTAAATATGGTTTTTAAACAATGAGTTATAAAAAATCCGTAAAATAGGTTAAATTTCACAATTATAAATTTTATATCTTAAAGTTCACTCTTTTTACAAAATCATTGGTAGACTTGACTTTTCAACAAATCAACACTTTTTAATGTGTTATTTTTTTAAAATTTTTTTTATCTATTTCAAAGACAGTTTTTGATGATTTAATCTTAAAGAAATCGAAATTTTTTTATTGACAACCAATTAGTTGGGTTTATAGTTAAACTCATAAAATATCATTAAGAATTCATTTTTAAAATAAAACGTATTTGTATAAAAATATTATTATTTTAAAAATATTGTTATTGATTCAACATATAAAATGATATAGATAATTACAAAAAATATTGTTACCAAAGATTGAACATGCGACCTATTGGTTGTTAGGACAATCTTCTACAATTAAATTACATGTAACTTTGTTGTTATTTTTCATCATTCTTTTTGTTGTTATTTTTCATCATTCTTATTATATACGTATGATTGTAATTATAATTATGAGAGTATTTATTAGACAAAAACTTTATTTTATATATTTGATAGATTTAACGTATGAAGTACTAAGTATCTGTAAATTTTAGTTTACCGTCAATATAAATTTATATATATATATTCCCTTCATCTCTTTTATGTGACGTTTGAGAGTGAATTTTATACGTAAAATTGTTTTATCTTTAACAATACCAATGAAAAGTTCAAACAATCAACTCCCAAAAATAAGCTAGTTTTGAAAGAAGAAAAGAAAAATCACTAATAATTTATTATTTAATTAAGGTTAATTTAAAAACCAAGATTTTACATTATTTCATGATCTTAAAAATCAATTATTGTTTTATTAGCGTGTGAGTGTATATGGTTTAAATATCAAATAAATGATACGGAATATCTAGATTTTTTATTGCATTTTTCCCAAAACATTTAAATCAGCTACCGAATGTCTCTAAGTTGTTCACAATTAGATACATCAAATCAAATAGGTATCAATCGTATGAAAATTGAAAATCAATATAATAGTAACATTAGGCCAAAGAAAATTGAAATTAGTGCACCAAACATGATTTATTTCAAGTTTGCAAGATGTTTTTTTTTCACTCTCATTATGTACATTTAGGGCTCGTTTGGTTTAAATTCCAGAAATGGAAACGAAATGGGAACGAATATAGTCCATACGTACACCCTTGTTCATAAAGTTGTTGCGAATCATTTCTTGTGGTTTGAACTAATTGTGGTAGAATTTGATTAGTTTTAATAACCTATAGAGTAACAAAGTAGGGGAAGTAAGTGCATTTTGCATTAAATCAACCGGAATGATTCCATGAACAAGGTACATATATGGTCTAGATTCATTTTCATTCTGTTTCCGTGTCCAGAGTTACAACCAAACGGAGGATTAATAGCTATGTGTGATTCATTAAAGTAGTTGCCTTATTGTTGTTGGGATGCGAAATTAAATTAGATGCATCAAATAAAAATGTATTCTCATTTGTATAGTTAAATGTGGGAATTAAAATTTATATATATATATATATATATATATATATATATATATATATATATATATATATATATATATATATATATATATATATATATATATATATATATATCAATTAACTTCGGCCTGTGAATTCAATGAAGTTAAATAATTAACTTTATTGGAGCCAAACCCACTAACTTTTAAGTTACGTATATATGAAGTGGATTTTTAAAATAATATCTCTTATATAGGTGGGAACCTCTTTTAGAGCAAGGAGTATGAACTCGTAACATCCGTCAGATCAAATATTAAACTTCCATGGAAGGACCATATTAAGCTTAAATAGGTGAGTTTTATTGGATTGTTCATATTTAATTCACTAACATATAATCTATCGTTAAAGTAGGAAAGAATATATATTAATTTTGACTAACAAATCTCCAGATTTATTGTAACAAAATATAAATCACGAACATTAAATTATATATGTGATGATCGTTAAAATATAACCAACCGGTCGTTATGTATGAACTGATCGTTATGTATTAAAATTACGTTCGTTAATTTGTTAGGTCGTTAAAATTATGGTCGAAAATAGTGGGCTATTACGGTCGTTAATTTGTTAGTTTGTTAAAGTTTTAGGTCTTTAATTTGTTAAGCCCTTAAAATTACGGTCGTTAATTTGTTAGGTCATTATAATTTTAGGTCATTAAAATTACGGTCGTTAACTAGATTAATAAAGTTTATCCGGCGGTTAAATATGTTTTAGGACGTTGATTTGTTAAGCCGTTAAAATTACGGTTGTTAATTTGTTATGTCATTATAATTTTAGGTCGTTAATTTGTTAGGTCATTAAAATTACGGTCGTTAACTAGATTAATAAAGTTTTGCCAACGGTTAAACAAGTTTATATGTTTTAGGTCGTTAATTTATTAAGCCATTAAAATTACGGTCGTTAATTTGATAGATCATTATAATTTTAGGTCGTTAATTTGTTAGGTTATTAAAATTACGGTCGTTAACTAGACTAATAAAGTTTCGCCGGCGGTTAAAATTACGGTCGTTAATTTGTTAGATCATTATAATTTTTTAATGATTTAATGATCATTATATATTTTTTTAGTTTGGTATAAGTAGATGATGAGATGAAACAATTGTGAATATTGAATATAGCATATTTTTTAACTTAATTGGTATATTATTACACATCTAATTTAGAAAATAGAATATCTTGATCAATAGTTATTTCAATATTACCAAATACAACTGTTAATCAAGGACGTTCATACAAAACAATCATACAGACATTCTTACTCCCTATCCTAAAAAAAGTTCCTACATGATCCTAACACTATTATATATATATATATATATATATATATATATATATATATATATATATATATATATATATATATATATATATATATATATATATATATATATATATATAAGATCGTTTCCATTTAGTTTACCTTCCCGGTTATATAACCAGTCAAGATCTTCTGTATCCTTTATTTCATGTATCCTTGTATCCCTAGCACGTGATTGGTGAGATTTATATTGTTTATTAATTTTCTCATAAAGCAGTAAAAATTTAATCCTTATTTATTTAGCCTTAACCAATCACATTATAGGATACATGTATCATTGTTACAGGAGATCTCAATCTTATATATATTATAGGAGTAACACTCCTTGCCACGTGTTACGCAGAAAAATGTTTACAGCCACGTGTCATTTTAGCATTTAACTGCAGCTCACCAAAATATTAATTAAGTTTATTTATTAAAATATTTTTTAACGAAATATTAAAATTAAATCTTAATTAAATTCATCTCAATTAAGATTTTAACTAAATCCCCACCAATATCTCTTCACCAATATAACTAAAATTTTAAAATTCAAATATTTTTCTTAGCGCAAATTTTATTAATTCAATAATATCTCTTCAGTAATATAAATTAAAAAAAAAATTAAAAATCAAAATATTATTAAAATTTTGTTCAAATATCCAACAATATTTCTTCAATAATATAAATTAAAAAAATTAAAAAAAATACGAAATTTAAAAATATTTTTTTATTTAAATATTTTGCAAAAATAGTCACCAAATTATTTAAATAAATTTGTTAAATTTCAGGTTTAAAATTTGTATGTGATTTATTTTTATCAAAGTATCTCCAAATTTGTTTCTATAATCAGATTTTTAATTTAATATTGTATTTTATATATTTTAAATAAATGAAAATTTGTTATTTAGGAGTAATCTCAATTTCCTTATTTTTTTGCTCAATCTAATTTTTACGATCAAATAATATAAATATATCCATTATATATTTTAACCTATTAATTTTTTAGATTTAATTTTAATCATTTTTATAAATTATTGGTTTATTATAACTTAAAATTTTTAGGTAATATAGTAGTCGAGTTTTTTTAATATTTAAATTAATTAATAAAAAATATAAAAGCTTATATTTATTGACCCACTTATTACGAAATTTTTGAAATTCAAAAAACATAATTACTAATAGTGTTTTCGGTTCAATTATACATTTTAGTATTTTAATTTCGAGATATCTATTTGTTTTCTAAAATTCCAACTATTACTCAAATTTATTTACTATATTCTTATAACCGTGAACATATTACCAATATCAAACTTTATTAAGATAGACTTTTTAAACAAAAATAAATAATTTATTTATTTATTTTTATAAAATATTTTTTTACAATTTGAGACTTGATATCTTATTGCATATAATATTAAAATTATTTTATTTAAGGATATATTTTAAAAAATCCCGTGCAACGCACGGATAATACACCAGTTGATATATAACCGACGAACAGGGTAAGTTATGAACTCATAATAGGTTATGCACTCACACGTGGCTACATAGCCTACGTGCATGGCGTATTTTACGAACGGCATTTACATACACCATGCAGTTTCGAGGAAATTAAGACATATCACAGGACTAAGAATCAAGCAAATGATTTTAAGATTAAATAATTTGGCAGGAAAATGCAGTTATCACTAGCCGATAATTTGTTTAATTTAATGAACTATGAGTTGTGATACCGTAAAATGCAACTCTTTTGTCCTAAAAAAATGTTTTAGAGTGGACTACTAAACTATTTCTAGAAGATTAGCTTATTAAACTACTTTTTGTCATATACACGTTTTTTTTTATCTGGATACTCCACCTCAGTGGATTTTAAATAAACGTCATTTTAACTTCTTTTTTTCATAATTATTTATCGTTTAAATTATTTTAGACCATTGAATAAGTGGTAGGTATGAAATTTGTTTTTATCAATTATTTTTAGTTTAATAATATTTTTTATATTAGTTCAAAAGAGCGTTAATATTAAATAAGAGATCCAATTTAGAAAAAGTTTGTTAAATTTATACTATTTAATATTTTCATCAAAAATTGCGTCAAAATGAGGGGATCCTATGTTTTCACTATAATTGTATCATCGATACCGAAAGCTTAAAACCTCAAGATAGAAAATAAATAATAAATTAACATAAATAAATAATATATTAATCGATATAAATATATCAATTAACTTGATAGTATATCAATGAATATTAATATATTTATTAACACCTTCAATTGGAGGTGAGATTCAATAATTTTAAGTTTATATAAGTACAAACTTGAAGTGTGTGGATATATATTTGGTTTTCAATAGCTTAACTTGGCTTGCCAATAAATATACTTCATTCATTTGAGGGAATGTGTTTTGATGATAAGATGTACAATAAAAAATTAATGAATCTCTACTTTTTTTATTTGTGTTGTTGGCGATAATAAGACGTCGGTTTGTTAACGGCAATAAGACGTCGCTTGGTTGACAGTAATAGGGTCTCGATAGGTTAACAACATTGGAACGCCGATAGGATTTTAAGTCCGGATCGATTGTACTGCTCTCATATTGGTCTGGATCGGTTGTACTGTTCTTATACCAGCTTGATCTGAATTTATTTATATACACAATATATAACCTTTGTTTCAACTAAAAATAAATAGATGTATACTCATTGATATAAATCAATTTATTAACATAAATAATAAGACATTGATATATATATATATAAATCTATCTATTAATTTAAATGTCCAAAATTTGTACGCGATTCGAAAAAACATTTGAATTACATGATAAACTTATGATATGCTAAAAAGTAATCCAGAATATCGTAGAAGAAAACGACGTCGTACTGTACCCTGCTCACTTTGCTTAGCTCAAGAACAAGGTGGCAGATAAAATAGAACAAACGTGGCAACAGACTTGCCACGTATCTTTTCTGACATAACCTTAATAGTTAATTGGTCTGTGCCAAGTGTTTCACCGTTCCTTGCCTTTGCCGACACGTTTCGAAATACTTTAGGGGCACTCAAAAATCATATAATTACGCCGTTCCGACTTATATATGTATTACTATTGTTAAGTTATTCCTTGACCTGGATAACCCGGATTTTGATAGCAATTTTTTTTTTTTTTTTAATTTGTTTTATTTGACTGGCTTTGAACCAAGTCTGAATTTCGGACATCGAGTCCTGTCTGTGTTGTTAAAGTTCATTTGACCGTAGACAGAGTCATATGTATGCCATCGTATATATACGTTAGGTTGAGACAAACACATTAAAGTAAGTGATTTTTTATTATAAAATTAATTTACATTACTAGAAATAGTTTATCAAACTTATATACTAGACTCAAAATCTTGACGTATGATTAGAGGTTAACCACTCTGATACCATGTTAAAACCTATTTTGATTACAAAGCGAGGTGTGCATATAAATGCACGTACATATGTGAAAGCCTGTGGTTCTATTCTAAATCAATTGAAAAACCGGACGAGTAATTCACCAACCTTATATACTAGGTTGCGCTTGGTAGAGTGAAAAAATGAATGGGATTGAGGGTATGGTTGATAATGGATTATTGATATTTACTTTAGATATATTTCAAAGGGTGTTTGGTAAGAAATGGATAATGTACATGAGATTATTAAAATGATTTATATGAATAAAAATAATCTCTTATAGTTCTAAAAAATAGCTCCTCTTATCCTATTGAAGATTAATCTATTATAATCTCCATTTAAAAATCTTCTAAAAAACTTAAATCTCTTACCAATGCAAACACACCCTAAGATTATAGGAATGAAGAGGGAAACTAATTCTCTTAATAGGCGTTTGGTTAGAAGGGTGGAATGAAAATAAAATAGAAACGGTTAAAGAGAAGGAAATGAATAAAAACTTGTTATAGTACTTTATGTGTAAAACGACCTCTAACATTTCATTTTAGTTAATAAACAAACATGATTTTTGATGATTCGGTAATATTCCGTTTCTGATAATAATTCCTAACAAATCCAAACAAGCCCCTACTCTCGTTTGGTAAGACAATTAATGAAGTAGATGAAATATTAGTTTATGAGAATTGTTAATCCTAATAAATGTCGGTTATAAGAATTATTAGCCTAAAATCTCATTTTACCTCTATTCTTCTTCCTTTTTTCAATGTCTTTCGTCTTAATAAATATTTTTTAAAAACGTACTTATTTATAATTTTATCCATAATCATATTCATATACTAAACACTCATTTTATTTATTTTATACTTATTCCCTAAACAATTTCATAGCATTAATTCTTTGTTATTTAATTATCTTTATCTACGTAATTGTTATCAAACGAATCCATAGTCTTTCAACTATTCCTTGTTTTTATTAAGTACCTTCCTCACCGGTGATATAAAAACTTATCATCTCCAGTATTTCTATATCATACGATCAAAACGAATGGGACTTTGGATGGGTAGTCTTATCCCGATTTTTAATTTACTTTTATCTAGAAAAAAGTTTCTATTAAATATAAAAAATACAATTATTGAAAAAAGAAAAACTAGTTTAATGGTTTGCTGGGAGAGTGTAGTTTTTCATAGGGTTGGGGCTGCAAACCTAAACCGAAACCGGGGCCCTTGAAACCGGCGGTTTAGGTTTAACTTAAATCGCCGGTTTGCCGGTTTAGCACGGTTTATAAAAAAAAAAGAAAAAAAAAGAGAAAGTATTATGTTAAAAAAAAATTAATATTACATAAAAATAAATAAAAAATATTATAAAAAAAATTAGTATATAAAAACTAGTAATAAAAATTTATACCAATTGAAAAAAAAAACTCGGAAAAATTAAAGGGCTTGAACCGGTTTCCCTGTTGCCTACGTATCCTCTCGGGATTAAGAGGAATCAAAGCCCACGTAGTTCTCTTACCTTGACTTACCTTTTTTCGGACTTCCGAGTTTTTTTTTAATCCCGCTTACCTTTCGATGTCGGACTCGGAAGTAGTGCCGGCGTCTTCGGAGTTGGAATCCGATTTGGAGTCGTACACCGGTGCATTCCTTTGTTTCCGCTTAACCGCCCTTATCCAATCTTGAATACAAACTTGCTCCAACTTTTCGGGCTTCAATTGAGTTCGGTTGTGACCAAGAATGTTCCCGCCTCGGCTAAATGCTTGCTCCACCGCAACCGTTGATGCGGGCACAGCCATGATTTGTTGTACAATTTTAACTAAGGTTGGATATTTGGGAGCTAATCTCTTCCACCAATCCAAAATATCAAATTCAACATTATCATCAAAACTAAAACAAGTGTTAAGATAATCTTGATATTCCGCATTTGAAGATGAATGTCTAGGTGTTTTTGTTCTTCTAGCAAAAACTTATTGTGCAAGTGAAAGAGAAGAAGATGAAGTAGTAGAAGAGGGAGATGGACTAGGTGCGGTAGAAGAAGAGCTAGCACTAGATTGAAATGTACTAAGTAATTTTAAAATTTCGGTATTAACTTCTTGCACAATGTTAGGAACATTATAGTCTTCTTGTGTTAAGTTTACACACAAACAATCATAATAAATAGTCAATAAATCGGAAAGACCATCTAGTTTAAGTCTAGGATCAAAAACGGCAGTTACAAGATAAATCATGGGAATGTTTTTATAATATTTAAGCCATTTTTCTTTCATATCAAGCATACATTGTACAAGGCAAGGTATGTTAAAACATTTTACAAAAGCTTCGGAAACATTAACGGCAATTTCTACAAATCTATGAGATGTTGGAGTGTAAACACAACTCATGGTATTAGTTGCATCATTAAAAGTTTTTAAAACATTACAAATATGGGCACAAGTTTCCCAAACATTTTCATCATCTAAAATTGATCAAGGAACATGAATTGAAGCAAATTCTTGTAACAAAACTTTATAACGTACGGCTTCACAAAGTAGTTTGTAAGTCGAGTTCCAACATCTTTTGAAAAAGCAATAGGATGAACATTTTTGTTTAAACATAAATTTCTCCATTTTCTTCTTAAATCGGAGTCATGCCAAATATGATCAATAACAAGTTTGATTGGGGTTAGCATATCTCCTAAAACATTAAGTCCATCTTGAACACATAAGTTTAAAATATGACATGCACATCTTTGATGAGTATAAGGAGTTTTTATATATTGTCCCGCATCCTCAACCAAATGGTTTACGGCGGCGGTATTTGCGATGCATTATTAAAAGAATATGAAAAAATTCGATGTTGTAAATTATATTCTTGTAAAACCGTTTTAATCATGCTTGCAATGCCTAGTGCATTATATCTTTGATTAAAATGTCGAAAACCAATAACATATTTATGCAAAAACATAGTGTTATCAATAAAATGTAAAGTAATGCCCATGTAAAAATGTTATTGTGATTGTGTACTCCAAATATCACTACAAATTGAAACTTGATGTTCAAAAGTAGCCAAATTCGAGAAATTTTTTCTTTCTTTTTTAAGTAAGATTTATTAACTAATTTTGAAACGGTTTTCCTAGAAGTTGGTTTAAAAGAAGGTTGAAGATATCTAGTGTTATATTCCCTAACTTCTTCATATTCGGCATAAGAAAACGGTAATGAATGTGAACAAATAACATCGGTTAATACTATACTTTTTTCACTATGATTATATGTAAATAAAGGAGAATGAGAGGTAGAAGATGCAAACCCGTGGGACAATTGTGTGTTGTCTCCGTGAAATCCCGAGCTTCTCCGGATGGACGTTTGCCATGTGAGTTTGCAATGTCCCGTAGCCGCCCTTCACCTTCCACTTGTACACCTTCGGGCAATAGTTGCATGCCACTTGACAATACTCGTTCACCGGCTCCCCCCTAGTGTAATGCTTCGTAAATATTTCGGATGTAAGCATTTTCGGAGGGGGGAGACTTCTTCGTGGAACTGCGGTAACTCGGGATTGTCGGGCATTTGTGTTTCGCTCTCTTGGGTGCTAGGAAAGTATTGGGAAGAGGGAATTTGATCACTTGGGTTTGCCATTACGAGAAATTGAGATATCGAGAATACGAGGAATCGAGAATTCGAGAATAAGAGATTAGGAGAGTAGAGAAGATGAGTTGTAGATGGTGTGATTTGTGGAGGAAGAGAGTATGGGTATTTATAGGAAATTAGGATTAAATGTGTGGGGGGATTTAATAATATATATTTTTTTAATATTATACCCCCAACGGCTCAAAAATGAGCCGTTGAGGGCTTAAACCAACGGCTAGTAGCCGTTGGGTTTAAAAAAAAAAAAAGAAGACTGTTTGGGCCGGTTCAAACCGCCGGTTTAGGTTTTCGGAAAAGCCAAACCGAAACCTAAACCTTGAACCGGCGGAAACCTAAACCGGCCAAACCTAAACCGCCGGTTTGAAAACCGCCGGTTCGGCGGTTTGAAACAAACTGGGCCCAACACTAGTTTTTCAGTCTTGTCGTGGGGTTGATAAGTTAATTGTATGGTGTTGGAGCGGTACGAACGATCAGATTTATATGTGAAAGTTTGTAAAATTTCGGCAAGTTAAATTTAATGTTTAGGTTTCGTTGTATGCCCCAACACACGTAGAGAGTAGTTTGAAAAGAATTTTCCGGTTATGGACCAATGATTCGATGAAAGACCCTAAACTTGATAGGTGAGTAATCCGTAGACATGTGAGTATGGTAAAATTAATGTAGGAATATTGTAAATAGTTTAGTCAATTAGGTCATAGGTTAGGATAATTGGTTGCTTAATTAATGGGTGGGTTTTATAATATGCGTGTGACTCGAAAGTTTGATTTTATAGATAGACGATTATTCATCACCAGGGCATCGTCGAGAGGAAATTGAGGAATTAGAGATTAAATTTGAATTAGATGATAATATTAGGTCATGCCTGATTAGTTAATGTTATAGATTTTGGGTCCGTTTTGGAATCCTAGTATAACCTTAGCCTTCCTTCGTTTTCTTAAAAAAAACCGATTATATAAATTGTTAAGAATTATCCTTACTCGTTTTGTTTTCATTTTATTTCACCCCTTCGGCCAAAATTAAGTTATATGAATAAGATCATTATTGTAAAGTTGTGAATTAGATGTAATATTATGTGAAGTATTATACATGATTAAGGATTGTGTATGTGTTTATCTCATTGGAGTAAATGGTTATAATTATTTGGAATATTTTAAGTGTTTAGTTTAATTCGAGTGTTTTTGGTTGAGTATTTGGATTACCTTATATCGAGGGCTTGTTTAGTTTTAGATGAAGTTTTTTTTAGATGTGATAGATGGAGATTGTTGAGATTCTTTCAACAATTTTGTCCGCGCGAGATTATCTTTAAGGAGATTTTTTCTCAAATATAATACAATCCCTAAACACCATATAATATCAAATTACTCCCAAACATAATCCTCAATAATCCCCACTAAACAATCCGAATGAATCTCCTACAATCTAATATAAAACAAAGTAACAAACCATAAGGTAAGTGTTATGCTTGCCTGCTTTAGGTTTGCAGGGGTGGTTAGCGTTGTTCACAGGTCCGGACCTAGATCGGACCGAACCGGACGTGAACAGAGAAGACCGGAAATGGACCGAATTTTTCGGTCCAGGTCCGGATGAACCAGAAAGCGTGTTAAACATTTTCCCCCCCATTTTTTTCGCACTAAGTCTATTGCGGACCGAACCGAGTTTTAATTAATTAATTCTATTTTTTTCACTAAAATTTTAATTATTTTTTTTCCGCAAACTTTTGCAGACCGAACCAGTTTTGGACAGGACCGTTGTGGACCGGATTGTTTGAACCGAAGATCGGACCTGTTTGTTTCGGTCCGGTCCGGTCTAAAACTCAGACCGAACCGATATATGTGGTAGTGTGTTAGATGATGACATAACGGTGGGTAGGAATATAGAATGCGTTTTTAGAGAACCGATCCCTTGAATAATATTTTGGGAAAGTAGTTTGAAAGGTGTTTTGATTGAGATTTTGTAGTGTGACATGATGACCCATTCAAAAATTATACAACGTTTTGACATGTAATTTAGATCGATGAGGCTTAATCGAGAGTGTTATAAGAGGATGTACGAGAATCGATGGGTTTAACCGAAAAACATGAAATTATAGGCTAGAGGGTGACTTGAGAATGATCGATGGAAAAGTTAGATTGAGTGTACATAATGATTTTTTTATTTATTTATGAAAGTATATAATGAGTTGGATTATTGAACATACATGAGTATTATATATATATTTGAGAGGACATGAATATTATATATATTTATACATTCATATATACTTTTTGTTGCATTTTATTCTAATTACTTGTCGTTACTAAATGTGAAATGTAACCTAAAAATATCTTATAATAAAGTAAATTTAAACAAATTTGTGTCTTGCACGGATTGTACACTAATATATATCTTGTGAGATAGCTAAAAAGTATTAAGACCTTGTTTGATATCAGATTATGATTTTTGGGATTTTTTAAAGATTTTTGGGGATGAAGATTGTTGGGATTATTGAGATTTTTGTAGATGGAGATTATTAGGGATTGATAATTTTGTTGTTTTTTGGTGTTTGATATAAGTTTATTGAGATAAATTGTTAGGATATGAAAGACATGGAAAGTAGACAATCAATCCCCTACAATCTCAAAGAATTTCATTTTTCATGATTTTTTTGGAGATTATGTTTCAAAAAGAATCTAAATGAAGAATACAATCTTGTATCTCTATCTCATATCAAACAACTTAAAAATTCTATCTCCAACAATCTCGTAGAAAAAAATCTAAACGAATCTCTAAGAATACAATACCAAACAGGCACAGGCCTAAGTAATGTGTTTTTTTTAATGTTTTATTCTACGTACTGTTGTAATATCTGACCTATATAGATGTATTTTTGAATTCGTAATCAAAGTGTCAATTAATACTTCAATTTCTAGTCAAATTAGTTTTCATGACGATTAACCTCATATCATTGGTACATTCTAAAAAAATGATAAAGTTGAGGTAATTTTAGGTTTCTACTAATATGTTTTATTGTAGTAATTATGTATTTTATTCTTGTAGAATTTTATATATTATATTTAATAAATGTAATTTTTAAAAATTTAGATAAAATTGAAATTAAATTGAATTATTTTATCATAAAGGTGCTTTAGTTTAATTGCTATCTCACGGGTATGCAAACCTGATAAACTAATTTGAAGTTCAATAGATGGGCCAGAAGTCCAGCCTACTAGACCCATATATGGGCCATAAGTCCAGCCCACCAGGCCCAAAACATGGGCCAGAAGTCCACAGCTTCCACTGAGCATACACGTCATCACAAAAACTGGATAGAGAGAGAAGACTGAAGAGAACAAAAGAAACGAGAAACAAAAATAAAATTCAAGCAGTCTGCAAACACAAAAGCTTCGAAATTTTTCGTGATCGTGCAAATTAGGGTTAGGGTTTTTGACAGATTAATGGGCGAGTCTGACGATCAATACGATGGTCATGATATTAAATCGTCATCCCGCAGTGGCTATAAAGAAGATCGAATCTCACGTCACAAGGTTCCATTTCCCCACTCCCTCTGTTTTTTGTTTTTTCCCCCCCTTTCCAGGGACTAATTGTGGTTAATTTGAGCTGTAATTGACAATGATCTAGGAATCTGTAGCTTACATCAAGCTAGAATCGGAATTGTGGCTAGCAGCAGATGTGATTAAGGCTTAAGTGGATAGAGAGAGATCACTGAGGCTTGTGACGTGCTCATGTGGTTAAAAGAAAAAGTTATGATTAGAATTGTTGTTTCCTTGCTGGTGATTAGAGAAAAAACAATGCTATTATGAATCAGAGTTGAGATGAAAAATCAAAATTAATGCAAAGTTGCCATCTATTTGCAAGCATTCGTGGATACAAAGATCTAGCTGAGATATTCTTTTAATCTTCAAAGTGTAGAAAACAAGGTCGTGCTAAATGTGTTTAACATTAGTCTTTGTGATGATTATTAGAAACCTGAGGAGACGTTTTGTATTTCTTGAAAACATTTTAGCATCAAATGCATACACATTTATTTATTTTACAGCAGTTCTGGTTAAGTCCCAACAAAATATATAAATTATGAATTGCATGCACCTAACTGCATATAGAAACAGAAACAATCATTATATTGCATTGTTACCTTACCACGCTACCTGGGAAGTAGAACTGTTGAATTCAATTTTATGAATTTATAACATGGATACTGTTAAAAGCAGTGTGCTTTAACAGCCTTTACCGAACTCCTTTTGTTTAAATTGCGGAAAACCTCCGTTTTTTCATTTGGTCTACTTTATCCTTAGATTCACCTGTCATCAGTTTTTAATGGGTTCTACCTTTAGCTTATGTTTGTAAAATGGAGGGTTTTATCACTCACACTGGTTACTATCGCTCGGCGTGAATCCCTTTGTTTTGAACAGGGAATGCCGAAGTCTAGAGAGGAAGATAAATACAGAGAAAGAGAGAAGGATCGTAAAAGAAGCCATCATCATGTGGTAGATGAGGCTAGAAGTGGAAGGCATGATAGAAGAAGAGGTAGACACGATGATCAATATCACAGCCATGAATATGAGAGGTAGGTACTGTTAATTTAACACATTGATTATTTTCTGTCATTATTTATCTTGTTTATGGTATTCTTTTGCCGATGCTATGTCTTTGCCTGTTTGCCTCCTCTTTGGAAGCACTTAAACTTACTTTTTGTGTGTTTAAGTTAATCAAGGGAATAATGATAAAAAAAAACTCCTAAAATGGGATAATTTGTTCTTGTCATTGTACAATGCTTGCCAATACTTGTAGAGGCTTTGAACTGCTTCGGATTTCCACAAATTGAGTGTACTACCTTTGAACATCCAGGCTGATTGATTTTATATTATCAAGTATCAGTGGTGTACTAGCAATAGATGCTTTCCTGAGTTTTCCCCGCCTCCAAAATTAGTTTTATAAATAACACTTTCAACTCCTCTATTATTATTTGGTTTACTTGTTTGAAAACCTTCTTATTCTAAATTATATGTTACGACACTGTTAGTGGAAGTTCAGTTTCCACAAATATTTAGCATGGTGCATGCACTAGTTGCCACTTGCCATCCAGTTAGCTTCTACCTTGAGTATTTGGCAATGAGTAATTGAAGTTCACCATCTGAATTGCTTGTTTGCTATAGCTTCTGTTTATTAGAAAATCCGATGCTGTTTGATATCTACCTCTTGGATATATTAGTTCATTTTTTCCCTCATTTTCTAACCATGTAATAACAAAGTTGGATCTTTACAGTAATCGTGACAGGGAGAAGAGGCATACAGGTAGATCTCGTTCTCCCTCGAGAGAAAGATACAGAAAAAGATCAAGATCACCCTCTCGTTCTAAAAGGTGATGAATATTTAATAGCAGTGATGCTATTATTATAATTCCGTGCAGACCAATGTGCCATTGTGATTGTAGGTATTCACCTTAAAGCTGGTCTGTGTTTGCTATCTGTGTAGTTGCTTCGTTGCAAAAATGTAGTCTGTGTAGATCTGACTTAGATGCTATACTCAATCAGTATAACTGTTTTCTTGTGCTGTTGGCTACAGCAATTTAACTGTATTGCCTTGTATGGTTTGAATTGTGTGTGCAGTAATCACTTTATAATAAGGTTTATGTTACCTTTAAACTTCCTTGAGACAAGTTTAGACAACGATCTTGTACTGAGTACTGACCTAAACCCTGACTGGATTGCGTGTTTCTGAATGTTTATACATTCATCCATCATCTTTGGTGATGTTAAAGTCAGTCTTTTGTGTAAGCTTTGTTGTTTATTTTTGTTATAGGATATCTCAGCGTCTTCTTTTTTGTCCTTGTTTTTTTGAATCATTGTTTATATTCTTATTTAAAAACTAAAATGTTTGTAGACTAAATGTTCTCTTGTATTTTTTGAACGGTATTTTGTTTGCTTGCAGCAAACGAGAAAGTGGTTTTGACATGGCGCCTCCTGTAGCTT
The DNA here is from genome assembly GCA_002319775.1 of Fagopyrum tataricum. Lineage (NCBI taxonomy): Eukaryota > Viridiplantae > Streptophyta > Magnoliopsida > Caryophyllales > Polygonaceae > Fagopyrum > Fagopyrum tataricum. Next base: position 531,625 of record CM008280.1, read on the forward strand.
CTGTGCTCGGCTCTGCTCCTGTCCCATGTACGGATATATTTCCATTATCTCAACTTGATCGTCTCTAGTAACATGTTGATTAAAAGTCTCTTGTTGCTTATCTACTTCGCAATGCAACCGATAAAGTTTATCTCTCATTAAATTTCTGCTACTGTGTTATATCTTATCATTTACGTGGAACTGAGGATAATTGTTCTGTTGTTGCCTGTTGTGTGTGGTTCTTTGTGTTTGCTTTGTGCTTTTCATCGTATAAGAAGGCGATATTGGGAAACTTTTCCTACTCTGCTTCCCATGGGAATGGCGATGTAGCTATTGTTTTCAACGGGAGACAGTTCAAGCTTAGCCGGATCTTACGTGCCTTCGACCACCCAATGAGTCATTTGGTAGACATACCAATGTTTCACATACACCCACGTATCTCATGGTGGACTTTATTTCTTATTTACTATCTTGCTTTAGGTACGATATAGGTTTTTTTTCCTTCTTGCATTTAATGTCAAGACAAACATGATTTAATGTTGCTTGTTCAGTGCACAGCATTTAAAGTACAATTTGGCAACATGGGCATCATAAACTTATTGATATTCGGTCAAATGTATTACTTCCTATTAATCCAGTTTTGCAAATCAATTAGTAGGTGCAACTCAGGTGATGTCTGGAGGAATCCAAAGCATGTTTCCTATGGCGATAGGACAGGTGTGCATTCTTTTAATTTTTTGTAATCTCGTCTCTTTTCTAATTTGTTTGGACAAAACTTGTATTGCTATATCCTGTTCGTTCAGGTGCATGATATTTCATTTTGTAGGCTACAAGGCATGCACGACGAGTATATGTCGGGGGCCTCCCTCCTACGGCTAATGAGCAGGTTTACTTAATACCCCCCCCCCCCCCTCCCCCCCCCCCCCTCCCCCCCCCCCCCCCCCCAATAAAAAATAAAAAAAAACTCCCTGAACTCTTCTCTGAAAAGAAATTACATGCTATGTAGCTAAGGGCTCTTCTGCCTGCAGTTTTCCAGTCATCAACTCAGAACTTCACGTTCCATTAATAAAAAACTCAAGTCATATTACATTACTTGCTTCACCCAGTTCTTCGAGGATATTTGAGATTATTTGGTTATTCACCTTCTCTTTCTATCAGCATTATTGCAGTTAAATCTAATTGACTGCAACTTATTCATAACCCTATGCTTTTTAAAAAAAATAATTTAAGTGTGTTTCTTTCATTCTGTTTGGCAGACAATTGCAATATTTTTCAGTCAAATTATGGCTTTAATTGGTGGAAATTCTGCTGGTCCAGGTACTTTTTGTTGCTTGAATGTGTTCCAGTTTTTATTTATTTATATTTGATGCAGTTGTTAGTCAAGTGACAATTAGTATTTGCGGTTGTTTTTGTCTTCACCCCTTCGTTAGTAAATTTATGGAGAAAAGTGTTTTCACAGGTGATGCAGTCATCAATGTTTACATTAACCATGAAAAGAAATTTGCATTTCTGGAGATGAGATCTGTAGAAGAAGCAAGCAATGCAATGGCATTAGATGGGATTACTTTTGAGGTATGTTTCTGTATCTTGTTTTCTCTTTCTTGGACATGTTAGAAGCGTAAGATTAGAGTTTTGAAGGGTAATATAAAATCAAGATTTCTTCATCCAGTTCTATTAATCTTTTACTGATCTCATGTAAATTGTTACTATCATAATTAATAATATTGAATTCATTGTGTGCAAAGTACACCAGGCTTGGAAATATAGCGAACAACACGCGATAGTTTCTTGACTCTGCCATACAACTGCAATTAAGCAAGGTGGCGGGAATGTTCTGGCCTCCTATGTATATTTTGTAACCTTTGCATTTAGCATGCGAAATTCTATTTTTCACACGGACTCAGTCATCTATCCAAGCTTATGCAACAGATATATGTTTTGAGTTTGAATCTGCATTGTTGTTTTTACAAATTAGGTTTCTCTGGGGGATCAAACTGAAATAACCCTGCAAAACAAATACATCTTAGACCTGAACTATAATGCACAATTTAGGTGCAGATCTCATAGTAAGTTATTCACAAATGAAAGGAGTTTTTGTGTGCGCATCATTAGGTTAGATGTGTTATTCAATGAATTCCACTTTACCATATGCTACGTAATTGTTTCTATGTGACAAATCCAAATGCTTTTACCACTGATATTCTCTCTGAAAGAGAATGAGATGTTGAACTGGTGGCACTCAGGGTGTTCCTGTGAGGGTGAGGAGACCAGCAGACTATAATCCTGCATTAGCTGCAACACTTGGCCCAAGCCAACCCAGTCCTCACCTCAACTTGACAGCAATAGGAATCATGCCAGGGTAAGTGGCTGTTTCCAAATTATCAAATTGTGAATTTGCACTTTTTAAATAAGAACCGTTATGAGAACATAGGCATCCTTAAGTTATATGCGGTTCTATACTGACCAAATGGTTGCATTCTCCAACCGCCAGTAAAGCTCCAGCATAAAGGTAACATATTCCTAAGAACTAGCATCCTTTCACGTAGTACACGAAGTACTGAATGAGAGAATTTAATTACTCACACTAATTTGTTGAAATACTGAAGAACTTTTTTCAAGCTTTGAGAACTTCAATAAACCATGTGCTCAACTTGTTTTGTTTTATTATTGAAAAGCATCGTAGACAAGTTGTTTACTTTGTTATGTTTTCATTCTAAAAATGCTTAGTCATACACTTGATACTTCTACCATTTTGATGTTGATTCCATTGCTTTCTATCAGGGCAATTTCTTCCGAAACAGATGTACCAGATCGGATTTTTGTTGGCGGGATACCCTACAGTTTCACTGAAGTTCAGATTAAGCAACTGCTTGAGTCATTTGGGTATGCCTGATTTATGGATATCCTTATGAAAAGTATCGACGCATTGTGATATTATGATCACTCACTCTATTCCTTTCAAATTCTAATGATGCTTTGATGTTTATTATGATGCACTGTGCGATTTCTTCTTTTCTGTTTGATCCGCCCTTGTATGATATGTTTTTTATGTGATGCTTTCTCATGGCCTAATTTTGTATATCAGACCCCTGAAAGGATTTGACCTTGTCAAAGATAGAGATACAGGCAATTCAAAGGGCTATGGTTTCTGCAATTATCAGGTGAATATTTTTACACATTTAGGGGATTTACTTTCATGGTTTAATGTATATTTGTCGCTCTTACTCATGTTTTCTTCAATTCTTTTATTGATTCACGGAGTTAGTCAGAGTGTGGTGCCTGGATCTATCATCTTTTATTGCTAAAAGCCTTTTTAGTCTGTATTAGTTGGTTTAGTTTTTATTGGGTTATCTCTTGAACTCGTCTAGATTTCCACATTTCAAAGAATCTCACTGAAAATATTATTTCTCTAGCTTGCAAATTCCAACTCTACTGTAGTTTTGGAATTTTCACCTGTTTATTTAATGCCTAAATACGTACTGGGGTTGACACCTTCTCTTTGTGAGTATTCGTCATCAAAATAGCCCAGTCAAAAGTAAAAAAACAACGGTCTATTTCTGATAATGATATTGGGTTTCAGGATCCAGGCGTGACAGACATTGCTTGTCAAGCACTCAATGGGTTAAAAATGGGCGATAAAACTCTTACTGTACGCAGGGCAACTGTAAGGTAGGTTTATATCAATGACTGAAGTTAGGAATGTTTTTTCTCTTCATTAATCGTCTATTATTCTATTCTTTGCATGGTATTAAAAAAGGGTGGATTGATGTGACCTTTCGAAGGTTTCCTATATCAAACTTGTCTTAGAGCTGTTAATAATATGAAAGCTTTTCTGCTCATACCACAAAGTTGGCTGTGCTCTTTTGAGAAAATCTTGCATAACTATTTTTTTATGGTAGCTCCTTGAGTTTTTCCTTCTTTTTTTTAATGAACAAAGGAGTAATTTTTTCCTACAACTTCTGTAATGTTGCACCCAAAACATTTGAAGCAGTTGTTGTTCCATGTCTGTGTTTTGATTTGGATGGATTGATAATGCTGTTATTTGCACTTTCATATGCCTGTAGTTGGCTATTTGTTAGAAACCGAAAAATGAAAGTTAAAATATATAAATCTGAATGCAAGAATTTTGCAGTTTAGCCAATTTGAGGAATCCTCACAATCTGTAAATCAATTCAATATTCAATCCCCTACAAATGCAGCTCATCCTCTTCTTGTAATGGAAAATAAGTAACCAATTCCTGATTCAAAATAGAGCACTTGATTCTAAAAATAAACCTTGTCGCTAAATCGATTATAATCTGTAGTTGGGTTCTATCACCCTTGGTCGTTGAACCAATGAACTTACTTTTTGCTGTGGATATATGCATGGTGCTCTCATAATATAAAATACCTGTTCATAGGTTATTCTAAAGTAAGATTTATCCCATGGTCAAGACCATACACAATGCCTACTGCATTGGTACTCTGCTAGATTGCCTTATGAAGATGTCTTTTGTCGGTACAAGATGCCTGTAATTAGAAATAGACCAACTTATCCTTTTCATATTGCAAAAACATTGCAGTAACGTGCAAGCTAAGTCGGAACAGGAACAAATATTAGCACAAGCAAGACAGCATTTAGCCATGCAAGTAAGGGGGGGGAAATCTCTTTTCAAACCTGCTACTTTTTCTCAATTTTCTGCTACCATTTCCCTCCGTCTCATTGATTGAATTTTCCTTGATAGCAAATGGCTTTGCAATCTGGTGGCGCATATAACCTTGAAGTATCAGGAGTTCCAGAAATTCCAACTAAAGTTCTGTGTCTAACTGAGGTATGTCTCCTGTATTTGTTACTTCTTCTACAGTTGCAATGATAAGGAGATCTGAATCTAGTATTTAATGTGATGTCTGTACTTGTTACTGATCTTGGTGGAAATGTATTTTTAATATACTAATAGCGATTCCTTTGATAAAAAAAAACTTTTTTAATTTGTTTGTGTACCTTGTAGGTGGTTACTGCTGAAATTTTGAGAGATGACAACGAGTATGAGGAGATTTTGGAAGATATGAAGGAAGAATGTGAAAAGTTCGGTGAGTATTTAATCCTTGCTTGTATGCTACTTTCTGCACATATATACATACGATCTTGTGCACAGAAAACTCCAAAGACTTGAGTCTGGGTAAATTTAACTCGGTAAGTATGCTTCTAGGCATTCAAAATTGTGGAAAATTGAAAAAGGTGTTCAGTTTACATTTATCTTCCATAAATTAGACTTTTGTGTTTTTGTCTGATTTCATTTAAAGCTTTAACTCGGTAGATATCCAGGAAGATCTTTCTGCATTTTATTCAATAAAAACTGAACCAAAGACATACTTTAGACTCGCTCCCAAGTCCTAGTGTACTTCCTGAGATTTTGCTTCTGAAATAAATGAGCCTTATAGGTTTTTTTGGCAAAGTAGTGCAGTGCTCTTCTTCATGAATTGACGATGGAAGAGGCTTACTGTTCACTTGCAACGAACAAAAAATTACAGATAAATACAATAAAATCGCATGGCACTTTGAATTCGATATGCAAATTTTTTTTAGTTTTTTTAATAAAACATTAGATTATGTATCGAGAGAGAAGTATGAGATAAAGGGTATTCCGATTTTTTATCCGGAGTACGTTTCAGCGTCACAAACTTTTTTATTTTAATACCAAAAGACTCTTAATCCTAACCTAACAACATTTGTGTTTGAAAGAATACGAAAAAAATTCCGTATTTCGGATCAAAAAGAAACTTTGGGATTGCTGAATTACAGACCAAATAAATATATAAAGCAACGGAGCCATCGTTGTATTTTGAACTCACGAAAAGAAGGATGGTAATTGGATTATTTACTGATCTGGATCTGATCAGTTCTATTTTTCTTCGATGGAAGAGAAAAGTTAAGTCCATTGTCGAGCCGTATGTTCACAGACGTTAGTCCTTGCCTCATATTTTTTAATAAAACATAAACAGTAGATGTTAATTACAATGATTGACTGTCAAGTGAATCTTTTAGGCTTTATCTGTACATTCAGAGCTGTGACATACTTGGAATAATTTCAATTAGTTGGTTTGTAGCATTGTAAGTAGTTTAGTCAAGATGCTACAAGGGGCTCAACAATTTTCTCAGAATTAATGTTGTCAGTGAATGTTCTACATGCTCCTGAAGCAATGTGTCATCCTCACACTTCTGAAGTCATATGGAGTTGTTGTTGATAGTTAATCTGTTATTGCTTTGACAGTTGCCTTTGTTTACTGCAGGTTCGTTGGTAAATGTCGTTATTCCTCGTCCAAATATGAATGGGGAGCATATATCAGGTGTTGGAAAGGTATATATACTTTGATTCGAGGTTTTTATCAAAATGCCTTGATTTAGATTGTCTGCACCTCAAGTGTTGCAAATAGCTACTACCACAACATAAACTTATTGCAAAAGAAGTATATAAGGATAAATATAAGATGTAATTATTAAAATAAATACTTAGGTACAATTTGCTATCATACCAACGTTTCTGTGTAATTCATAGAGGTTAAAGAAGTTGGGTTGTAATTTGCTATAGGTTCCAAATTTAAGTGAAAAATTGCCATGAACCTGTAAATCTGTTCTACTCGTGCATTTAGAAACATAAGTCTATTCATAGAGAGGTTTAAACAATTTGAAAGCAATCCTACAGCATGGTTGCATTATGTCCATTTGGATAATTTCTATAGAGCGTATATGGGAACTGAACATATGCAATTGTTAGTTTTTGAACTTACTGAACATCACGTCATTTAGAAAATAAAAGGTACTAGGAAGCTTAAGATTTTAATCATATGCTGCAGAGGACGTTCTGAATTGCCTGGTCCATTCAAGACTGAAGGATGAAGTAACTCATCTCATACGAAATTTTATCTAAGCGTACTGTTTATTATTGTAGGTGTTCTTGGAGTATGCAGACACAGTTGGCTGCACAAACGCGAAGAATAAGTTGGGAGGAAGGAAATTTGGTGGCAACACAGTGAGTGCTTCTTATTACCCAGAAGACAAATTCTACAGCGCTGATTACAGCTGATGAAAATGGTCATGTACTAGACTACTAGGTATGTTTCTTGCTTATATGCTTGGGGGTGCATAGGGATCTTGGACTTGAGGCTGTGTCTTGAACGTTGAAATGGATGCCTAAGACCTTAGGGTTGTTTTGCTTCAAAGCAAAATTCAACTATCGTGTTCATATCCCCACATACTATCAAACATGTAAATCAGAGGAGGCTTAAGTTAGGCTGTTTTTCATCTGTGCTGCGTTGTGGTATGCATTGGATTGTCATTCTTTTGGCCTTTTGATTGGCTCTTTTCCTCGTTCAAGTACTCATATTAATATTTTTAATTGGAACAGCAATGCAGATAGAGTAATAGACCCAGTTTCGTTAATTTTGCACAAACCCACGTAGAGATTTCGAATCGGGTTGGAAGGAAGATTATGAGTGTTTGGTGGTTTGTATGTGGAAATGTGAACCATCTGGAAATGACCCAGTTTTGGGAACTTTGTTACCAGCATTCCTCACTGTTCATTAGGGTTGTTATTCTAGCTGAACTTTGATATGCTCATCTTCAGCTTGTTTATAATTAGCTTAAAAATCTGCCTATACATTCATTTAGAAAGTGAACAAGCTCGGGCCAAACCCGGATTGAGCTCGAGTAGTTCGGCTCACACAGTAACCCAACTGTTCATCATCGTTTGCACCAGTTGAATCCTCTTCGCCACCCAATTGTTGCTGTTTTTCTATTCACTAGCAACCACCACAAGAGATTGAATGAAGATTTAACTGAATTGAGAATCGAATTCGGACAAAAAGTGAATCAAGGAAATCGAAAAACCAGTTTGTGAAAGAAGAAAGTATGAACATCTGTAATATAAGATCATATTACGATTTTATTTCGAAATCAATTCTTTTAATGGATCTAAACTTAGACGTGATTCAATCGAAGTATATACGTGTATAAATCAAAGACTAACCTTTATCTGTAGTATTTTTCATTACAAATCGATCGATTGCGTAAGCGTAAGCGAGTATTCTCTTTCTCTTATTCTTCGCCTTTTGTTAATCTCTAATGGATGAAATTATTTTCAATCTTTATCTCCTTTTATTTGTGTATAATTATCATCTCAAAATGGAGGGGTTAATGGAGTTGTAACTCCTTTTCGGTAAACGACGAAATATTGAATTCAAAAGATGTCATAACTCTTTTTAGTAAATGAAGGAAATATTAAATTTAAAAGATGTCGTTTGTAACTTCTACTTAATTGTCATCTTTTAATGAGAATAAGGTATGCATTATATATTATAGGCAAAGAAAGAGGGATTATAATTAATCCCGTAATTTTAACGTCTTTTACCGATATCTATCCATTACGGTTTCGACTTTATATTAAAATTACAAATTATACTTTTGAATTTAACATTATAAATTAAAACACATTTATCACATATAATATATATATATCTTATAAATACTCTTACATGTAATTCGAGAAAACAACTTTCTTCATTTCATTGAACTGATAAATTCTGTTACAAATGATATGAGATCACTCTTTCCCTGTAAATAACACATCAACATACATAAATGGGAAAGCTACAAGCTCCACAACAACGAACTAGAAGCAATTGGAAGACACGTGACTCAGGCGTGGTCTATAATTGATCGGTTCTTTCTCGTTTGAAGAGCTAAAGAGATAAGATGCCACGAGGTTGCCTTTTGATAACTTTTAAATAAAATGGATGATTTTGTGTAATACTGAATACACGATGGTTAAGTGAATTTATCCATTTTAATTTCACTTCTCCATTTATTTTATTTTTAGGGTTCGTTTAAAAACCACTAGTTTGAATAGCAGGTTATATCGAGTTTATTATTTTTGTAAATTTTATAAAAAATAATGTAAATGTAAATTTACTATAAAAGAAAAAACAGCTTTCTTTTTTTTTCCACTTAAGTATGAATTCTGTAGGTTACGTACTTATATTATAAAGTTTCAATAAGCCCCGTTTTAAAAACCAACATCCAATTTCATAAGTTCGGAGTCTCAAAACACCGTAAATTTTATAAGCTTGATATGTTCCCGTAAACTTGTAAAATTGCTCTTCTTAACAGATTCTTAGTTGGTCAACGTCACAAGTTTACAACGTAAACTACCCATGTGTTTTTGAATAAACATGATAAAACACAAGACTAAAGGTAAGAAATAAAAGTCAAGAAATGGAATCCATGATAATGAACTTTTTATATGTTTATCAATAAGTCAAATTTGGAAAACTAGCTAACTCATGAAATAAAATATAGTTAACCGTTTGTAATCTTATGATATTAAAAAGTTATTCTATGAGCCGTATGCTATGGTTAACCGTTTGGTAATGTTATAGTGTATATTCAATCAAGACCGTTATTTTTCATAAGCGTGGATTCGGATTTCCAAACTTATTCAGATTCTCTCATATTGTATGAAATAAATAAAAATTTAAACATCAAAACTAAAAAGAATTTTCATAAGCCTGTATTCCCGAACACTGTAAATTTTTATAATTTTGATAAGTTTTAATAAACATGTAAAATTGCTCCCCTAAATGGATCCTAGATTGGTCAACTTCAAAACATAAAATGTTGTTGTGATTTTGAATAAACATAAGAAAACATATGACTAAAAGTCGGAAATCAAATATGTGACAAATTTTTGTATATGTTTATCAATATGTCAAACTTGGAAAATTAGCTTAACCCTTAGAATGAAATATAGCTAACCGTTAAAACCTAACGATATTCAAAAAATATATCGGGAGACATATGTTATAGTTGTAAATAGTTTGACTAGCTACCCTTGGAATGGAATATAGTTTACCGTTAAAATCTAACGATATTAAAATTATATCGGGAGACGTATGTTATAATTGTAAATAGTTTAACTAGCTACTCTTGGAATGGAATATAGTTAACCGTTAAAACTTAACGATATTAAAAAGCTATATCGGGAGACGTATCTCAATAGTTTGACTAGCTAACCCTTGAAATGGAAAATAGTTAATCGTTAAAATCTAACGATATTAAAAAAAATATATTGGGTGACGTATATTATAGTTATAAATTTTAGTATATATTCAATCAAGACCGTTAAATTTTAAATAGGCTTGATTTTCAGGTTCATCATTTGAAATGGAAAAATGCCCAAAAAATTGAAAACCAAATAACAATTCCATTCGACTATTCGAGAGTGAACTAAATTGGTTTAGAGCTAGATCAACCGGTCCAGGCTTGTGCAAACTGCAAAGTATTGTGCTTTGGTCCGGTTCACTTCGCCCACAATTTGAAATACTAGAGTTGTTTGGGCACGGATCTAGAGAAACAGCTGCTGACTCGGATCGCTGTCACTGCCGTATTCTACTGTTCTTTATGGATAAGCATCGTTCTTCTGTCAGACACATCAAGCAATGACTATAACTTACGTGTAAATGGATAACATCAATGGACAATAAAAAATGTATATTTTTCCTCAACGGATTCTGTACAGGGATAGATGAGTAAATCATACCAAAGCCGCTAGGCCTATAAAACCCATCCACACCATCATCTTCAAATCACTCGATTCAAATTCTCCATTGTATCATCTTTTGCTTTCAGATCAATCTCTCAAATCCTGTTCTTTGTTTTCGAAAGAGAAAATGTTGGCCATTTTCAACAAGGGTGTGGTGAATCCACCAAAGGAACTCAACAGCCCTCTTTCTTCTGCTAAAATTAGGGTTTCTACTCCTGAAGAAATTGTGAAGAATTTCCAGGCTTCTCAGCCGTCAAATATCGCTCTTTCTATTGGATTTGGGAATTCTGCTTTCCTTTCTTATTTCCCACCTCAAAGCTCCCTTCTTTCACAGAGGTATGTTTTTTCCATTTTTCTTTCTTGTCTGTCAATTTCTTGCAATTGCTTATCAATTGGACTGAATCATTTATGGGTAACTTATTTGCAGGATGTTCTGTTCCATAGACAACATATATTGCATCTTTGTAGGCAATTTGAACAACTTGAGTACCCTTATCAAACAATATGGTCTCTCAAAGAACATAAATGAAGCCATGGTTGTGATCCATGCATACAAAACCCTCCGAGACCGCGGTCCTTACCCGGTCCACCAGGTTCTTAGGGATCTTGAAGGAAGCTTTGGATTTGTGATCTATGACAAGAATGATGGCACTGTTTTTACTGCTCTTGTAAGCTTTGATTTTGTTAAAAGAGAGTTTTTTTTTTTTGTCAAAATCAAAATTTGTTGGTTCTTAACATTGTTGTTTACATGTTGCTCAATTAGGATGCTGATGAAGGTGTGAAACTCTACTGGGGCATTGCAGCTGATGGGTCTGTAGTTATCTGTGATGACCTGGCTGTCATGAAAGCTAGCTGTGCTAAGTCATTTGCACCATTTCCAGCTGGTAAGATGGTTTTTCTTTCATCAGTTGTGTATGTGTGTGTACGTATATATATTTTGTGTGTATTGAGTGTTGTGTGTGTGTGGATGGCAGGGTGCATGTTCCACAGTGAAGCAGGGTTGGGCAGCTTTGAGCATCCGAAGAAGAAGGTGAAAGCAATGCCAAGAATTGACAGTGAAGGGGCAATGTGTGGGGCCAACTTCAAGGTGGATGTGACCTCCAAGAACATAAGTGGCATCCCTAGAGTTGGAAGTGAAGCTGACTGGGCTCATCTCTTCCACTGATCCTTTCATTGTTTCAGTTTTTCATTGCTTTCTTTGTTTGTTGGTAGAGAAGGAAATCTTTTCTGATGTACAGTCGTATTTCCCTATATAATAAAAGCGACATATCCCGGAAATTCGAAGCTTTGGTCCAAAATAGCTCAATGTAGCACGGAAACAGGACAATCCTTGTGTATACTATAACAACTCTGTTTCTGTTTTCTTAGTTTCGATGCAACAAAATTGCATACACTGGTGCATTTTAACTAGACCGTACAAATCAGGGTTCGGGCCGAGTTGGTGTCCCCAGCAAAAAATATGTTTGAAAGTTTGTGTATAATATAACAACTCTGTCTTGATTGGATGTTACATGGGACAAGCTACCCGGATTCGGTTCGCGTTCTGCTTGTTAAAATTCGGTTCAGACTCGACTTGTTCGGATAAAATAACATTCTATAATCATTATTTTAGACAAACTATTCGAGCAGTGGCGGAATTTTTAGGGAGGACGGTTAGTTTTCTATATTTTTTATAATATCCGGATATGTTTAAGAGTTTGTTTAAAAGAAAAATAAAGAACATTGTTTTGCTTTTACCAATGAAAGAACCAAGCATCTCCATGCTCTACTTAGGGGTGTATTCAATTAAGATTTTACAAGAACTTTTTAGAGTTTAAAAGTTTATGGAGTATTCAATATAGATTTTTAAAAGTTCATATAAATTTTTTGGTATTCAATTAGGATTTTAAATTTTTCATAAAATTCCTATGGTATTTAAAAGTTTCTTGATTTAAAAAGAATCTATTATTTCATTGATTTTTTATGATTTTTTATTACTTATATACCCTATAGAAGTCTTCTCCCAACACGTAAGATTTCCACGCCAAACTACAACACTGAATAACCCTAACGGTCAAATCAACGTTTTTGAGCGTTTTCGAGTGCTTGTACTCGGTGCATCGTCGGAGGTTAGTTCTTTCTCGTGTTTTCCGTCATGTTGATTGTATGAACTTCGAGTGCTTGGGTTCGTCTTACTGATCTGTCATAAGAAACGTGTGAGCGTTCTTATCAGTTTTCTCTTTTCATGTTGCGACTTTTGCGGTTTCGGAAAAAGCATCGTACCGTATGTACTTTTTTTGTTTTTGTTTATGCAGTCTCGATATATATATATATATATATATATATATATATATATATATATATATATATATATATAATTAGATGATTAAAGTATTTTCTGTGTTCTGCGGTGCAATTGCACTTTTCCATATGCTTTAATATATTATATATATTGTTATATAATTAATCATAAAATCAGTAGGCAATCGATCGAAAATCAATAAAAATTATTTGATAAGTAGGTACCTAGGCTTACTTACAATAGAAATTAAAAGAAATAAATGGGGTATAAAAGCCCCTTGTTATTAATTAATACATAGTAGGCCCCTCTTTTATTTGAATTAAAATTAAAAGAAAAAGGTGGATATTAATTTTGTAATATATTAGTTTTATCGAGGACAGTAATGTAAATCTAACCCCATTGAACAAAAGGGGCAGATGAAAGGCTATCTTTCCATAATTGTCGTTTCCTTACAACCCGAAACCCTAACTGCCAAATTGGCGATTTCGTTCTCCTCGTTCGCTGGCGTAACAACTTCGTCTTTAGCGTTCTGGTTCTCCTCGTCTTCCTCGTCTTCAGCGTTCTTCTTCAACGTTCGTCTTCAGCGTTTGTCTTCATCGTCTTCCTCGTCTTCCTCGGCTTCTTCACACATAACAGGTTCGTCTTTCTTCTCTCCTCCTGGTTCGTCTTCTTCCTTGTCTTTTCGTAGTTTGTCTTTTCCTTCTCTTTTCCTGGTTCGGATTCGTTACTAGGTTCGACGGAATGTATTTAATTTCGTAGTTCGTCTCCTCCTGGTTCGTTTTCTAGGTTCGTCTTCTTCCTTGGCTTCTTCACCGAGTTAGGGTTTATGTTTTGTATCGTATTTGGTGTTGATATGTACGATTTCTTCTTGATGTTACTTGTTTGATAGTATAATGCAATAAGGAATGTATTTAATTTTATGAAATTGATGTTAGGGCTGATGAAATTTGATAATACACAAGATGGGAAGAAAGTCTATCTGTTTTAGATCACTGCGAGTTTACTGAGTTACTGTTTGTGTTTGTCATTGCGATTCACTAAGTTAGGGTTTATGTTTTGAATCGTATTTGGTGTTGATATTTACGATTTCTGCTTGATGTTACTTGTTTTAGATCACTGCGAGTTTACTGAGTTAGTGTTTGTGTTTGTTAATTTTGATTGATATTTAAGAAATTTATTTGATGTTACCTTGTTTGATAGTTTAATGACATTGGAAAGGTATTCAAATTAATGACATTGATGTAAGGGGTTATGATTTTTGATAGGACACAAGAATGAAGTATATGCATGTTTATGTGTGGGATTTTTCTTTGCCTTATGTAGACATAAACAAATATTTATGTGATGTGTATTTTGGTTTTTATCAGGAATACTTAATCAAATATTGGGAGAACCAAGATTATGGGGAAAAAACCAAAAGGTGTGCAAGCTCCCAATGAAGTATGTGCAGGACCTTCTAAGTAGGTAATTCTAATATGTTTACATATAGTAATTACAAATTATGTTGTGTAATTATTATTTTTTTATTGTATTTGTGTATTGTCTTTTGTTTTTGCCTTTTTAGTTTGGACTTGAATATTATTTCATTGATTTTATATTGTATGATATTGTTGTTTGTTGGCTCATATATTATGCCTGAGTTTGTGTTTTGTTTTTTTTTGGTTTTTGCACATTCATTGTGTACGTATTGTGTAAGTATTGTGTATGTTGTTCATAGGGTATGTATAATGAGTTTATTGTGGATTTATTTGTCTATTTGATTTATTGTGGTTATCTTTGTTTGTTTAATATAGATTTTGTTGTGATCCATTTAAATTGTACGTTTATTAGTTAATGAATACACATTTCAAGTACTTGTGTAAATCATTCTCTTTATTTGTGTTTTCTTGTGTAAAACAGTGTGTAGGTGATTCTTACACACAAGATTTAGCTCATTTGTTTCGACCCGAAGATGCACATTTAAAGGTTAATATGTCATTAGTTTTGTAACCATTAATGATCATTTTTTTAACATACATTGATTATTCAATTAGTAATTATTGTTTAAATTTACAGTTTACATACAGATGGGAAGAAAGTGAACGTTTTGAGATGGACAGAATAAACAGTTTCAGTCGCTTACAACTGATCCCATGGATTCTTGATAATTTGTCAGATGAAGATAGACTTAAATTGAAGATTGGAATTTTTGCTGCTATATTTGAGATGAGCACAAGAATAAAAATGTCAAATCAGCTTATTCACTACATGCTCATGAGGGAGGTCCGTTCCAGGCGTAAGAACTCAATGTGGTTTGGCATAAACAACGTGTTATTGAGGTTCGGTTTACTTGAGTTTGCTGAAATCACAAACCTAAGGTGTGAAGAGTGCCCAAATATGAATGTGGATGCAATGGATCCAGTTGAAATGTGGAAAGTGGTTGGTTATGATAGATGTACCAACGTCCGGTTGGAGTCTATTTTCGAAAATGAGCCGAATGACTCTCCATACAAGTATAAGATGGCCCTTATTATATTCATTGAAGGTGTTTTGGTTGCAAAGGACAAGAAAACGTTGGTTACACAACAAACCATTAACCTTGTAAGTGACTTAACCGTATTCGACAGTTATTCATGGGGACGTCTTGCTTTCAATCAAACCAAGAGGTACCTACAGTGTTGTGAGCCTGCAAAGGAAAGATCTAGCGGAGGCTATAACATTGGGGGATTTCCAATCGCATTACAGGTTATATATTGAGTATTATTTCATTTTATTTGTTTTTAATACGTATATATTTATTATACTAATTACATATTACACTCTTTCAGATCCTGGTTTTCCATTCTATCCCTAAGCTTACAGTTCGATTTGCCACCTTGCAAGATCAATTTAAGACACCTCTTTGTCTTAGGTGGGTATCAAAATTTGTCCAGGAAAAACCCTTTCCTCCGTACTCTGAAATCAAGGCTATTGTTGAGGGTCTTACGAAGGATGATATTAAAACTGTTTCTGGGAACATAGAGAATGATGATGCCGTTTGTTGGGAGAAGGAGAACGAAGATGAGAGGTTGGATCTGCTATTTGACCTCGGTTTTGGGTATCCAGAAATAGTAATAACTCGCCCAAATGTACAAAAACAGCTAATTGTGAGGTATGTTATATCATTTCTGTTTATTTGTTATTTAGCAATGTTGTGTACTACTTTACTAATGATATTTTATGTATTTGTTAGTTCCCTGGCAAAGAATATTGTTGTCCCAAGTACTGTTGATCATCATACGGATTCTGATGACTTTGTTACTCAGCCAAAGGGGAGACGTAATGTGTTAAGGAATGAGAAACACGTGACTGCTGGAAAGGAAAAGTTGTGTAAGAGGAAAGAAAAAAGTAGGAGCCCTATTGTCACTCTATCACGGTACTATCTCCCCAAATATTAATACATTATGCTTTTTTTTTATTATTCATTTTTTTATGAGGTTATTGTATTGTAATTATGTAGACATTCAAAGCGTTTAAATAAAGGCAAAGAACCATTGATTGAGTCAACCCGGTTGGAAACCAATAGGGACGACGTTCGTGTAGATGGTGAGAAGGGTAGCGATGATAAGATTCTTGATGATGTAATGTAAGTTATATTAATCCTTCTGTTTATTAAAGTTTCTTGTGTATGAGATTTTGTGGTGTTATTCACTGTTTATAATATAGTTATTCATTGTGTAGATGTGTATTTTATGTGGCTGACATTTGTTTCTTGTGTATCAATACTTTTGGTACTTCCTTAACTGTGTGTACATTTTAAATGCAGCCTCAATCAATCTCAACCTCCTTGGCTCTCAACAATTTTGGATAAGTTGGACAGTTTGCAAAAGTCTCATGATCAGTTGTTTGAAAAAGTAGAGGAGCAAGCGTTTGCTATTAATCATTGGGTGACATACTCGAGGGATCTAGGAATATTGTATGAAAAGCTTGATTCAACAGTATATCTTACCAGCAAAAGGACAAAAAAGAAGCTTAGGAAAATGATCTCTGAACTTGTCACCCCCCCCAACTAATGTTGGTGCAAGTGTTCCTGCTGTCCCTGTTGTGAATGTTGAAAATCGTGCGGATTTTGATAAGAACAATGTGATAGATAATTCTTTGCTTCAACAATTGGGTGGAGAAGCAAATGAGATAGTAGCTGACATTGTATTTTTTTTTTTGGATCATATAAAGTTATTTACAAAAAGGTTTGTTGATGTGTAGGAAGATGTAGCAAAGGAGGCTACGCGTAGGAAGGGTTTACGATCGCGGAAGGAGAGTCAATGGAAGAAAACACCGTCTAGGAAGGATGTGAAGTTGCCCAAACAACCTTATGGAAATTCATTGCAAAAAAATGAGTGTCAAATGTTGTTCAATTGGGTGAAGAGCAAAGATGGTGATGGTTTGATTAGGGGGTTTTTGAAGAATCTGTCAAGGGTGTCTATAGAGGAAATACTAAAGCCTGTAGGTTGGATCAAGAATGAGGTAATTTTATTTGTTCTTATGTACTTTTTTTAGTCGATTTACCTACCTTGTTGAATGTTTATTGTGTATGCATGCGTAGGTCATTGATTATGTACTCACTTCATTTGGGTACTCCCTTGTTGAATGTTTATTGTGTAGACACTTTATTTTTATTTTTGTCATCTCATTATGTAGTTGATTAACCCTCCTTGTGTATGCATGCGTAGGTCATTGATTATGTACTCACTTCATTTGTGTACTCCCTTGTTGAATGTTTATTGTGTAGACACTTTATTTTTGTTTTTGTCATCTCATTATGTAGTTGATTAACCCTCCTTGTGTATGCATGCGTAGGTCATTGATTATGTACTCACTTCATTTGTGTACTCCCTTGTTGAATGTTTATTGTGTAGACACTTTATTTTTGTTTTTGTCATCTCATTATGTATTTGATTAATCTTCATTGTGTATGCCTGCATATGTCATTGATTATGTAGTCACTTTATTTATGTACTCACTTGTTGGACATTTATTGTGAACTCACTTTATTTGTGTGTGTTTTCATCTCATTATGTAGTTGATTAATCTTCATTGTGTATGCCTGCATATGTCATTGATTATGTTGTCACTTTATTTTTGTACTCACTTGTTTGATGTTTACTGTGTACTCACTTTATTTGTCTGTTTTTCATCTCATTATGTAGTTGATTAACCTTCCTTGTGCATGGCTGCATATGTCATTGATTATATATGTTTATGCATTTGTAGGCAATTGATGAATTGGTGATGTGTATGCGGAAATCTATTATTCAGTTCGCTGATTTGTTTGATCGAGTTACTGTTTTGAATTGTTCTTGGTCAACAACATATAACAAATCGACATTTGCTAAGTTTGTTGGTGTTGGTCCAGAAAGGTATGAGTTCACAGGAAAGTTATTTGACATGTCACAAGAGATGCACCCTCATTATTTCGGAAGTCGTTATATGATGTTGATTGCATTTACTCTCCCTTCAACCTCCGAGACAGTCATTGGGTTGCATTGGAAATTAATCTTTTCGATTGGTGCATTTATGTGTATGATTCACAAACTTCATTTGTTAAGGATGATAAGCTTCAACAACTGTTGGAACCCCTTGCAACAATGTTCCCGTACTTACTAAAGTCACATGGTCGTCACAAAAGACTGGGGGACAACTTGAATAGACGTTTTAAAGTGATGAGGAAGATGGTGCTCAACATCAATGTTGATGGGTATGTGTTTATAGTTTTTTTGTGTTCAATATGTATTAATCTAATATATACTTATTAATTATATTTTGTGTGCTTGATTTTTTACAGTGGCAGTTGCGGTGTATACACTGTGAAGTACCTACAATACTTAGCATCTGGCCGTAAAGATATAGCATATTTTAGTGATGAAAATTTGCAGGCTTATAGAGAGCAGCTGACACATGCGGTGTTCTGCAGGGATTGACCCAGTTGGTTCGAGGATAAGTAGACTATTGATGTTATGTAGTAGACTAGTGAACAATCAGACTTGTTTTTTTTGTGTAATATGGATTTCTAATCTTTTGGTTTCACATTATGACTAGAGGACATATTATGTACGGTATTGTCATTGACTTTTTGGCGTTTGTCTATGACATTGGAGTACTTTTTTTGGTAACTAAATGTCTAATTGTACTCACATTATGTCAGTGATTTACCTTGTGTAGCCATTTAATGTTGTTTATTCCATCATTTTGTGTAGCCATTTTAATGTTCTGTATTCAATTACTTTGTGTAGCCATTAATGTTGTGTATTTCATCATTTTGTGTAGCCATTTAATGTTGTGTATTTTCATCATTTTGTGTAGCCATTTAATGTTGTGTATTTCATCATTTTGTGTATATTACACACTATTGTTAAATATGATTTTGACTACACGTTTGTGATATATGTTGCTATGTTTTGAATACTTTGTGTAATTAAATACTTTCTGCAATAACATTTTATATAATAATATACTTTGTGTATCTATTAGATGCAGTAAAAATTTGTGGACTCACGTGCTACATATGAAAATGCATGTATTTTTGTGTAACAGATGCCTACATATGTAGTCAAACATACTTTGTGTAATCACATACTTTGTGTCTAATGAAAACAATATCAAACCCTTCCAAAATTTAAAAAAACATAGAGTTTCTACTTTGGTTGATTTAGATATGTCTTTTTGTTGTGACCAATCATACCACAACAACTACATTTCCTCTTACTTTTAGGTTCCCATGATGCACGAAACCTACGCTTGGGCAATCGTCCAGACCTTTTACGCCTCTTTGGAGGCTCACATACCATATCTGCTATTTGTGTAGGGACATTCCATTATGACTTGTTAGGTACTGGATAGATTGTCTCTGCATATCCGACTCTCCAATTTTCACAAGAATAATACCTACTGTTGAGAGAAGAAGGATTCAAACCCATGAATTTTGCAGCAGCAACAACATGTGTACAAGGTATTTCTTCAACATCAAACTCCATGCATGCACAACTCCTCGTTTGCAAATAGACAATTACTTTATCATCACCGTTCTTAACTCAAATTCCATCCTTTCAGCATCTAGGACATAAACAAAGTAGCCTCAAGACTCGACAAACTTCTTTTGGATGATTGTTTCGATATTTGGAGGAGAAATCTCTACACAAGATTTCGAACGAGCACGACGTTCCGCAAACCACCGAGTCATGAATTGTCTGATTTCATCAAGCATTGCCATAACAGGATATTCTCTACCTTCTTTCATAATTCCATTGACACACTCGGCATTGTTACTAGTCATGATGTTATACCTTTTAGCCGGACAGAAAGAACGTGCCCACTTTGCAATTCCAATATCATTAAGTAAGTCTATCTTTGGCTTATCCTACATAATTCAAACATCAGAGTTAGCATTCACATCAATGGTAAAATTGTGTAGGGATAAACGATACACACACATACCCCTGCTATTTGGCCAAGTAATTGCATGCATTCACTACTCTTATATTTGCGTGCTCCTTCCATGAACATTTGAAGGATTCTGTGGCATCTTGTTCGTTTTTGTAGATTTCCCTTAATATGCCAAATACAATATCCGTGTGATGTTGTTTCATAATTTGTAGATATTCCCTTTTTGATTGAATTATGTCGATCAGATACAAACACTAGCTCATTGTTATCATTTACGAAACGCTTGAGGTTCTTGAAGAAGAAATCCCAAGAAGCATCATTTTCACTATCAACAATTGCAAATGCAATGGGGTAGATCTGTTGATTTGCATCTTGTGCAGTTGCTACAAACAATACACCCCCATATTTTCCCTTCAAGTGAGTGTCATCTACTATGATAACCTACAACATCAATTACCATATAACAATATGTCAGCACACAAGGTTGTGTATATGAGTTTCTCAAACATGTAATACACAAAGTAATTAATTGAGCTCTATTAGTTACCTTCCGCATCACTTGGTATCCTCTAATAGATTGTCCATAGGCAATAAATACATATTTGAAACGGTTATCATCGTCAACCTCAAGACCAACAATAGTCCTTGGGTTTACCTCCTGCAACATATACAAATATGACGGTATGGAACTATAGTTATCCTCTGGTGTACCTCTAATCATGTCCTTAACGGCTTCTTGTGCCATCCAACATTTCCAATAACTAGCATCAATCTGGTGTAAATTTTTCATTACTGTGATGATGTGGTTGATTGAAGGTAACTTCTTTGCATTACCGTACCTATAACATAAACAATTCTGATTTTGTTGAAACATCAAGTAAAATGCACTTTATGATAAAACAATAAAAAATTATCAGCTTACATTGATTTAACCTTCTCAGCTATTACATGGTACGAAGCTTCTCTTTTGGTTGACCTCCGTAAGTGAAACGAACACGTGTGAGTGGAATAATACTTTGTTGTGGTAAAGTATTGTGACTGACCAAGCATAGAGAAACGCACCCTCCATTTACAGTCCTTGTCAACACATTTTGTTGTTACGGCCTTCTTCTTTGACTTCACAATCTTATATTGTGAACATTCTGCAATAGCATTTAGACACAACTCGTTTTTCATGTCTGTTTTAGTTTGATATGTTTTCCCAATTTGTAATCTCAAAGTTTCTGTTGTAGATGCACAACTACTTGTGTAAGGTACGAGCACATTTGTGTCGCACGATGTATCCATGATTTCTCCTGTTTCTACTACATTTGTTGAACCTACACCCATCTCTATATTTGTCTCCACATCATCTTGTTGTGTAGCTGTCAACATCCCAACTCCTTCTTCCCTTTGCAACTCAAGTACCACTCCTCCTTTATCCTTGAGTAAGTCTATCATCAACATCTCATCATTATTTTCTATCTGAACAAGGGTTTCACATAAAGGGAGACTCCACCGAAACTGTTCCATCTCATTAATCTGAACAAATATGTTAAAATCTTCCATTGTCATAACAGTGAATGGTCTGAGTGCAGGATTGAACGGGTTTTTGTATGATATGTGTATCACAACGTCGGATATACACAATCCAAACCTTGAAGCAATCAATCCAATTAGGTCATCAAATGTGCACGATACATCAACAACTATAGGCTTGCTTGTGATGTCCCCACTGTAATTCCATTCTCCGTCTTCATTAATCCAAACACCACCACAATATGTTGTGACATACACAATTTTCATCACTATTACATGAAAACCACACATAAAATTATGAGGAACTACACAAAAATATCAATATTTCTTACGATACACATGGACATACATAAAAACGTATACCAATACACAAGATTGAAAACTATAATTAGGAAACCATACCAAGATGCTCATATCACAGCTACAGATACACAAGATTGAAAACTATAATCAGGAGACCATACCAATATGTATTGAATATACAAGCAAAATAATTACACAACAAAAAAAAGTTACACAAAGTCGATAAATATTTAGAATAAATACACAACCAAGACCAACATGTTTTGAAGACTCCAGTATAAGATGTATATGAAGAAAACCAAGACTCGGAACATTTAATTATCATCACAATTATAGGTAGACAAATTATAACAATATGTATAATATCTACATAAATGAAATCACGATACAGATTATTTACAACAATCTGAAGTTGGAGATATATGAAGAAATGTTGTTGTTCGAAGAAGATGGTGATGTTCGATGAAGAAATGAAGAAATGCACAAAATTAAAATTTGAATACGGATATACATACTCTTCGATGAACTAACAGAGAAGATGTTGCTATTCGAAGAAGAGGATACGTCAGATTCAAAAAGTCGAAGAAATCTGTGCTGGAAGAAGAAGATTACGGTTGAAGCAGAGGAGAAAATGTCTCGCCATATTTTGCCAGATCTGGGATGAAGGGAAGCAGAAGAATTTGGCGAAGGAAAGGAGAACTTCTCGCCATATTTCGCCAGATCTGGGATGAATGGAAGCAGAATAATTTTTTCGGACGAGGAAAAAGATCTCTCCTAAACCGTCTAACAACTTTTCAGAAATGGAGGAGAGAGGGAGAGGATAAAATGGTCAGAATCTTTTAATATCCATTTAATTAATTTTTTTCCTAATATTTAATGGGCCTGTTTTCTCAGCAACTAGTACAAAGGGCCTATTTAATGCTCAACAATATAATAAAGGTCCATTAGCCCATTTCGTCCAAATTAAAATGCTGATGTTGGTTGTGAATTTTAATAGATTGATAATTGTATGTTATTTTTTTAGATGATTTCTTT
Source organism: Fagopyrum tataricum (assembly GCA_002319775.1). Lineage (NCBI taxonomy): Eukaryota > Viridiplantae > Streptophyta > Magnoliopsida > Caryophyllales > Polygonaceae > Fagopyrum > Fagopyrum tataricum. The sequence continues at coordinate 554,716 of CM008280.1, forward strand.
TGATCATGGATAAGTTGTTAGTATATCAACTAATTAAAAATTTGCTATATAAACTAGTCATACTACATGGATGATTTCTTTTGGCCATGTATTAATCTGATAGAATCTAACAAATCTGTATTAACTCTATATAGAATTAAAATATCCTACAGAATCGGCAAATTCTATGGATTATTAAAATTCAGTCAAAATCTTTAAAAGTTTGGATTGAATACACCCCTAAATTCCTTCTATGTTTTAGAATGTCAACAAGGCCATGGGGCAAATCCCCTAACTACACCTCTACTACTCGGACTCGGTTCGGGTTCGGATCCCAAAAACTCGGTTCGGACTCGACTCGTTTATAAACGAGTCAAGCTTGAGCATATCATTGCTCGGCTCGTGTAATACCTTGCTTGACAGGTCTCGATGACTCGTATCTACTTTATTTTACAGGTAGATTTAAAATATAAAAAAAAAATATATATATATATATACTGATTCAATAAAGACTGCAAACGAGGAAATATAAAAATGAAAATTGCAGTTCAATAATGCTTACTTACAAAGTTATAAGGTCTCCATGCTTGGTTTTCTCAACCAGTTTAGCAACATCTTTGAAGTGTCTGCATAAAAGACTTAAAAGCTAAACTTTGATTCAAAAATACCTTACAAAATCAGTCAATATTTTTTCCCCCTATGATTGAGCAATTTCTCTTTTCTTATCTTTTATCCGTATTTTTAAGTGTTTTTATTTTTACAAAAACTAGTGTTTTCAACAATCTAACACAACCTTTTCTTATCTACCGATAAGAATTCTATAATTATAAAAAGCTTACGAAATCGAGAAAAAAACAAAATTACAAAGCGCTCTAATAATAATTGAGTAGATTGAAAAACACATGCAACTCTCCATATTTTGTTTCACTTCCTTCTTGTTGTTGGGTGGATGCACGTCTTTGTCTTGGAAGATGGGTTGACCCTGTTTCGTTTGGAAGAGTAGTGGACAGGTAATTGAAATCTGACGCTTACGAGAGAGTCTAAGTATGAGGCTTCTCACAATAGTCCCTGATCTTTTCATGTACACTTATGCGACTTATATGATCCCTTTTATATATCTTTTCTTTGGTTGATTGACGTTTCCTCTTGCTCAGTGTTCCAAAATCTCGTCACCGGTTGATGCTATGTATTTGTCTGTCCCTCTCTCTCCTTTTTTTTTATCCCTTGGTTTAGAAAAGCATGGCGGTTAGTTCGTTTGTCAGTTTGTGACCTCTCGTTTCGCTAGCTTTTTTGCCGGTGAATCGAATTCCTTTCCTTTTTAAAAAAATAAAAAATAAAAAACCAAAATTTTAAAAATGCTTACATTACAAACGAGAAAGTTTGTACCATTGCTAGCAAAACTTATCCTTACAATTCCTCCTTCCTCAAAAGTCAAAAGTACAAATAATCCGAAAGAATAGGCCAAGAGCAAGAGCAAGCTATGTGGTGAAAACGGTCCAATACTTAGTGGATCAGGCCCATGATGGCCCATGTACACTTGGGCTGAGCCCAGTTCTTCAATGCTATGTTTTCGGAACATTAAGACCTCGGTGGTGGATCCAATATCTCCGTTATTTTGATCAAAGTCGAAAATAGCCTAGACTTGACAATAAAATGTTACCGTTAAGATCTTTTTAATTTTTATCTTAACGTATACGTATATGATATTTTGGGCACGGGATGGGACTTGATCTTTCCGAAAATTATATATAGGAAGATATCGAGACGGGTCTTGTGTTTTTTATATCAATTCCATCGGACTTTATTTCGGTTGAGGCCAAGATGAGATGGGACGGAACCAATTCTACTTTGTCGATAATTGTTTATAGTGTTTAAACTTTGCGATTAACACACAAAATACTCGTGTATATCGTACTTAAAACGATATTAGAGGTGTAGTCATGGCTAGATTTGTTAATTCAGATTTCAATGAATAAAAGAAGTTAGCTCCTCTTTTACCAAAACAGAAATCATACTTAAAACATATATATTAAATTTTCTAACAATTCATAATTTTCAAAAAATATAATTAACTTTTGTTAAACATCCAAAATAAATGTCCAAATTACAAATGTTTTTTTTGGTCATTTGACTATTTGTCAATTTAAACATGTATAATTAAAATATTTTATTATATAACTATTTTTTGGTTTAGGAATTTAATCTATTTTATATTTTAAGTTAAAATTTTAGTATACACGGAATGAGACGGATCTAGTTGGACGAAGTTAAAGTCCGTACCCGATCTCAAATATTTTTGACGTAACGGTCTTTTAGGACAAGAGTGCTCTTCTTTTGATGAAATCTCACCACAAGGAGTGGGATTTGCTTACCCTTAGTATTCTATATTTCGTTTTTTGATGTCAGCTTAATATAGAGTACTACAGTATTGAACAAGTAACGTTAAACGACCAAAAATCAAATGTGAAAATAAGACATTGTACGAGAAAGTCACCAACAATCTTTTCCCACAAACAAACCCAGGGATGAACGTTGACGACCTACGTGGCTTGGCGTAGTCAACGATTCAACACAGTAAACCTGGACGGCGACCACAGCAGCAGCAACAACAACAAATCATCCGACTCAAGAGAAGAAAAAAAAAAAAAATTGAAAGAAAATTTTCCGTAATGTAGAAGTAGAAATGGGAAACGAATCACAAACTAGTTAGAAAATTCAACTCCGTTTTAAGCTCAGCTGTATTAACTCTTCAATGGCCTACTATTGACTCACCATCATCACCCACCGAATCTCTCGACCCATTATAACTTAGGGTTGGCCAACAACCTTCCATCCTCCATTGATGTTGCTGATGATCTGAAATCAACAGGTAATTGCTAATTTCTTATTAAAATAACAATGAGACTGATTTGTGTCTTGTCTAGTTGTCTTTGCTTGATTCTGTTGACTTTGTCTACTCTCTCTTCTCGCCTTCAATTTCCTGATTTTAGTATCATGTTTGGGGATTGTGCCGGAAACTAATTTACTAGTGGGTTTCAATTGTTTGTTTTCGTTTAATTTTTATGATTTAGTTGAAATCCATTGATTTCCTGATTTTGCTAGGGTTTTTCTGTGATCAGCTTGATATTCAACGCTCAATCCCGTCAATTGTGCAGTCATCTAAATTTCTTGTTTGAAATTGGTTTCATTTTCCATCTGGGTTTGCAGTATAAAAACTGCTAGCCCACCAGAATGAAGTGTGACTGCTTTGGTACCTCCAAATTGAAGAACAAGAAGGATGATAGCCATGGTTTTGGAGAAATAGAGGGTAAGCGATCATCTTCTTTGACATTGGAGTATTTCATACACTTGTCATTTAACCCTATTCATGGAGTAAACCACTTCCCCAATATAGAGCTTTTGATTATGTTGTTTCCAAATTTTGATGTTGCATGTTGATATTAATCATAATTGATGAACTCAATCTGTCATTTAATACATATGGATTTGCTCCAATGAATTAGTCTTGGATACTGTTGCCCGTTCCCTGGTTCGACACAGGAAGGTGGGTTATATTATTTGACTCTTGACTAATTTAGCATATGCATTGTTGTCTGAAGGAGAATTGCTGCGTAATATCCGACACTTCTCGTACAACGAGTTGAGAGTTGCCACTGACAATTTTAGTGACGACAATAAGATTGGGCGTGGTGGTTTTGGTTCGGTATACAAGGTATAGATTTTGTTTTCCCATGATGAAGAAGAGCTTGAATTTGCCTTGTGAGTTATGATATCATTTAATCTACTAAAATCATCTAACTTTGTTGTAGGGGATCCTCAAAGATAGAGTACAAGTTGCTGTCAAGAGTCTTGCAGCTGAATCAAAGCAAGGGGTGCGTGAATTTTTGACCGAGATCAATATTATATCAAATGTGAAGCACCCAAATCTCGTTGAGTTGATTGGGTGTTGTGTGCAAGGACCCAACCGCATTTTGGTCTATGAATACGTAGTTAATAACAGTCTTGATCGTGCATTACTAGGTAAGATCACCAAAATAGTACAAAATGAAAGTATTTTTTTTAACTGTTAAGTATAAAATTGTTGCTTCTGTTATTGATGTAGGTTACACCAGTGACCGGAAACAACTGGACTGGGGAAAGCGGTCAGCTATATGTGTGGGTACGGCTAAGGGCCTTGCTTTCCTACATGAAGACCTCGTGCCACACATTGTGCATAGAGATATCAAAGCAAGTAATATACTTCTTGATAAGGATTATTCACCGAAAATAGGAGACTTTGGTTTGGCAAAGCTGTTTCCAGATGACATCACTCACATCAGTACGAGAATAGCTGGTACAACGTATGTATTCTTTTGAGTATTTCCTAGTCATTCTCTGCTTCTGTGTTTGATTTTTATCCATCTACAATCATACTCGTATATGTTTAAATAATTAAGTGTCCATAACTATGATATTCATTGTGCTATATTGATGACTAAGCCTTGAGTAGAGGGAAATGATCGAAATAGGCAGGTGATGTGTTAACATGACTGAAAATAAGGTAATCTAGAGAAAATGGCAATATGTTGCAAGTATATCGCTCCTCTGAATCTGTAACTCAATTTCAGTAGTAAACAAGCGTCACTTGTAAGCATTTATAATGTAGTTTTATACTAACATCACATGCAGACAGTAAGTTTTTGTTTATACTGCATTTTCACCAAGTGTTGCATAGTTCAGCTCTTAAAGATGGATATTGCACAATTGTGCTGTAAAGCATGTCATCCGACAAACCATAAATGATAAAAGTTCAGATGATGTGAAACAATATGCAAAAAGTAAAGGAAGTGGTCAATTGGCTAAAAACTAGGACTTGCAGATCTGGAAAATGAAAGAGACTAACTAAAAAATGGAAGGGGGGAAAAAGAAAAACAGGAGGAGGTTATAATAAAAACAAATAATTTGAGTTTTTATCAGAAAATGATAGACGATTAGTCATCCACAAGAATGTTGGTATTTCTATCAAAAGGGGCAGTTCCTTACTGAAGAAACCCTTTGCCATGTCCCTGGTAATCTCTACAAAAACAACTGATCTGGAACTTTATGCATAATAAGGAGATGATAATAAGTACTTATTTGTGCTTATATTCTCCTTACTTATATAGTTGCACAAAAGAACTTGCAAAGAGTTATTCAATATTCAAGAACCCATCTCTTGACTTTGCAAAGTCTTATGAAAATGTTGAGTGCTTATTTGACTTGTTTTGTGTGTGCTGGATAGTGCAGTGGTTATTTGGCTCCAGAATATGCAATGGGTGGTCGTCTAACAAAGATGGCAGATGTTTACAGCTTCGGCGTTCTTGTACTTGAAGTTATCAGTGGAAGAAGCAGTGCAAGGTCTGATTGGGGAGGTTCAGGGAAACTTCTTCTCGAATGGGTGAGTGTTCTTCATGCTCGACCTTTTGTACTAGAAAAAGGCTACATAGGTTAATAGTCTATCTCTACAAGCATTGATAATGAAGTAAAAAATCTGTCACTGAACAGGCATGGCAGCTATATGAGGAAGGCAGGGTCTTAGAGTTAGTTGACAACGAAATGGTTGACTACCCTGAGGAGCAAGTAATCAGATACATGAAAGTAGCATTTTTCTGTACCCAAGCAATAGCCAACAGAAGGCCATTGATGAGCCAAGTTGTCGACATGCTCACGAGGAATATACGTCTAAACGAGAAGCAAATTACGCCCCCTGGGTTCTTTCCAGACTCGGGTGGGTTGTCAAACCAAGGTGTCGGGTCTAGTAGCCAGCAGTTAAGCTCAGTACCTGTAACTGTTACAGATGTAGCTCCTAGATGAAGATTGAATATTTCTGGGATTTGGTGGTATAGTTTTTTGCTGGGTATTTTAGTACATATGGAGATCCATGGCTGAACTGGTGTGCAGAAGAATGAGAGGACACATAGAATGCACTATTTGCAACGTTGTAATTAGTTATGCTATTAGTTCGGGAAATTCTTGAGTTTATTAAATTTGTATTGTGATTAAGACTTCTTTTTTGGCATTATGATTGATGGTTCATCTTTAGCCTTGGGCTATGCAAGAACATCAAAGCTGTGGTCAAATAAAAATAAAATACAATACAACAGGGAGGAAAATGTGGTAGTTTCTTTCCTCAACTAGAAATGAGGTAGAATTTTTGTCTACAAGTGATAAAAAAGAATACAAGTCATACAAAGGCTTCAATTCTACTTGGTTTATTCCAACACAAAAAAATTGGCAGGAAACAAGTCACATTTAGATCAAGCTTCTGTTACCACATCTGTTATCACATCTGTTTCAACAACAAGCTGTTCACCTGCATCTTCCGCAGGCTTGGCCGGAGAAACATTGGAGGTAGCAGTTTTGGCTGCTGATTCTGCACCCTCATCACCATCTTTTCCGGATTTTGCATCTTTCCTGGTTTTTGCATCTTTCTTCTTTTCCTTTGCTTCTTTCTCGTCCTTGACTGGGGCGGGAGGAGGTGGGATCATGTGAGGAGGCGGCGAGTGCTTTAGCTTCACTAGGATGTGCCTCATCCTCGAAAGATCAGTTGGTTTTCCGGGTTTAGGACCTTGAACGACTGTGATTGATGGTTTCTTGTCTTGTTCCTTCTTTCCTCTCCTCTTCTCAATGTTTGGGACCTCGTGAGGAATGAGCTCTGCAATTGCCTTCCAGTATTGTTTGTCTGCTTCTTTATGGAACTTTTCTTGGCTAGACAAGAAGACCTGGTTTTCAGAGAAAATATATATTGGATGTTGATGATTAACTGATTAAGTGCATGTAGAAACACAAACTACGACTATATGGAAGAGCATGAATTGAATATTGGCATGTACCTTCTCTTTTTCCTTATTCTGGGTTTTGTTTGTCTCGATGTTTAGTTTTCTCTTTTCGTAAGCTGCACGTTTGAACTCCTCGGCTTCCTCGAGAATCTGATTCCGTAATTCCTTTTCAAGCTTCTCCTTTTCCTCAAGTCTAATGGTATTTTGACTGCATTGCCACATAGGTAGTAAATGCATAAGTTACAAAGTACAAGATTTCGAATGTAAAAATAAATGACAAATACAAGTGAGCCCAAAACTGGCAAAGATGAAGTCCTAATGGCAAGATGTGATATATAAAACGCCGTTAAAATCTTTGAGCAGTACGTCCCAGCAAGATACCATAAGCTACAGAATAACACAATCCCGACAAATCCTTCTGAAACACTAAATATAGCCATTTCACTAGTTAAAAATAGATAATAATGAAATAGGCCTAAAACTCGGGCAGAACAATACGTGAAGGTCAAAAGGTGTATATATATGATAGGAATAAGCTCCTCTTCGTTCCTCGTTGGAGTCTCAAAGCACCCGCTAGCATGTAACACAACCCTTCCTAAACATTAATATAGCACTGACTAGATAAAACGAGAGGATGGTGAAGTAGATCTACAAACTTGGGCAAAACAATATATCAAGGTCAGAAAATGTTAAACATGAGAGGAGCCTGCTCCTTGTTAGAGTCTCCAAGAACAAGCTGATATCTAATATCATCACAGAGGTTTCAGATCTCTATCAAAGTGATGATGCTATGCATGACATTTGAGTGCAGTAGCTGACTGTTACACTCATTCTGGAAAATAGTTTATTTACTAGATTTATATATATTTGAGATTTCCAAAGCTTAACATAGAAGTTAGTAGGGAAATATAGGGAATATAAATCAGCTATACGGGATCCTATAACAGTGCAAAATATAAATCGTTTATGACATTGAATAAATTCTGGTAACCCATGTCAAATTCAGATAAATCATCTCAATTCATGCCAAGTTACCTGTAAGTTGTAACAAATTAACAACACTCAAAGAAGTAGCTATATTTATTTTCAATTAAAACTTTTCATACTTAGAGTAGCTATATTCTAACATCATAATCTAGTATTACAAAATTGGCATAAATATAACGCATACTTATTTTTAAGTTGGATATTTGCCCATTGATTATTTTCTCAATGTGCCTTGTGCGTTTTTAATCACTGTGAACAAAGAACACGAGCTATAGTAAGCTAATAATTCGAATATAGATCAAATCAGACAAAATGATAACTGGTGCAACTCCGTTACCACTGGCAGATTAAAAGAGCGTTATGGATCTAATTGAGTGATTAGATCACGAGAAACAATCACTATAAACTGAACATATAGAGCAACACACTCACCGACGCCATTCTCGGAGAGCGGAGCCTTCTTCGCGCATCAGATCCGGTGGAGGAAGCACAGGCCCATCAGAAGCAAAAATCCCGTCCTCAACACCTCCCAAGTCGTGCAGCTGTCCATTCCCATTCGACACAGGCACGCCATCCTCAAAAGGCGACTGCGAGAAGCTAGGGTTTCCATCACCAACTCCGACAGACGAGGAGTTGAAGCCGTAAGGAAGCGGCGAATCAGAAGCGTCCTCGACGGAGACCTCGCCGTCAGCGGTAAATCCGCCGCTGCCATAGCTCTGAGGAGGAAAATCGTGAGCTCCAGGAGCAGAAGAGACGTCGACGTGTTCGGCAGAGTAGGAATCGGCATCATAGGAGAAGTTGGAAGGATCATAGCTAGTGTAGCTATCATCGAAGGGCGGGTCGGAGGTTCTCAGCTCTTCGCCGCCTTCGTTGCTGAAATCATCGAAGGAAGACATCTCTTTAACTCTTTCTCTCGCTCTGAGTTCTATGCGTCTGATTGGGGAAGAAGGTGGAGCTGAGGATAAAGGGCGGTGGGTAGATCGGAGATGTTAAATTCAATTTTTATATTTAATTTTACTGTTTTCTTGGGTTGCCTTAAAATGTGCGTCGTCGAAAGCTTGTACATCATGAGTCAATTTCTTTATTTTCTACATTAATTTTGATTTTAACTTCAACGTCCCATAATAATGTAAAGCTGAAAATTTGAAAGTTTTTTTTTTTTTAAATAATGAAAATCGGTTAAAAAATACTAGACCATATGTGGATTAAAAGGACCGGAAAAGATCGGCAGACAGACTAACCGTCATGAAAAACTACAATAAAAGAAAAAAGAAACACACAAAAATTTATCACGGATACCAAAAGCAAAGAGATCTTAAATGGAAATGAGGAGGATTCAATCAACCGGAAACGACAAGTACAACGTCCATCGTCGAAGTAAGTACACAAGTAACAAGCCTAGGAACAAAATTTGAACTTCGTTGCAATGCGTATAGTACCTTAGTATATAATTTAGACGTTGTCCCAATGCATATGGCGCATTAGTACACCGCAATATGCTAGAGCTGAAAATTTGAACGTTGTCGCAATGCATACAACACCCTAGTACACCCGAATATGTTAGAGCTGAAAATTCAAGTGTTTAGCGCATTAGTAAATACTACGTTGTGCTAACATAAAATCTTAAACTATATGAACCACAAAATGTGTTTAAAATATAAGATTAACATATTTGATGATTTGAAAATTATGAAAAATTTAACATACTTAATATTTAAAATATTATTGTTTAGAGAAAATGTTATATTAACTTATCACGTCATATTATCATTTAAATGAATAACAAAGTCATGTAAACGTAGGTTGCACAACCGTAGCAACATCGTATTATATTATTCATGAACCAAAGATGCATTTACCATCTTGCCTTCACTCTTAAGGAAGTTTATCGGTCCACGACCGGAAATATCTTGTTGGACTGGATATCTGGGTCCGGTCCGATTGAGCCGGGCCTTTAAAATTTGATGGACATGACCTGGACTGGACCTGAATATCCGGTCCAACAAGAGCATTCCGGTCCAAGTCCGGTATCGAAGAGTTGTTACTCGGAAGAAAGACTTCTAAAGCTAGTTCATCGTAAAAACAAACTCATCTACGCACTTTAACAGAATTTCAACACTCGGAAAACATGCTAACAAGAGTAGGGTGAGAACAAACTATGACAGATTACCGTTAACATTATTATGACAAAAGAGAACAAACTATGACAGATTTCCATTGCAATACGAGATACGAACTTTCAGAAGATGAAGAACTATATATCCAGATTTGTTAGAAGAATGCAAAGAAACTGATCTTATGGATACTTGAGTCAATCAAGACTCAGGAACGTGAACATTTACAAATTTTGATATTATATATGACAGACATCCCACACCAGCAAAATACACCTAGGAGTGAAATTAAGATCAATATCATCAAGCGGCAGGAGTGAAGATAATATGAATGTTTAGTTTCTCATTTGAGCTTCTTATCACTGTCAGTAGTAAATTGTGGATAAACTGATACAATAATTAAGCACTGATGCCACTATGAGCAGAATTATTTGATTTATCTGCATGAGCAACTGCTGCAGTTTGACAGGCCTGCAAATATGTTTATAATTCATCAAATCAGCTTCAGAATGGCAATGAGTTGCCAATAATAAATATATTTAGCTACCAGCTGCACAGATACCCACAGTTGAGAACCTTGGAGAATACCTACATGTGGAAGGCTAATGGCGAGAGTACCTTGAAAGGATTGACATGGCCGGAAACGATCTTCCCTGCGAGAACCTTGTACAGAAGAATCAACCACCTTCGCTTTAATATACATTTTATCTTAAATTATTAATTAATTATTTTGTTTGGAACTCCCAGTCCACCACCATCTCCACCGTTCGTCTATCTTCCTCTCTTTCATCTTCAAGGGCCTTAATAAGCTACCTGCGTTTGGCGGCCACCAACCCTAACTCCCTTCCATTGTCGCGTGAGCTCTGTCACTACTTTTTATTATTTTTCAACCCCAAATAAACTTTTTATTACTTTCAAGTACAAATTTTATAAATTTTGATTTGAAAATTTGCGATTGCACGGTATTTGATGGGGAGTGACTGGGATTTGGCTTTGCGATGAGAAGAGGAGATACGGTGGTGGCTGGGTGCGGCGGCATGTATAGTCTTGTAGACAGTATAGCTAACCCCTAATTTGATTCCAATTCTAATCAAGCAACCTAAACCCGATACCTACAATTTATGGCTGCCAGGCATTTTGTAGAACAGTTGAAGCATATCCCCTCTCTTACTGCCGCATTCTCCTGCATCGTCTCTAAGGCTCCTGCTCTAATGCGAGGTGCCATGCCAGATATTGTGTCCCTTCCTGTTGATCCTTGTCCACCAGCAATAAAATCGCAAAATGCTCCAATCCAATGTCCAAACTTCACCAGCTTAGCCAATCTCACCAGAACCCATTCTCACTTCATCAAAACATGCTTCCTAGAATCTCAGGACAACGCACTTCACTGGAATAACCTTATCAGATCGTATATGAGATTATATGCATTTCAAGAGGCAGTCCAAGCTTACATTGATATGCTACAAGCTGCGTTTGCCCCGGATCGATTCATATTTCCTGTCACCCTGAAGGCGGCTGCTCAAATCTACTCGATCAAGACGGGGTGCCAATTCCATGCAGTGGCAGTTCGTCGTGGGATTGAGTTAGATGAGTTTTGTGAAAGCGGTTTCATTAGTATGTATGCAAAAGCGGGTGATATTGGGAGTGCCCGAAAGGTGTTTGATGGAAATTCTGAGAGAAAGTTGGGTTCGTGGAATGCTATGATAGGGGGGCTTTCTCGGGTTGGGCTTGCCAAGGATGCTGTTGAGATGTTTGTGAGGATGAAGAGGGAGGGATTTATGGCAGATGATGTGATGATGTTGAGCGTAATATTGGGTTGTGGGAGGTTAGGTGACTTGAATTTAGCCCTTCAACTGCATAAATGTGTTCTTCAGGTGCAGACCTATGTCAAAGAAGATATCTTGATGTTGAATTCCGTCATTGATATGTATGGGAAATGTGGAAGGATGGACTTGGCTTATAAGGTGTTTTCTAGGATGGTCAATAGAAATGTGTCCTCATGGACATCAATAATTGTAGGCTATGCCACACATGGACACGTGAAAGAAGCAATCGAGTGCTTTCATGATATGATAGAGGCTCAGGTAGTGCCAAATCATGTGACTTTTCTCGGGGTTCTATCTGCTTGCGTGCATGGAGGGTTGGTTGAGGAAGGTAAGCATTACTTCAACTTAATGAGCAATGTATATGGAATTAAGCCCCAAATAAAGCACTATGGTTGCATGTTGGACTTGCTTGGTCGTGTGGGGTTGCTTGAAGAAGCTAGAAACATGGTTCAAAATATGCCCATGGAACCAAATGTGGTGATTTGGGGTTGTTTGATGGGTGCTTGTGAAAAATATAGCGATGTAAAGATGGGGGAATGGGTTGCTAAGCACTTGGTTGAGCTGGAACCTTGGAATGATGGAGTTTACGTTGTTTTATCAAATATTTATGCAACTAGAAATATGTGGGCAGAAGTGGGAAGGATGAGAGAAGCTATGAAACGTAGGAAGTTGGCCAGGGTTCCTGGTTGGAGTCACTCAATCCCTTCTGTAGAGACATCCTTGGTTTTGTAACCAAACTTTTGCTATTGGGAGTCTTATGTGACTGTTGGAGCTGATGAATAATGTTAAGGTGAAGAACACTCAAAGATAAGGTAATTCTGAGTTAACTGTAAAGCTTATTAGCTAAATTTTTGTATTGATTGGAAGTTTAGGACAACGAGACTTTGGTTTGGCAAAGCTGTTTCCAGATGACATCTTTCACATCAGTACAAGAATAGCTGGCACAACGTATGTATTCTTTTGAGTATTCCCTAGTCATTTTCTGCTTCTATGTCCGATCTTTATCCATCTGCAAGACTGCAATCATACCCTTCCATGTTTAAATACTTGGTCTCCATCATATGATGGACATTGTGCTATAATGTATGATGAAGCCTTAAGTAAAGGGAAATGATTAAATAGGCAGGATATATGTTAACATGACTGAAAATAAGGTAATCTAGGGAAAGTGGCATTGTGTTGTTAAGCATGTCATCCAACAAACCCTAAACGATAAAAAATTCAGATGATGTGAAAGATTGTGCAAAAAGTAAAGGAAGTGGTCAATTGGCTAAAAACTAGGACTAGGATATCAGGAAAATATAAGGGACTAACTAGAAAATGATAAATAAAAAATAAAAAAAAACTGATAATTTGAGTTTTTATCAGAAAATGATAGACAATTAGTCATCCACAAGAATGTTGATATTTCTATCAAAAGGGGCAGTTCCTTACTGAAGAAACCCTTTGCCATGTCCCTAGTAATCTCTACATGCCAAACAACTGATCTGGAACTTTATGCATAATAAGGATATTATAAATTTATAATATGTACTTATTTGTTCTTATAATCTCCTTATTTATATAGTTACACAAGCCTAGTTGCATAAGGTTTATTAGGACCGAGGAATTACTCAAGAACCCATCTCTTGATTTTGCAAAGTCTTATGGAAATGATTTTAGTGCTTATTTGACTTGTTTTGTGTGTGCTGGATAGTGCAGTGATTATTTGGCTCCAGAATATGCAATGGGTTATCGTCTAACAAAGATGGCAGATGTTTACAGCTTCGGCTCTCTTGTACTTGAAGTTATCAGTGGAAGAAGCAGTGCAAGGGCTGACTGGAGAGGTTCAGGGAAACTTCTTCTCGAAAGGGTGAGTTCATTCAGCATCATGGCAAATCCAGTTAAATTTCTTAAGTCTTTTGATTCAAAATGAACTTGTTATATTTTTTTACTTTGATGTACCTCCACTGCATTATCTAAACAATTTTGAGCCCATTCTCTTATAAGACAAAGGACTCAAAGAGGACTATGAAACTTTAGAATGTTTCATTTAGTACAAATATTCTGTCTCATTCCACCACGTACGAAATCCCAGGAGAGTGTAGACATTATATCCCGAAAAAGTGTTCTCCATGCTCAATTTTTTATTCTAGGAAAAGGCTACATTGGTAAATAGTCTATCTCTACAAAAATTGATAATGAAGTAAATATATGTCACTGAACAGGCATGGCAGCTATATGAGGAAGGAAGGCTCCTAGAGTTAGTTGACAACGAAGTGGTTGACTACCCTGAGGAGCAAGTAATCAGATACATGAAAGTGAGCATTTTTCTGCAGCCAAGCAATAGCCAACAGAAGGCCGTTGATGAGCCAAGTTGTCGACATGCTCACGAGGAATATACGTCTAAACGAGAAGCAAATTACGCTCCTAGATGAAGATGGAAGACATCTGTGATTTGTTTTTGTTTTTTTTTGCTGGGTATTTTAGTACATAACGGAGATCCCTGGTTAAACTGGTGTGCAGAAGAATGAGAAGGCAGATTACACTATTTGCAACGTTGTAATTAGTTATGCTATTAGTTCGGGAAACCCTTGAGTGAGTTTATTAATTTGTATTGTGATTAAGACTTCTTTTTGACATTATGATTGATAGTTCATCTTCTATGCAAGAACATCAAAGCTGTGGTCAATGCTCTGGTCCAATAAAAATAAAATACAATACAACAGGAAAATGTGGTAGATTCTGCACCCTCATCAGTCATCACCATCTCTCCCGGTTTTTGCATCTTTCTTCTTGTCCTTTGTTTCTTTCTTGTCCTTGGATGGGGCGGGATCATGTGATGAGGACTGAGGAGGCGGGATCAATTTTTTATATTTAACTAGTGTGTCGCCCAGTGCCCGGGTTTTTCCTAAATTTAATTGTTTGTAAATTCCAGTTTTAAGCATGGTACGTTTAATTGCAAACCAAACCCTCGTTAAAAATGAAAACACTCATATACACTCATAAACACTAGTGTTTTGGCCTTGCCAAACACAGCTGTAATAGAACAAGGATCGTTACACAAATATGATAACGGTCCGAGCAATTTCATATGACGATAATATTTTTTTTTGAAAGTGAATCAGTTTATAATAATCTTTTAGAATATATTAATAGATAATTTAAAATTACTCCCACTTTCTAAAATTGTGAAGTATTATTGTCAATATTCTATGATGATACTTTAACTAATAAAACAGTTTTCGTACATATTTTTGTAATATATTAATCGCATTTATTCTACAATATTATAAATCTTTTAAAGTTTTTGATGTATAATTTTATCATTTAGTTGAAGCTTAAACCGATTTAGAATGAACTTGGACAATTGTGATGGATATCATTTCAAATCCCAATGGATTTCATTTTAATAGATTTGCATTCTAATTATATTTAAATATTTAAAAACAAACTAATTCAAAAATATATATGCATAAGAAAAGTTGAAAAGCTATTGAGTAATCTGATTCGTTGGATTTTAATTTTGATAGAATTTAGTAGAAAGATTTGGTAGTTTAATTAGATTTCAAATATTGTTGCATTTTTAGAAAATAGTAACACATAAGATATGCATCATTAGAACCGAATTCATAAATTTTAAATTTTAAACTTTGAAAATGAAAAAAAAGAGAAGAAGAATAAATAAAAACTATGATATAAAATTCGAAATTCAAATTAAAATTCAATTTTATATTAAAAATTAAAGTTCGGAAAACTGATGTTGCATGTTTCAGCATATCAAATTTGGCATGTGGATTAAGAGGGTTTTATTTTAGTATAGTAAATAGATTTTATTATTTTCTTGGATAGTCAAAAGCTTGTCCATCAAATCAAATGAGTCAATTTCTTTATTTTATCCTTAAATATGATTACCATAAGGTGAAGCTGAAAATTTGAACGTTGTTGAACACTAATACAAAATTACACGTTGTCCCAATGTCTATAGCGCTTTAGTACAAAATTTAGACGTTATCTCAATGTGTATGGGACATTAATATACCGAAATATGCTAGAGCTGAAGCGCATTAGTACAAAATTTGAACGTTGTCGCAATGTGTACAACACATTAGTACACGGAATATGCTAGAGCTGAAAATTTAAGCGTTCGACACATTAGTAAATACTTCTTCGTGCTAACATAAAAACTCAAACTATAATATAAACCACAAAATGTGTTTAAAATTAACATATTTGCTGATTTAACAAATAATTGTGTCATGGAAATCTATCGTACATAATGTATCCCGTTATATTAATCTAAATGAATGAACAAAATCATGTCAACAAGCTGGATTCACATCAAGGAATCCAAGTCGGTCCCGAGTGGATAACCGTTCCAGCATGGCCAACCAAAGCGTGAATGAGTGTTTGGGGGTGATCCGGGAGTACCAAATGACCTTGTGCCAAAGAACCTTGCTACCATGTGGCCTAAGGAAGTGGTATGCCATGCTGACCTTAAACTTGCCGATAACACACCAGAGTCCAGTAGGTGCCTTGTGTCCTCACTTGTTCCAGCCTTGGCCCGGACAAAGTCTCTAGCCAAGAGGATCCCTTTGATTAGGTATTCTACCTTGTGCCAAAGAACCTTACAACGGTATTCTATCTATCTTCTCTATCTATCTTCCCTATCTATTGTTTCACCATATTTACAACAATAAATATATAACATTTTTAAATTTTATAGACTTCGAGCAGATTTTGTGACATTTATAACTTTTCAAAAAAAAAACTGAATTTACAAAATATTAGTCTTGGTTACCCTATCATATATGCTTCATAAAAAATACACTGCCCCTTAATTTTTTACTGCTTCGTAAGAAAATCTCATTTTTTACTGCTTCGTAAGAAAATCTCATAGGCATCATAGGTAAAAGCAAGTATGATCACAACGGCCTTAGCCCTTTAGAGGGCTTGGACCTTGGCTTTTAATGGCAAGGACAATAGAAACCAAATTACCTTGAAGAAACAAATGATTAATCGGTGGAAAAAAAACAGATACACTTGTGTACATTGAATGAGATATCTTAGATAAAATATGAAACTCATAATTATAAAATGGTACAGAAAGCATGGCCGCTATATGATCAATGGTGCATCTGAAAATAACTTACTGAGTGTAACACACGATCAAGAATCTGATCTCAAGGCCTGTGTAGCCAACTGTGTAGGGCTTTACATGTATCTCTGCCTCTTCCCCAATTCGGGTCTCATTCGTTTACTCGACATGCCTTGTAAAGACCTGCAAATGCAAACAACGTGATTGTCATAAACCAAAGGTGCATTTACTATCTTGCCTTCACTCTTCCATCCTCAAACAAAGTTTCTAAACCAAGGGCTGCTCATCGGTCCACAGCCATCCTCAAACAAAGGTTCTAAACCAAGGGATGTTCATCGGTCCACAGCCGGAAATATCTTGTTGGACTGAATTTCCGGGTCCGGTCTGGTTGGGCCAATTTTTTATTATTATTTTTTGCCCCAAAATTGGGGCCTTTAAAATTTTAAGGACATGACCTGGATTGGACCTGAATATACGGTCCAACAAGAGCATTCCGGTCCAAGTCCGGCACGGAATTTGAACAGCTGATTTTACAATAGCAGAAAAG
This sequence comes from Fagopyrum tataricum, assembly GCA_002319775.1. Classification (NCBI taxonomy): domain Eukaryota; kingdom Viridiplantae; phylum Streptophyta; class Magnoliopsida; order Caryophyllales; family Polygonaceae; genus Fagopyrum; species Fagopyrum tataricum. Next base: position 572,043 of record CM008280.1, read on the forward strand.
AGACGGTAAGAGCATCCACAAATCCACAATGGTTTCTTATTTACAGCGGGGAGGTTCTTCTTCCACAAACAATACATGAATAAGAAACCTTTAATGATTTTTATAACACATCTCCTCTTTTATTTTATTTTTCCTTTTCTTAATTAAAAAGTAAGAAACTTAGAGATTTTCATGAGATCTCCATTGTGGATGCTGTTAATATCCAGTTCTTAGTTTGATTGTACTTGAACCAAAGTTTTCTCCAGGCAATGCTAAGAGCAGAAATGAGACAGTAGTAATAACATGTAAAAGATCACACACCTTGGGGAACCATGGCGTTTTTTACTGGAGAAACCGAGCATGGATTTTAGACTTGCGAGGGCGGTTCCTGCAGCCTAAAGAGTAAAATGAACGCAAAGTAAGATTCCTGTTTGGTTTTTCTTGGGGTGCTTCAAAACAGAATAATGATGAATACCTGTACTTTAGCATCATCCCACGTTAATCCAGTTCCTCTAGAGAAGACCTGTCCATCTATTACTACCTACAATGCATTATCATAACAGACACTATGAATAATTAACCGAAGACTGAGAGATTACAGGGAGATCTAGAAATTCTTTTCTTTTTCTATTTCTAATTTTCTTGAAGATTTTTTAGGGCATATACTTATTAGGTCTAAATTCTAACCTGAGCATATACTTCGTCATTCTGAAGTGGTGGTCCGCCTTTATAGTCAAGATCAAAACCCTCCGCCATGCACTAGAAAAAAGCAGACATGTAATGACACAATTAGGTCACCAAACTAAAATATAAAGGCTCGTTCAGACCATAAGTATATAAACAGAGCTCTTGATAATGTACCAGCTCTTTAAGTGCTGAAACTGAAGATACTGATCTCATAGTTCCATCCAGAGTCATGTCTTGAGATCCATCGTCTCCTTCACGATACCCTCCACCAGCTTCTACTGATTCGAAGAAGCCTGAAGGTTCTTCACTGTTTTGTGAATGATTCACATGTGAATTTGAATCACGAACAAAACCATCATTTGAGCCTGAGAGTCTACTTACATCTCCTCTCTTAGGGCTAGATTCTGATTTTACATGTGACAGATACTTATCTGCAGCAAAAATGAAGAGTTGTTACTCGGAAGAAAGACTTCTGAAGCTGGTTCATCATAAAAGCACACTAATCTACGTTAATAGAATTTCAGCACTCAGATAACAGGTTAACAAGAGTAGGGTGAGATCTGTGATAAGTATGCTACCACACAAAAAAAATTGGGGAACTGTGAATCTGTGATGAAAACCAACATACTACAAAAAAAGAGATTTAATAGTCACGTGACATCCTTTGTTTTTGGAGCGCTGGAAAATAGGGGTGATTGGAGGATCTCTATATTGCTGAAAGAGATCACCCATCACACCTGTTTGTTGGGCGAACTGCTGCTCTCAGCAGCTGTGCACTCGAGTTTGTGGAGGTGGAAGATGTCAATTTGGTTAAATTTGGAAGGGGAGTTCTAATCAATTTATAGCCTTCATTATTATCAAGTGTGTGGTGTTAAATCTCCAGGGCTCTTGGCTCATGTCTTCTTTTAGAAAGGCCAAACCATATTGCCCCTTTTACTTACTCGGTAGATTCACCATAATTGGTGTTGATGGGATGTTCACCACTTGAGTGCACCTTAAGTGCTGAAACTTCGACAGTCAGCACATCCAGAATCTTATCCAAACAAGAAGCAATCGTTGCTAATTGTTGAGCCATAAAGTGGGAAGAGATTGGTGGGGTGGGGCGGTGGGATGAAGAAGAACTAGTAATTACAATGGATAGACGTGGCTCTGAGCATCTGATACCAGATAGTTAGGATATTTGGATGCATTGCGAGTATCTTACAACCAACTGAGAAATTGAAATATACTGCAATTTGGAACTACACTAATTGGCCAAGAGAAGTTTTACATAGTAGCCCTCTTAAAAACTAATTGATGACAAAGCTTAGACCTAAAGCAAAGGAATTTCTAGAAGGGTGCCTAAGATAATGAGAATATCTCAATCTAGAGAGGGTAAGGATGATAAAGTAAATATCTAGAGATTTATAATTGCATTGAATAAGGATGAGGCTTAAGGAGCTGTCTAAAAACTTATAGATACTTAAAAGGCTTGCATGTAACCTTTCAAATCATCTTGTAGTATACTAGTATGTTTGAAAGGGCTGCGTGTCTGCATCAAACTGCAAGTATGGAAAAACTGCATTGCAACTGTAAGCTTTTTTATGATTTATGCAGCAGTTTATACAAGTTATGCTGATTATTATTACCATTATCATTATTATCACAAAAGAGAACAAACTATGACAGATTACCATTGCAATACTAGATACGAACTTTCACAGGATGAAGAACAATACGTCCAGATTTGTTAGAAGAATGCAAAGAAACTGATCTTATGGATACCTGAGTCAATCAAGACTCAGGAACGTGAACATTTACAAATTTTGATATCATAACACTTGTGATATTTTACAAGGCTTCATTCAAGGTAGACAGTATTTACCATATTAACTACTTGGGTGCTTACATCCATGGAATATAAATTGACAGACATCCCCACACCGAAAATCATGTGACCAAATAAGTACTGCAGGTTTTCTAGCACTTGCTTAATTAACCATCTTACCTGCCAGTCCCATCAGAGAAGCCTCTGCTGCATAATGTTGAGCTTCCCTTCTCGTTTTTCCTTTCCCTTCACCGATTCTCTCACCAGCAAAATACACCTAGTAGTGAAATGAAGATCAATATCATCAAGCGGCAGGAGTGAAGTTAATGGAAGACGAAGTTATATCAATGCTTAATTTCTCATTTGGACTCTGAGAAAGTTCCTAGTAATTTGTAACAGTCCATAGGTATCATTCCCTTATTGCATCCAGCAAAAAAAAAGGTCAAAGACGCAAAATTAGTAAACTACTAAGAAACCATGCACCACTGATGAGTGGAATCACCTGGTATTCGATACATAACATCAGTGTTTCAGCAAACATGTTATGTACATCAAGTCCAAATGTTAAGTCTCCAGCAATTATAATACAGAAGCTGAGACTCGTGTCCATTAACAAACATAATAAACAGGGTATAGCTTCATTGAACGCGATGAAAAACTTTAAAAAGTGCACAAAGCAACCATTTTCCATGTTTCCTCGCATCGTTAATACAGTTGAAAGCAATAATTTGAAGGAAAGGGAAATATCAGATGAGGAAGGTAGTTCAACTTCAGCTTAACAAGGACTTTTAAAGGAAAGAGAGCATGAAATTTCAATGCAAAATTCAAATGACAAGTTCTCAAAGATTTCATCTCAGAGAGTTGATCTTTTAAACACAAGACTTTCCTGCTAATATACTGTCGAGTCTTAAGACAATCACAGAGCACCAATAGTTTGACTAATCACTTTGACCAATAAATAGTAGACTACAGATTTTCCCACAGTCAAATATGGTGTTATATAATCAAGGCTGTCCAGAAAGAAGCATGCTGCATATTTTGCCACAAAAAAAACCATTCTCACTCTTCTTGCCAGCTACAAATCAGTACCATGACAAGGCTATAATTATAACTACCTAATCACTTACACCCTTACTCCATCTTACACGTTCGTCGCAAGTAACTTAACATAGATCAAGTGAAATGCCCGTCTTCCTTAATAGTTATGCACAAACTGCTTCCTAATAGACTCGATATTTTTTTTCTCACTTCGAAATGCTTTTTTCCTAATTCCTATATATATATACATGTTTCTACCTTTTTCTATGACTGAGAAAATAACTGCTAAACCATTGTCAATTTTAGTACATGCACCAAGTGCATAGAAAGAATATTGAAGTAAGAATATACCGCTAAATCTAAGCATGAGAGGAAGTTAAGTCAAAACCAATCTTAACCAGCAAGCAAGTGCCTAGAAATGCTTTGTTCCTAATTCCTATATATACAGAACTCATTCATTAATCTAATATGGGATTTAACCAGAAGTGACTATTGGTCAGAAGCGTAAAACAAAATGAAGGGGGGAAATGTATGACTACCTCCATCAAAAACTTCAGTTCTGCAGACGCAGCAAGAGATGATCTGTACTCGACCTACGACAGGCATATTAGAGTAAGAATCCACAAAATAAAGGAAAAAGAGAAGAGGAAATGTGTGACAAGTTACCAATCTACTTTGATTAGCACTTAAGCATACTACCTTAGCTCCACATTTTCTACCAATATCCCACAAAGCTCCAGCAGGCATTTCTGAATCTACATTTCTTCGTCCAGGTTCGTTGTCAATGTCTCTATAATTGGAGGAAGAACATACTGAATCAGAATCCCAGTCCTTGCTGCTGGAGAACGGGCGACCAGATTCATTTTCAAAATCCTTACTCCTAGATAAGGTTTGGCCTATATGGACATCCTCTTCTGAAAAAGAGTGAAAATTGTAAGGCATAAGGGTGGATAATTGATACGATAAATCAGCTCGAGTAGATGGCATAACCAATGCACAGATGCCACTATGAGCAGAATTATTTAATTTATCAAGAAAGCAGCAAGTAATTTAACTAGCCAATACATCAGCAACTGATGCAGTTTGACAGGCCTGCAAATGTGTTTAGAAATTCATCAAATCAGCTTCAGCATGGAATGAGTTGCCAATAATAATTACATTTAGCTACCAGCTGCACAGATACCCACAGTTGAGAACCTTGCGGAATACCTACATGTGGAAGGCTAATGGCAAAAGGGTAATGATTTTTGCTTAATATTATAAACCTTGAAGTTCCACCGCAATAGTACCTTGAAACGATTGACATGGTCGGAAACGATCCTCCCTGCGAGAACCCTGTACAAAAGAAGTCCAAGATGATAAATATCACGGTGCATGCCTATAGGTGAAGTACTCAAGTTTAGTTGCTCACATACGATATGCAGGCTAAAATGGGCAAAGGAGAACCAACCAACCTCTCTTGGAAATCTTTGCCTTTGTGCATAAGGTCTTTCAGATCGAACAAAATTGTCCATCTTCCTGGAAAATGGAGGTGGAAGATGTTGCTTCTCGCCATACATCCCATCAGAAGAAAATTCTTTTGGAACGGTTCGACCGAATTGTTCTGGATTCATCTGGTTTTCAAACCAGCTTCGACGTGACTGCACTCGTGGGCCAGGGGGAGGCAAAGATGGTGGTGGAGACGGGCCATGAATTGGAACTGAAACAGAAATAGGCGTTGGGCCTGGACCAGGAATTGGTGCTTGCATAGGAGGCCTAACAGAAAACTGAGATTCACTTGGTGAAGTCTCTTTCATATCTTGTCCATGTTGCAATATAAGAAGCCTCCTCCGTGTATCTGGATCTAGCTCAGACTCTGGTACTTCACCCTCTTCCCTGGCAGGAGAACGTGAACCTTGTAGGTTTGGGTCTGCATGTCCAAAATGACCCAATGGCCTCGCAGGAGAACAGTGTAAGTTTGGCACTGCATTTCCAATATGACCCAAAGGCCTGGCAGGAGAACCTTGTAAGGTTGGGTCTGAGTTTGCAATTTGACCCAATGGACTCACTAAAGGAGCTGCTTGTGGAAGATGACTAAGTGGAAAAGACACAATGGAACCTTGATGTGCAGGCTGCAGAGCTGGAACTTGAGTACCCCCAGACGCAAATTGCAAAGAAGAAGCAGTCCTTGGATCAGGATTAGCAGATAATGACGCAATTGCTAAAGGGACTGCTGAGGATTGGATTGCTTCCTGCATGAAAAATTCAAAACCTGTTATAATTCTAGGACAACATAAAATTCCTAACCCTAATGGCCTAATCACATAAATCCAGACAAAACTAATGAAGAAACAACTGGCAAACTTTTTCCACCTCCAACCCAGAGTATATAAGGGAAACAGAAAGAGGGTTACCTTCAGCCTCCTTTCAACCTCAGCATCTGCCATTCCATCAAAACAACTTTGCTCTTTGTTTCCATTTGCCCCAGATGTATCATCCTGCAAACAAGAATACAGAATGCGCAAATGTGACCACAGCACCAGCCATCGAACAGAAAATTGTTTTAATGTGTCAAGCTAGGCTCTGTTAGGCATTTATTTTGTACCCAGGCAAGAATGTGGGTTGGGAAGGGAAACAGTTTATAGTAACCATGTTGTTCGTAGCCTTTATCTCCTTAATTAATAAGGGTATAGCCCTAGCGATTACGTATCCTCTTATCTTTTAATGATATTTCTGGTAAAGTTTGATTGTTGTCTTGCCGGTCTTGACCAGAGAAGTTCTCTCTGCTGGTGACTTTGTGAATTTGGGCTAAGGCTCTGATATAGCTTTATGTTTCAGTTAGTATGGATGTTTTTGAGTGTTTTGCAGATTCCCGACTTTAGAAAGGACCTGACTGTGACTCTGACAGTCAGGCAGGGAATAAAAGGAAGTAGAGAACTATATTACCTCTGGAGTCAAATAATTGCTCACATCAAGCTGGAAAGGGATATCTTTGAGATCATCTTCATATAAAAATTCAGACATTTGCTCCACAAGACCGTCGTCAAATTCTCTGGAAAAAATCACATGAAGTTGACATATCAAGGTACCAAATGAAGCCAATCAATCAAGTATCAGGATAAACTGCAAACAAAGATACATGTGTGTGCCCAGAATAACAAAAGTGTTGTCAGTGAAGACTTACTTGAAGAAACCGCCTCTAACATTGCAAGCAACATTTCTAGCCACACATAGGACTGGAATGGCATTGTTTGCCTACAAGATAGCAAGAGGTGAAGTTGAAGACACAGAAAGAAGAACATAGGGAAAATCTATTCATATGCTCAAGATACCTCAGCTTGAGGAGCATAATATGGAGCAAATGCTGGGACAACGTGCACCCGTGGCTGGTCCCATTCATCCCACACTTTCAACCGATCATCAATCACTAGTGACATTTTAGGATGACAGCTTTTGTTGTGAAAAACATTAAACAAAGACTTCTTGCATCCTGTTAATCACAGAAAAATTATATAATTAAATCCAAGATGAAATACAATAGTGCAAACAAGGGATGATTATGCAGGAGTGAAGAGAGGGAAAAAAATATTTAATATAAAATGCCAGAAGTTAAATTGGACACTACATCTTCCACTATGATCACTGAGAATAAGCACAATGTCTGTTGTAACTTACCAGACTTGACACAGACGATTCGATCCAGAAGTTCATTTGAATTAATCAATTTTGAGTCTGGATCAAGAAGCCTCCACATTTCCAAAGCATAATCTCTTTCAGCCATTGTGCACACATAAACCTCAAACCTCTTGCGGCCTCTGGCAGTTAAATAGCTACGAAGCTCCTCCCACGAAGGTCTTATCCTCACAAGAACACTTGTATCACGAATCTAGAGACGGAGAAGATTTTAAATCAATAAAAGAACAACTTATTTGATTAAAATATAAGCTGAAAAAGTACCACCCAAGTAATACTTCGGTGACCATCTTCTGTATCAGCCATATATCTCCTTAGATATCAGCAGATATATGCTTTTGAAATGTCACCCCAATATCTACACCCCTGACTCATGGATGTGTTATCAGGCCCACCTTACTTTCCCAATGCAAACACACAATTATGAGTGAAAAAGAGAATAACCTCCGCTTACCATCGGATTTATACGAGTCAGGACTATGTTTTTGTCATGCAACCGTATCAAGGGGCGGGTTACAGGTTGATGGTTGCTAGAGAGAGCTGGCACAAATTCGGTTTGAACTTTGACCACATCTCCATTGTCCATAACCTGATCACTCTCTATATATTGCTTAAGTATAGCTCTATCATCTTGATAACGTTTCATCTCAGCCACCATCCCGGCTATCCGTTGTTGATCAGTTTCAATATTTATTTTCCTTTGAAGGGAATCAATCCTATCCTCAAATGAGCGCATTGTATTAGCAACTACAAGTGTCTCATCAAGATCAAAGACAATGCCAAGACATCTGAGGTTCAGCATGACAAGACAAGAATCATATAATCCTGTCATGACAGTGAAACCCCAGAAACATGGACTTCTATCATCATTCCTTCTAGAAAGCATGGCTACCAAATGGAGCTCCTCCTCTCCAAGCATCACAACTGCGGTCTGTTTACACGTTAAATACAGATGAGAAACCAAACTTGGCAAGGATAAAACTTCAAAGATGTCCTGATTAAAAAATGTAAACTGTAGAATGAAAAAATATATACAAAGGATATGCAGGGACATGAATGTCACATAGCTGAAACAAAACACCAGATATGAAGATTCTGTAATCAGTCGGTCAATTCTACATGATCAATTTTTCTTATATGAAAGTTATCTACTACAGTAATTGATGAAAACCCAACAGAAATTCCGCCAGTTTCAATACAAATTTTAATCTATTGACATCCCAGTATAATTGATTGAAGTTGACTGCACCAAACAATAATAAAAATCTAGTCAATTTATCACCCATTTTCTTCCAGTATACTCATCATCCACCTTAACATGATTGGACCAAAACTTCCTGGATCAGATCACAGAATTCAAATGAGAAGAAGCTTCATTTTTCCACACAAAGGGCACAGACTCATTTTGGTATAAACTCCAGTTCAATTTAAGTCAACTTTTCCTATAATGGTCCAAAATCTAGTAAATTTCATCGATTTTTTAGCAAAAGAAGGATTCAGAGGCTTTAAACTTGATCCAGAAGTCCCAAATTCGTTACACTGGTCAGAGTCCTGAAAAGTCTCAAAATCTGGAAATAGCCAATGAGTTTTTCAATGAATTTTAGATCCAAGTTCGATTCGTTGTCTTTGTTTGGTAATGTTGGTGTTACCTTGTTCTCTTTCAGACAGGTTGAGTGCAAAACAGAGAGCGGCGACTTTGCATCAGAAGAAATTGTGCGGTAGGTGTAGTCGTTGGACTCCATTTTCAAGCAAGGACCTCCGGTAGCAATGGTGTAGAGGACAGCAAGTGGTGGGCAGCGTTCGCTGGGTTGTGAGAAATGGCTTACCCGGATCCGTTTTTCTCTCATCAAATGATCCAAAACAACAACTACTTTGTTGCTATTTGGATCCGAATTCGAGTTCAAGTTGTTGTTCTGTTGTGGTTGAGGATAAATCTCTACATCTCCCAGTAGATTATCTCCCTGATAAACTTGCGTCCTGATCATTGTTGAAAATAGGTCCTTGTGGTTTTGTTTTTGGTTCTGTTTTTAAAAAGTGAAACTGAAAGGGGAAAAAACAAGTTAAACTTGAATTTCTTGTTCTAGTCAAAATTTCTCCATAATCCTCCTCCGGTAGAGAACTGATCTTTCCAGATCTGAATCCTTTGAAGCCCTATAACTGTCTCTCTCTCTCACTATATGGTGATTTGAAGATTGAAATTGATTGGTGCCCTAGAAATTAGATTTATGGGAGAGATTACAGATTATTGGAAGAAAATCTAATTTCAAATAAGGATGATGATTACAATCAATGGTCGCCGGAGGTGGGGGGAGTAATTTGGAGGATTATGTTCTTCGATTTATTTTGACCTAAACGGCGACGTCTCCACGACTCTTGCTTTCTCTCTCTGAAGAAGGGAGAAGATATGCACGAGGCGTCTAGAATTTATCTTGAGATTCGATTCCGGGTTCGGATCCCTACCCGCACGCTCGCTTCCGGGTCGATTACGTGGCCACCCAACAGAGCATTGTGTTGTGCGGGTGAAACGATGGAAAATATCTATTATTTATTTAAAAATTTTAAATTTTATTGCATTACATATGCATGATTGTAAAATTGACTTAATATCGTCGACAGAAATAAGTAAAAATCAAATCAAAATAATAGATCAAAATATGATCAAAAAAAACTATGAGGTGGAAATTTTATCCACCTATATTTGTATATTGTTAATCTCAATAATGTAATATATTTAAATAATTATCTAAGAAAAATAGACAAGTAAAAATATTGTTATAAAGACTCTTATAATCGTAAAGTAAACTATATAGAGAAATTATTGATATTATTTAAGATTGATGAGGGTGTGATTGTGTATTTTACTTATATTAGTCCATTTAGGGTTGATATAATATAAATATTTTATTTTATAAAAAATATAATTAAAGTTTTGCAATTTTAATTATGTAAATATTCGAACATATATAGAATATAGAGATAAAATCTAATTTAAATTAAAGTTGTAGTTACAACGGAATTAAAATCTAATTTAATATAAAAGTTGTAGTTATAACGGAATTAAAATCTAATTTAATATAAATTATTTCAATATTTTTTAAAATAAATAAATGAATCGCAATGAAAATAAAATATAATTTAGATATATTTTGTTATCAAAATAAATATAAGAGATATTCTTTAAAATAAAAGTTGTTTAACTATAAAGTTGTATCTAATTTTAACAAAAATTATTTTATTTTATTTAATGGTAATAGTAATGGAGGTAAAATATAATTTGAATAGATTTTTTTCAATTTTTATAAAGGAATTTGGTGGCTTTAATTGCTACATGTATGTGAAATGAAAGTAGGTGCGACAAACAAATTTTATCATCTCTACTTTAATACTTCCTCCGTTTTTTAATAAATGGCGTTTAAGGATAGTGAACGGTATTTAAGAAATTCTTATAATGACACAAATGTCTCTTTTTTTAACCGCTCACTAGCTCAGTTTATTATGATCTAATTTCTTTAATTAAAGAGTAAGAAAGAAGATGGAACTACTGACTAAAAAGGTAACGTATAGGAAAATGGAATTTGTCTTTATTAATGTAAAGCTGCAAAAATGTCTTGTCTTTCCAATTAAAACAAAGGCAAATTAGGAAGATAAGGGGAAAAAATTTTAAAAACGACATTTATTTTTAAACATTTTCATTCTTCTAAAACGACATTTATTAGTAGATAGAGGGAATATAATATATAGATATAAATAAATCGATTACTGTGATATATTGAGATGATTTACCACATCATTTGTAGTTTAAAGTTTCACTCTTCGTTCACAAACAATTGTTGTTTTAGTCTTACACTTTTATTAAATAATAATTGTCATTTTAGCTATTTGGGCCTTCACTTTATATATTTTTCCTCTAATCATTATTACTTAGGGCTCGTTTCATACAATTCTCATGGAATCACGAATCGGAATCGGAATGGGCCATACCAATACCTCGTGTTTGGTAAAAACATTAATCAAAAATCTCCATTCCTACATCATACCAAACACCAAGTATCAATGACTTATTTCAATTCCTTAATCTATTCCGATTCGTGATTTCAACCCCATTCATACTGTCACATCAAACTATCCCGTAGTTAGTTGTGATTTTAAATTAAACAAGAAGTAAATAAATGATTAGGGGTATAAGGGTATATAAGTGTGCAAAATGTTAATATATACGACAATTATTTGTGAACGGAGGGAGTATTTATTAATGACATCTTAACATTGGATTGGGCTATGACTTTTGTGTGACTCGTTTATTTACATTTTTCATGTTGTCTATACATGTAGTATATTTTTATATTATTCGTAACTTTAATATTTTGCAACTTTTGTTATCAATATATGTACGCAACAATGTTCACATTTTACAAATGTTGATAATCGTTATAAATGATGTGCAACATATAGGATGATGTGCCACCCTAGTATTTTGATCCGGTATCATCGCAAGCTTCGGACGCTTATTTACTATACTCGACATTTGGAGATTGTCTCGTAAGCTTATAGCATGTTTTCATGCTTAGTTTTTATATCATTTTATCTTAGTTTAGGTCTAGATGTGCATAAAATCTAAATTTTAAATGTGAATTTGTGTATATGTTGTCATCTTGTCGATCAAATATCTACCTTCCTTTGTGTTGTCTTTGTATGTGTTATTGAAGCTTCTGACAACCGAAAAAAAACATTTTAAAGGGAAGAAGAAGAAAAAAAGTCTCACACATGGTCTCAAATCAAAGCAGGATCAATGTCGAAGTATTGAGAACCATTAATGAAGTCATTGAAATTATGACTATGAATGTGTGCATACGGGTCTTTCGTTTTTTTGGTGGGAGGGAGGGTCAGTGGTCTCCGGCGCAACCGGATGCACTTTTATTAATAGGAAAGAAGGCTAAGTAGTTATCACGCGGGAGATAGACCGACCCTTTACATCATCAAGTAAAAGATCAACTACACCATCCGACGAGTCACACAATACGTTCAATCCAATAGGAAGGTTAAAAGCAAAACTAGCAATAAATTCGCTACTCTATTCGCCTTGCGATAGACATGACGAAACTGGATAGTTCAATCTCTTTCAAAAAGTTTTGGCACTGGCGTACTAGACTAGCAAGAGGGTGGTGAGGGGGAATGTTCATCTTGAGGAGTCGGACTATGATTTGGGAATCCATTTCCAAGATAACCGAACGATAGTCCAACTCCCAAGCGATCATAAGGCCATGAACAATACCCTAAATTTCAGCCATAGGGATGGAGCATATCCCTAGGTTAACACCGAATCCACTCAACCACTCTCTTAATTGTTTCTTATCACACTTGTCTCGGAAGCGAAACCGGCACTCCTCTTGACGTCATCCGTGTTGACCTTGACATAACCATGTTGTGGGGATTCCCGAGCTATGAATATAGTGGTCTTCGGATTTCTTCTATTATTATTGTCTCTTTTTAGCCACACTTCCATGTACTCCTTAGCTTTCTCCTAGGTGAGACGACTTATATTGCCCAATTCGATCTTGTTTTAGAAAGTCTTCTCATTTCTCCACTTCCAAGTCCAGCATATTCCAATTGCAAATAACTCACCCTACAAACACACATTTTTATAATAAGGTTTAAAAAGGATTTTACTTCTAATCCAAGCCGCAAAGGAAGTATCGGAGAAATCTTCAACCACCCGGGGAGCCTGAAGCGAGTACCACATATGTTTGGTGCGTGTGTAGTCTCTGAAAAGGTGGTAGAGGGACTTAGGAAGACGGTTACAGCCGGTGCATGTGTCCAAAGTACTCATATGTCTTCTTTTCCTCTCAACATTGCATAACACACCTCCTTTAACTAACTTCCAAATAAAGGTCTTGACTCTCTCTTGAACTATGAGATTCCAGACCATTTTGTAGAGCTCCCATTTGCTTGATTGCAAATCATCGTCGCGTGTCAATATTCTGTAAGCCGAGAAGGTGGTGTAGTGATAACATGAATTATCGCCCTAGTTTAGACATGCATTTAGGTAGATTTTCCCTTTTCGCATCCATGTTTAGGCCTTAGTTTGTGTCATTTATACTTGTTTGTTCTACTATGCAAGAATAGATGTCTACACACTCTATTGGTGTCTTTGTAGGTGATTTGGCGCATTTCGGAGCTAAAACGATGCATTTGAGGATCAAGCCTTGAAGTGGATGTATTGGAGCGATCACACGTGCGAAGGGAAGGGCAAGAAATCAAGCTAAAGGTATGGAAGGGACGAATGAGCCATCTTGAATCAGTATCTCGATCGAGATCTATTTATTTTATTTAATTCAGGGCGAGATCCACAATGTCGTAAGCAATCTCAGCCCGAGATCCCAGAACCCAACCGAGATTTTCAGCTGCTGAAGAAGTACAAGAGCAGAAGCCGAAATCTCGGGCCCGATTTGCCTGCATCCGGCCCGAGATTTTAGCTCGAGATTTTCTATCTAACCGAGATTTCTCATCTGAACACGTTATTTTATTTTTGGGCCTTTTTATCCAGCCCATGCTTTTTGGCAGGGGTTTGGACATAAAAGAAAAGCCTGAATATCTTCCAGGGGAGGCGAAATAGAGTTAGATTTTACCATAGTTCAAATTGAAGAGAGAGTCATCTCCCACCTTGTTGTTTTCTTCCATATTTCTTCTTCCTTACACTTTCATGGTTTTAGAATCAAAGATTTAGACTTTATTGTCGGTTATTGTTCGGATACACTTGGTGATCGACATTTATTTCGTTTGCTGGATTTCAAGTCATTAAAACCCTCATGTGTTGTTTGGAATGAATCTAGATTAGAACCTTCTAAGATACCAACCTGAGTTGGAATTGAGACTTACCCGGTGATATTCCTTCTTGGATACTGAAGTAGATTCGATTGACCATAGGTAATAGATGTGAAAATCTCTATTGGATTGAATGTGCCTGATTACTAACCGAGTTATGTAATTCCTGAGACTTACCCGGGAAGGGGTTACTTAGTTCTTAGACAGAGAATCCGGTTTGTACTGAATTTCCATCCTAGATACATTGAGACTTACCCGGTGATAGGTAGTTAGGATTGAAATTAGATGATCTTGAGACTTACCCGATAATAGATTATCACTGAAGAAACGTTCATCCTTGTAGCTTTTCTACGATAGTTTATGAGTTATCTTGAATCCAAATGTCATTAGCAATGATCTTGAACCCTTGAAATCCATTCTTCCATATAATTTGATTATCCTTTGTTTGTTAGTTTTATAAATTGTTTTTTTATTAAAATTGATATTCAATTAAGAACATAACAAAAACCTTCCAAAAATATAAATCTTATTTCCCTTACTCTTTCCTTATATTTCTTAGTTTAGATTTGCACTATCTTTGATCATAACTTGCAAATTGAACCACCAAGTCCTTGTGTTCGACCTTAGAATACTTGCTCTACTTCGTACGATTCATACATTGTGGGTTCGCTACTTATTAAGGGATTATTACAAAGCATATCGTGTGTTGTGAGCTTGAGAATCTTTATCATTATTGATATGGATTTATAAGGTCATAATTCCAGCGAACATGTAGCTTTCATTTGGGATGAAGCTCTAGCGAATCTTGTCCTTCAAATGGGTCAGTTGCTCCCTAGGATTGAGGTTGGGCACGGGCTCACTAGGTTTAATGATTGCGAGCTTCAAGAGAGTCATCATGGGAAATTTTCCACCTAATTCCTGCTACTCCCATCCCTCGCTCTCTATCCAGTAACTACTAACCGTCCTAGTAGCTTCTCCTGGGTCGATAGCTTGTAGCGCCTGGCTTCAAAGGGTTGCACCCTCAACCCAGTTATATTTCCAAAAGGCAATGGAATTTCCATCGCCCAATATCCACCGAGCTCCCCGATACCACAGGTTGGATCCTTGTTAGTATCTCATACCACGTGTGATAAGTTGTTGCATGGGTTCTAGCTCCATTTATGAAGTATTTGCTCCCAAGAACTTTCACCCATAGGTTCTCTTTATCTTTAATGAACCTCCTGTCAAGGCTACCTAGGAGGCTAGGTTCGTGTTGTGCATGCTTCTTATACAAGGCCTCCTCTATCTCTAAGAAGACATAAATCATCCCACTTTAGCATATGTAATCTTTGATTTCCATCTGCATGGCCCATACAAGTTTTGGCACAATCTGTCTATGATAGATGATGGAATCACTATCATTTTAGGTAGCTTTTAGAGTCGTTTTTATGTTTTTGAGTCAGTTTATATTGCTAATACTGTGATCCAGATAAAAGATTCAAATTGAAGCAAAAGAAGGTATTAGCAATACTTAGGAGTTGAAGAAAATCATCGAAGTTCAAATTCTGGTGCACACCGCCCCCGCGGAGCAGTGTCACTACCCCAGCGGTGACACTCATTTCCAGCGCCGCAGCCAGCGGCTTCACCAGCGACCGAAGACAACTTGTCACCGCCCCCGCGGCATCCTCTGTCCGCCCCCGCGGTGACAACACAGATGAGTGCCGCTGCCAGCGTCAACGCCCGCGGCCAAGACAAGCCTGTCACCGCCCCCGCGGACTCTCCAGTCCGCCCCTGCGGTGTCAACCATGAAGACCACCACCGAGAGCCGCAGCCGCGTCTTCGCCCGCGGCCATGAAGAGACATGTCACCACCCCCGCGGCCAACCCTGTCCGCCCCTGCGGTGACCCAGCCTGACGAAGCGAAGACGGCGCCCCAACGCCCTTGCCTGCGGCCATGCCAGCGGCCTTGTGAAGCCGAAGATCCAGTGTCACCGCCCCCGCGGTAACTCTGGGCCGCCCCTGCGGATTCTCACCAGAAGCGTTACGAAGTTAAAGAGTCAGACGTTTCAAGAGCATTCAAGGACCCGCCCCCGCGGGTATGACGAGCCGCCCCGCAGCCAAGAAGAAGTTGGAACGTTTTTGCCTAAACCGCCCCCGCGGCGCCCTTGGCCGCGGGTGCGGGTTAGCGTCAGAGGCTTTTACTCGGCTGTTTTCGACGACTTTAAGGACATTATTGTGGCTGTCTACAACCACTTTAATTCACCCTTAATGGTGGCTGTTAGCACAACCTCTTTACTCCTTTTTAATGCATTTTGTAGTATAAATAGAGCCCTTGGCTATAGGTATTTTCATCTCATTTTCCACACAAAAACCTCTATATTCATAGTGTTCTTTGTAATGAGTTTCTAAACTCCCTTGGCTACATTGGGTGGATTGAAGCTGCATTATAAAGTGGTTGTAAGTTCTTTTTAAATAGAAGTTTTATTCAATATATTTTGTGTTATATTCCTTGTATTTAACTTAGTTTGCATGTTTATTTTCTACTTAGTTTGATCACCTAAGTTGTATAATTGCATGCAAAAGGCTAGGATTAATTGATTCCGGGTTCGGGTCCTTAATCTAGTAGCAAACCCTTAGGTAAAAACTGGTTGTGATTATTTAAGGGAAAGGAATTTAACTACATAATAAGATTAACGGGTTGTTTATCTTTTATGTATCTCTTTATCTTTGGTAGAATGCTAATTAGTGGTTTAATCTTGTAGGTTTACGGATTAATAAACTAGTTAAGTTGTGTTAATGCCGGTTGGCTTAATGCATAAATACGATCAAGATGAGAACAAATATTGAATACTTCTAAAAAGAACCAACCAATTTATATGTATGCTAAGATCCTACCTAGTGTAGTTCTTAAATCAATCTTGTTTTCACCAACATTATAATTGTCTTTGTCTTGTTTTAAACAATCCAAATCCCCCCCCCCCCTCTTTGTTACCAAATCAATAACTAAAATTGAATAGAAACTTGTTCAACTCCCTTGGGTTCAACCCTTACTTAATCACTATACATTAGTATTAAGTTCGGATTTAACTTGATAAGCTTATAATAACGACCATAGGAAATAAGCCTTGTCAGTCTATATCATCACACAAGCTTCTAGGAAGAGACATAGTAGTCATTGAGTAAACTAGGAGAGAGGTCAAAACCGCTCTAGTTAAAGTAACACGTCCCACAAGGTTGAGGGTTCTACTCTTCCACCCATTCAATTTTTGATTAATTCTTTTAAGTAAAGTGGAGAAGGTAGCTTTCGTAACCTTACCTTAGAGAATAGGCATGCCCAAGTAGTTTCCAAGGTTCTTAGTAACTTTAACCCCATACATCCTCTCTATAATAGTATAAAGATCCCTGGAGACATTAAGTGAAACATAGATCTTAGACTTCTGGATCTTGACTTTTTGACCCGAAGTTTTACAGAAAATATCAACGCACTTCATAATAACTCTAATATGAGATAGAGAGGCTTTCGCAAAGAGTGTGATGCTGTCCGCAAAGAATAAATGGGATCGGGGAGGTCCCCCGCGAGATAGGAAAATAAGTTTCCAATCCCCTTTCTCCATTGACTCTAGAATGAGATGACTTAACTGTTCCACACAAAGGACAAAGAGTAACGGAAAATGGGATCCACTTGTCTGATTCCTCTTTCCGGGACAAACTGCTTCATAAGTTCTCGTTCCAAATGAGTTGCATCCTAGTAGAGCTGACACACTCCTGAATCATTTCCCCACTCAAAAGGAAAACCAACAGTAGTGATCATATCTTTTATGAAGTTCCACCTAATTATATCGTATGCTTTTTCAAGATCCAGTTTCAGGAACATCCATTGCTTACCCACTTTTTTCCTCCTCATAAAGTGGACCAATTCTTGCATCATAACAATGTTATATCTTAAGTCAGACGCCATGAAATAAAACTTCCTTAAGTGGGCCCCATAAGTTGGCCAATGATACTTTGCATACATTGTACAAGCACCTTCACAATAATTTTGTAGCTAACGTTGTGTAAAGCAACTGGTCAAAAATGACTTACAAGTTTTGGTTTTTTCACCTTGGAAATGAGAGAAATGAGGGTATCATTATTTCCCAGGTACAATCTTTCAATATAAAAAACCGAGTGACCTCCTTTTTTCACCGAGCAACCCATAATGTTCCAACACTTTTGATAGAATACTGGTTGAAAGCCATCAATCTTGGGTGATTGATATGCCTCTATAATCCTAGAAGCACTCAAACCTCCTCCATATCAACTAGTTTTTGAATATGAATCCAATATACAACATCAATAGCAAGAAAGTCGAATGTGTCTAAATGACAGGCGTGCAACGGCAAGACATCTTCAAGACTATACAACTTTATGAAGAACTCCATTGCATGCCGCTCCAGGTTAGCTTGATCTTCCACCCAATCTTCACCCTCCACTTTAAGGCCCATTAATCTATTGTAGCTTCTACGGATGACGGTGAAAGTGTGGAAGAAAGTAGTGTTTTTGTCTACATGTTCATTCCATTGTTCACGGGATTTCTGGAACCATATAGCCTCTTCCTGTTCAAGGATACTTTCAATCTCCGCTTTTAAGTTCTTCTCCTCATTAAAGAGTTTGATCGACCCACCTTAACCTGTCTTAGTCTAGACCTTGGCGAGTTTAGAAAGGGCTTCCTATTTCCTGTGGAAAACATTGCCAAATACATATATATATATATATATATATATATATATATATATTCCAAATAACAAGGGAGTTTTTAAGATTAGGGAGAGCCATACTTACCTCCGGGATATTGACCCAACACATCCCCACCATTGTTTGAAAGTCTCGATGAGTCATCCACACAACCTCAAACCTAAACGGCCTTCTCTCTTTTCTGCAGCTAACAACCGGATCCAAATTGAGAAGTGACATAGAGTGGTCGGAGGAGAAATGGGTTAGATGCATGACTTGAGCATTTGTCCACATAAGACGACAATCTTGGTTCATAAAGACACGGTCTAATCTCTTCAAGATATTCCTCTTGGTGGATATCCCGTCATCCCACGTAAAATCTGCTCCAGTATAGCCTAGATCGATCAAACCATGCTCCATAGCAATTTTGTTAAAAATACTAGAATCCGTATGCAGTTTCCCTTATCCACCTTGGCGTTCGTGTAGGAAGCGGATGCAATTGAAGTAACCTCCAATGATCAGAGGATCGATTATAGTTCTATGCTTCATGCCTACACCCTTTAGAAGTCATTGCGTCTAATGTGATTTGGGGCTGCATATACCACTATTAAACGGTAGGTTTTGACCCAACAATAATACAAGCATGTATATAATATTTATTATTGTTAACAATGTCCATCTTAACTTTCTCACTATAAAAAAGGAGTACACGCATCCCTCAAAGCCCTCATATTCAACTCGGAAACAACCCGAAAACCTCAAGCGATCACAAATAGCTTGAGTCCTAGTTACCGAGGTCCGAGGTTCAAAAATAACAAGGTTGTCAATCTTATGTGTCTACACATATAGTTGATTGCACGTCGAAACCCGTTCTTACAGGCTCTAAAGATGTTCCAAAGAAGACAATTCATAATAAAACTTTTAAAGAGATGGAAAAACAAAACCACAAAGTCTGATATGTACCCATTAGACGATTCCAAAGGGCTCAATAGACTCAGAACCCTATCCATCTCTTCATCCTAATTTCTCACACTCAGGCTCTGTTAACCATTGACACTTCCTCCTTGAATATTGTAGCTTCCACCATTTACCTAGGTCTCATAGGTGACTATGTCCTTCATCAAGTGATTAGGATGTTATAGCAAATCTGCTATCTCATTAGCTCTACTATTAGGTGGTTGCATAGGGGGAAAAACATTCTCGTTGTTGCTATCATTACATCCAAGATTAATTTCCTTGTGCGTGGTTGGACTTAGAGAGGTATCTTCCTGTTGTTGTCTCTTGAGGGCTCCGGTTCGGGTTTGCTTCAACCTCTTTCTTAGCTCTCCATGCCACTCTCCCTACATCATTTTTTGCCTTATTACGGGCTTTCTTCTTGTTCTCATTGTCGGTTGTCCAAGACTAATCCTCTTCCGAAGCAAGGAAGATAGAGTTTGATTCTTCCTCTAGCTGCCGCTTGTTTATCTTGAGCTTCCATGTTTATAGGTTGGCCCCGATAGTCTCATAATTCTTGTTTTTAGGTGCCCCAGAAGTTTCATCTTCCTTTCTTCCATTTTTAGGTGCCCCATAAATCTCATCTTTTTTGCTTTCACTGCTAGAAGCCTTGTAATAACATGTTTTTAGGTCCCCATAAATCCTACTTTTTGGACCGTATTTGTTTGATTATCCTGAGCATGCCCATTTGTAGTTTCCTTGCCCTTTCCATGCATGTCGTTGCCTCTTACTTTTTATTGGGGATACTTTCCATGCATAAGGTTATTATACTACCTATAAAGGTTATAATGATTAGAATGAGATCCCTGATAGTTCTTTGCATGATCCTTTCAATTCCTTTATAAACTTATTACGTCTAGCAACCATCATCCACGGACTATAGCCGGGAAACTCCCGTCAGGCATCGACAACTGCTCCGGTGGTCCTTTAGTAGTGGTTTTAGAGGTTCCTTCAATTTGATCATTTTCAATGTTGCCCACGGATTTCTCTTACTGCTAAGGACTCTCCCCGAACTCGTAGTGCGAGACATAATGCCCACAACATCCGCATTTGAAGCAGATTATATCAATGCCCTCATACTCAATGGGAAATATTTGTATCATTGATGAAGATGGATTTCTTCAAAGGTCTACTAATGTCTATTTCCACACAAATATGAATAAACCTTCCTCTGTTGAAGCGAAGGTGTTTGGGATGAAAATTGATAACATGATTTATCGACCTGTTTTTGTCATGCATTTAGGTAGATTTTCCTTTTCCGCATTCATGTTTTAGCCCTAGTTTGTGTCATTTATGCTTGTTTAGTTCTACTTTGCAAGAATAGATGTCTACACACACTATTTGTGGCTTTGTAGGTGATTTGGCGCATTATGAAGCTAAAACAACGTATTTGAGGATCAATCCTCGAAGTGGATGCATTGGAGCAAGCATACGTGCACGAGAAAGGGCTAGAGGTCAAGCTAAAGTCATGAAGAACGACTAAGGAAAAATCTTGGGCGAGATAGAATCATCTCGGCCTGAGATGGAAGCTTTTGTTGCAATATCTCGGTCAGCATCTCGGGTGACTAATCGAGATCCCATGACGCTGAAGATCGAAGATGAAATCTCGGCCCGTCTGTGACTGATCTCGGCCGAGATCCAACCTGAGATTTTTTCTCAAGCGTTATATTTCGTTTACGGGCTTTTTCTTTTTCAGCCCAATGTCTTTTAGCTAGGCTTTGTGTATAAAAGGAAGCCTTGGATTCATTCCAAGGGTGTTCAATTTAGCTAGGAATTTCCTAGAGTTTGCCCTAGAGGGGGGAGCCGTCTCCTACCCTGCCATCTTCTTAACCTTTGTTCTTCATAATTTGAATTAGTTTAGATTAAAGTTTCGCACTTTCACATTCGGATTTGTTGGGAAGACATTGTTGATTCAAGATTTGGCAAGATTGTAGGTTTTCATTGAAGTTGAGTAGTTTCTTTTTTCTCCCTTTTGTTATTTAGTTGTAAATTTTGATATGATTGTTATTGGCTAGACTACTGTGATTCCAAGGTTGACAGGGATTTGTTTATACCTTGGACATATGATGGATTGAATTGTTCTTTAAATTGCTTTAAATCCTATGAAAGGTTTGGTTTTTGAAGGTTTAGACTCAACCTAAACCACCTTAACCTAAGTAGGAATTGAGTCGTAACTGAGATATACCTATTTAGATATATAAGAGAATTGTCCCTAGGTAATAAAGGTTTACCTTTATTGAATAGAATGTGTCATTATTCCTTCCTTTGAGGCAATAATTCATGAGACGTAACTGTAAAGGGTTATTGTATTTCCTTAATTGAAAGAATAAAGTTTATTTATTTATTTCTCCCTCTTTGCCTTGAAAACAATAGGTATCAGGTTGCGGAGTTTTATGTTCTTGAGACGTCACTGTAAAAGAACATAGATTTAAGAAACATTCATTCCTGAAGCTTTTCAACTATAAATGCTTTACAATCTATCTTGAGTCCATATGTCATAAACAATTATCTTGAACCATTGAAATCCATTTTCTTTCCTTTAATTTGATTATCTTTTCTTTCTCTTTGTTTTATAAAACTGTTCTTGATTGAAGGTGACATTCAATTGAAAGCAACCCAAAACCTTTTCAAAAACATTTGATTTCTCTCCCTTATCTTTTCCAACCCCTTTCTTATTTTAGATTTATATTATCCTTAATCATTGCTGCAAATTAATCCTCTCAGTCCTTGTGTTCGACCTTGGAATACTTATTCTACTTCGTACGATCCATACATTGTGAGTTCGTTGCTATTTAGGGGATTTATTTCAGATTTACTGGTTATAAATTTAATACTATCCATTCCTATTTTTGCTATCGTGTGACTCTTTATCTCTTTTGATAAGAATTTATAGGGGTGTAAAACCAGCGAACAAGTTTTTGGCACCGTTGTCGCCTGTCGGGGACTGGTTTAGGTTAATTTGCAAGCTTTGATTATGTATAGTGTAGATCTTTCTGGTTACTTTTGATCTCGGTTTCCCTTTTGTCTTTGTGTTCTCCAGGTTCAACACAATGACATCAAAAATTCTTGATGAGCTGGAGGAAACTTTGAAGCGGATTGATTATCTAGAGAAGAACCCGGAGGACGAACTGAAGTACCAGAGATATATAAAAAAAACTACAAGAGGAATCATGGTACAAAGATATGAATGAGAGGATTGACGAGTCTATAAGAAACTTAGCTTCCACGGAAGAGGTTCGACCAAAGGAAGAGCGCAACAAGGAAATCGAAGAGCTGACGAAGAAGGACGAAGACGCGGAAATTCTTGTCCCCACCTCGGCCGAGATCGAGGCTATCTCGGCCAAGATTTCACAATAGAGAGTTGAATCTCGGCCCAAGATCCTACCTATCTCGGCCGAGATTCTAGAGCAGAAGTTGAATCTCGGCCCGAGATCACATCCATCTCGGCCGAGATTCCATTACAGAAGAAAAAACTCGGTCTCATCTGTACTCATCTCGGCCGAGATTTCATCCAGTGCTGCCCGAGATCTGCTGAAAGTCGTCTTGAAGTTTTCCATCCTGCTTGTGTTGCACCTAAAAGCTGGAGGGCAGTTCCAAAGAACCTCCTAAGGTTAAATTAAAGCTTCTTCTTGATCGAAAGAAGCTATCATACAAGTATGGGGTAACCCACAAGGTTGCTATTCCATACCATCCTCAAGTGTTGGGGAGAGTGGATATCTTCCACAAGGACATGAAGAGAGTTCTCAAGAAGAAACTTTATGGGTCCTGTGAAGAGTGGTTGCAAGGACTAGATGAGTAGTCCAAGGTTTTTGATGTGAGCTAAAGAAACCACGGAATTGGGTCTGGCTAGAGACCTTAAACCAAGCGCTTCTCGGGAGGCAACCCGAGGTAAAAGTGTTTTTGCTTTTGTTTTTGCTTTTTGCTTTTGCGTTTTCGCGCGTTTGGTGTCTTTTGTCTTTGTAGGTCTTAGGTAATAAATGAAGAAGAGATGCTTGAAGGAGTTTGCACAGCCGCTTGTTTTTACTACCACTTCCACATTGATGAGCCATATCACTGATTTTTAAATTGTGAGTATTCTTTTTCATTTTTATTTATTCTTCACATTGGGGACAATGTGAGTTTTAAGTATGGGGTGGGATACTTGCAGTCTTTTAGCATGTTTCCTTTCATTGCATTGCATCTAGATAATTTGAATTTCCTTGTCACATGTTTCCTTTTAGCATGCATAAAAAATTTTAAAAAAAAGAAGAGTTTGTGCTTCTAGAAATGACATGACCCCTATGATGATATTGTGTAAGTGTATTAGCATTTGATTTACTATTTTGAGCTCAATTTGATTTATGGCATATTTGGGATTTGAATACTTTGTTTTAATTTTATGTGATTTATGAAAATTGCCTTGTCTAGTTTGATTGAGTTAGAATAATTGAAGCTTCATGATAAGTTCTTATACATTGCACATGGATGATTTAGGCAATTCAACTTCATCCTTCTTCTATTTTTATCATGCTTAGCTCCTCAAACATTAAATCTCTTGTCTCCTATCCGTATATTAGGATTGTTTAGTTTGAAGGTGTGTGTTTAATTGTTGTTGATGTGAATTGTATGAAGAAGTTGAATGATGTGAAATGTGATGTGATGTGAAAAAGCAAAGTTTTAAGGGGATTGTTGGCTATGAAAGATGAGTAACTCGGTACCATTCACATAGCCGGGTGTTTGTGCTTTGCCAAAGTCTGATTAGGTAAACGTCCTAACGAGTTGATTTGGTATGTGCATCCAGTGTGAGGTACGTAAAGGAAATTGAGCACCAAGGTTTCGGCTATTGTGCACCAATGTCTTTCACTCAAGAAAAAGAAAAGAAAGAAAGAAAGAAAAGAAAGAAAAGAGATCGAAGAGAGAGTTTTATGCAAGGGTGGTGGATGTTGAGTTGAAAAGATGAACCGTGTTGTTTCTTCTTCCCGGATTAGCACCCCATGACCTAAAGAACATTCTACCCTTATCACGTTTCTTGACCTTTTATTTGCTAAGTCCTTTTGATTTATGTACACATGTGTTTGACTTGGTAGCCTAAACTTGAATTTCTCATGATTATTAGGCTTTAGTAGTTTTGATGATGAACCTGAAATTCTTGTAAAGTATGATTATCCTTTTTATGCCTATTTCAGTTGACCTTAATTGAAATATATCGATCTTTGGCTATGAAACTGCACTATTGAGGGTGATCATAATTAGAAGCACTACACGTTTTTGTCTTTGTTTTGCATGTATAAATCATGTTACCTTTGTCCCATATTTAATTCTTGCTTGGGGACAAGCAAGAATAAGTATGGGGTATTTGACATTTAATTGAGAGCAACCCAAAACTTTTTAAAAAACATTTGATTTCTCTCCCTTATCTTTTCCAACCCCCTTTCTTATTTTAGATTTATATTATCCTTAATCATTGTTGCAAATTAATCCTCCTAATCCTTGTGTTCGACCCTAGAATACTTGTCTTACTTCGTACGATTCATACACTGTGGGTTCGTTTCTATCTAGGGGATTAATTACAAGTTATAAATTTAAAACTATCCCTTCTTAATTTTGCTATCATGTGAGTCTCTATCTCTTTTGATAAGGATTTATAGGGATGTAAAACCATCGCGCAAAAATTCACAAATTTGATAATTTTATGATATCATCTAAAATATCATAAAATTAATAATAATTTGTATGTGTCATTAACTATCTTAAAATACAACATGAGATTAAGTGACAACATGATTTATCGACCTAGTTTAGTAGAGCATATAGGTAGTTTTTTCCTTTCCGCATGCATGTTTTAGCCTTAGTTTGTGTTGTTAGTGCTACTTTGTAAGTATAGATGTCTACACACTCTTTTGGTGACTTTGTAGGTATTTTGACGCATTTTGGAGCTAAAACTATGCATTTGAGGATCAAGCCTCGGAGTGGATGCTTAGGAGCAATCATACGAGCTAAAGAAAGGAAAGAAGACGATTTAGGAACGAACGAGACCAAATGCCCAAGTGAAGTTCTTCATCTCGGCCGAGATCCAACCACCTCGGCCCTTGATGGAGGCTAATGTTTAATATACTTAGGAAGACCTACACAAAGGCAAATATAATCTACTCTGTCAATCTGATTTCACCATACTGAAAGTATTGCAGCCCTCACCACTGCTTTTCCTTTTTATTTTTGACAAACAAACTCTTTAATGTTTTCTTACCTATCAAAATAAATATCAGGGAAATAAAATCACCATTAATATGCACGATTGAATGTGTGGAAACATCATACGAGTTTCTAAAATTCAAGTTATTTTTTTTCTAAATCCACAATTATAATACTTCTCAGACTAATTAAGAAAAAATCTTCTCTAGAGGACAGTCAGGACACAAGAATAGAGATTTTTCAAGCACACAATGATGAAATATTTAGCACTACCATGCTAATTAATTAACAATACCTCTCACTCATTTATAAGGGATGAACTGTGCAGCCTGATTATATGTGCTACAGATCACAGGACCTAATGGCGGAAAGAAGGTTCCCCTGCTTCTCCTAGTTGGTTTTATGGACAAAAGAAAAGTTAGACAAAGGATTTGACGTTTTGAAAAATCAAAAAAATACATTACCTCAACATTGGTTCGAATAAACGTCATCAGAAGAGAACATATCTAATGGCGCAAGACCTGCAAAGTTGAGATTGAACTTTCCATATGAGGATCTATTATGCATTCATGAAATACCAAAACCGAAATTTCTAACAACAATCAGAGAACCTGCTCATATGGAACCAACACTCTGAATACAACCACATAATTTGATAACACAAACCTGCAATTGCATAAAATCAAGCTAATTATACAAAAATCTATATTATATGAAACTCATCAAAAAATGTTTAGGCCTATCCAGAAAAAAAATAGTCTTAATTATGCTTTCAGGAAAAATTCAAGTCTAGTGTCATTCACATCTTATTTAATCAAAAGAAAATTCAAAGCTAAATGAATTGTTTGCAAACCAAATAAGAATCAATAAGCCCTAACAATAATTTCCTCATCAGAAGCTAAAATCAGAAGAAAAAAATATTAGACCCAAAATCAGAAATTCAGAAAGACCTATCCTATACAATAATTTCCTCACCATAAGCAATAATTAAGAGAAAAAAAATGATTCAAAGAATCAGAAACATGTATAATGAACTAGAGATATATAATTGAAGAAAAGAGACATTGTACCAATAAAGCCCTAGCATGTACAATCAGAAGGAAAAAAAAAATAAACATAGACTCACAGAATCAAAAACTTGTACAACATAATTCCACTCCAATGAACTAGAGATATGTAAAGGAAGAAAAGAGAAATTCATGTACCAATAACAAGAATCAGAAGGCCTGAATTGATTTTTGATTGAAGGAATCCAATAGGCGACACTCTTCTAACTCGTTGTCGCTGAAGATGCCTTGATGCTCGAAGACATTAGGTGGGCGAAAGACTCTACACGGCGTTGTTCATGCAGGAAGAAGAGTTTCGTGCTGAAGGACAATGAAAACCTCATTCCCGCTCTACTGTATGCTGAAAGTTTTCGTTGCCGCTGTGCTCTTTCATTTCGATGATGTGAGAGAAGTTTCGGGAGGGAAGGATCAATTAAAAACGATAGAATAATAAGGAAAGGTTATTAGGGCGATTTAATTTCCTTACTAGGTTAGGAAATTAAATAAAAAGAAGTTATTACGATGGTTTTTAATTTATCCTCCGAAAGTTACAAGTTACGGGACTCTATTTAAATTTTAACAAGATTTTTTTACAAGGTTTAAATAAAACCCCTGATAGAAATTTTTTTTAAAATAAAAAAAAGATATAATGTTTTTTCAAGGGTTAAATTAAAAACAATCTATAGTGTTTTCTGTTTACCGTGATTTTTTTAATATTTTTAATATTTTAAATTAACATAAAAAAATAATAAAAAGATTTAGTATGATTTTTAGTAACCCCTGAGAAATTATCTTTGAGAGAGCCTATTATGTACTAGTGTATCTTCCAAAGCATGCACCTTCTCTAGAATAGATTCCTAAACACCTCATTATTCCATCTATCAAGGTGTGGTTAAAATGGTAAGGGTTGTTGTGAGCGGTGCTCTATTATTTCAATGAGCTTCTACAAAACTTTAGAATCAATTGTGCAACATCCATGCAACTTGGAACCTAAATGCATGTCTTGTAAGATCAATAGTGATAAATCCTTTTTTTTTTGGTAAATGGTAAAT